>JASPKZ010005314.1:170000-622500 GCA_030220185.1 Diploptera punctata
TTTATTTATTTTTCCTAAATATTTTTTCTTCTTTTTTTGTGATGATCCTACAAAAATGTTAAACATTTTCATTGGAATAAAAATAATCTGATGGTCAGACCGATTGGTACAGAGAGCTGCAAAGAAGGCGGTATCAAACATTCAGTGTACTCAGCATTCGACCTTCATTAGACATGGGGAAGCCTTTCGTCAAGACTTGTTAGAGGATTTTGCGGAACTTGATGCTAAATTGCATTGGTGCTTTGTTTCTGATCGTCTTCCCGTCATCTGCACCGTATTATAGTCACAGTGAGTGAGATAGACTCATGGCAACTACGCTGAATGTTTGAAGCGACTTGTTTGCAGCTCTCTATGATGTGCCGTTTGTCTTCTAGCTTTCCAGTAAAATTGTCCGTTGAGTTTACTCCAATAATATCTGGAGGGCTCTACTGCTTGAGGTGTAGCATTATCTTTATATAAAATATATTTTGGTGAATCAATTATATTAATCCGATATTATATGCTCTGCCAAACTGTCGTAGCGGGTATTTATGCGAACGTCTGCGAGAATTTCACATCTTAATGATTATGGAATACCATTCTTCGTTTTTAGATCACCCCATACTTTCTCTCGATATATCTTATTCAGAAAGTCGGATCTTTGTGACTGGAAACTAGATTTAATAATGGATTTTGCAGAGTTAAAAGTTAGATTCGTGTTTTTATAATTATAAATCTGTTTTTTTTTTTCATTCCCATTAATCTGTCTCATTTCCCATGACTTCAACATTGGAACAAACAAAATATCTTCTGCAGAGTGTACTGGATAATAAACTAGCTAACTCACTAGCTCTATAGAACTTGTAGGTTCATTGCCGCGCGGACATAATCTCTCCATACACCCCTATCCAAGATCATGTTTTCCAGTCATTCCCTATGTAATCTATTTACTCAAATCATGGTTAATGCTATTCTCACTCCTGATTCTTGATCTACCAACTGGGCGTTTTTCCTCTGGTTTTCTTACAAGAAACTTCTATGCACCTCTTCCATTCCCCATTCGTGCCAACACGTCCTGCACATCGCGATCTACGTGACATAACTATTCGTATTATATCTGGTTTCCTATAAAGATCATGTAGCTCATTGTTAGGAAATCTTCTCCATTGGCCTGTCTGCTCATCTCTCTTTGGTCCAAAAATTTTTCTAAGAAATTTATTTTTAAATACTCGTAATCTTTTCTCCTCCCTTATAGTAAGCTTCCATGTTTCGCATCCATATAATAGAACTGGAAGAATATCTGTTTTATATTACTTCAGTCTAACTTTTTTGAGAGAAATTGGGACAAGAGTATTTTACTGGATAATGGTAGAGTTAAATTTCCTGGTCTGTTTTGTAAACTCTGTTATGAACATTGAAGCATCAGAAGTGTCAATACTGATACAACTGCTCCAATATCTCGACCTACTTATTATCGAAAAAACCCTAACTCGTTCTGACCCAGAAAAAATCCTCCAGCCATTGGAATTATTTGTTTTTGTTACAGGTACTGTGTATCCGTGTTCATAGTGCCCTTCAGTGTCCTTGCGACCACTTACTGCAGTATTTGCAGGGAGATATGGTTGCATGCTGGAAGGAGCCCACAACAACAGGGCGGTAACTGTAGCCCTCTCATTTCTCGCGCCAAAATGAACACTGTGAAACAAATGGTGGCAGTATTGTTCCTCTATGTAGCCTGTTCAGCACCCTTCATCAGTGCGCAGCTGTGGGCCACTTGGGATGATCTGGCGCATACAAGGCCTTTCTTTTCAGGTAATTTTAGCATATTTATTTTCACTATTCTTAAAATTCATTGTTATCACAATTGAGGTTATGTATTAAATTTATGTACTATATAGTTCTTCTGTGACACGTGCGTTTGTCACTCTACTCCTTCTAAACGACTGGATCAGTTTTGATGAAAATTTTGTGTGTCTGATTAGGTCCCTTGATTATTTAGATTCACAACTGGACCCTCTAAAACCATAGGTGGAGGAGCTCACCTGAAGTAAAAATTGAAAATCACTCTAGCGGTCACATTTTTCGATGTTTCTCAACGAAACTATTTATACCGTATTGAAATAAACCGAGGTAGGTGTTGTCCAAAAATGAACGAAATCCGACAATTAGAAGTGGAGGTTTACCTGATATCCAAAATTAAAAACTGCCTAAACGACTGGCCCGATTTTGATGAAATTTTTGTGTGTTTGAGTGGCTCCCTGGATGATTTAGAGACTAACAATTGGACTCGGTAGATGGCGCTGCGATCGGGTTATAGGATTTATTTTATGTCACGCTTCTTGAGCCACAGCAGATGGCTGTGAGAGGTTTTCTTGCGAACTTATTTAATACTGTCTAATTACGTCTTAATTAGTGAATTTCATATAAAAAAGTAACTTATATTTTTATTGTCCGGTCATGACACGTGAATGAACGTTTGGGCAGGACGTCTGCCGGGTCCGCTAGTAATAATATAATATGTTATATCCGTCTTCCTCAATTAGACGGATAATTATTGTTAAAAATATTAATATTTATTTTGACTGTATTGAATCTCATAAGGCAGAGGAATAGTTTTATCTTATGATTTCTTGCATTTTTTTTTTCGAGACGTTTGAATATCCCATGTAAGTATGGTGAATACCACTAGCTCGTTTATTTGTTATGGATTTTAATGTAAGCTGAATATTATTTATCCACCTATCGAGGCGTGGAAACTTATGTTCAGGGGACACTCCAGAGACCACACTCCGCGGGGTAATGATATCGACCGCGCTGTCGCCCATAAAAAAAAAGCTTCAAAGTGAAACATTACTACTAGCATTGTAGGCTACATTCATAATAATTAACAACAAACAAACACTAGAACATGGGTGAATACCAACAGAAACAATGTAATTTAATATTTGATGCAGTATACCAGCGGGTTTTTTATTTATTTATCATGGAATTCACAAGAAACCTGAATACTGTATTGTTTATCTTCGCCTACAGGAGTAGAAACTGCGTTCAGCGGACTTTCCACAAAACATTAGAATATGTCTATATACATTCATAGTATTCAATAGCAAATAAAGAAACCAGAACACAGGTTTCTATAATATAAATAACCTAATGGAAAATCTGATGAAAAACTAGTGAATATAAAAATACTATCGTTTAAGGTCTAAGGGTCGGTTTCACCAACAGTGGTAACTGTATTACGCGAGTTTAAGCGTTCATTATACACAGGGAAACTGGCGTAATACAGTTACCTCTGTTGATGAAATTGACCCTAATTATAAAATATCAAGACATTATATATATATATATATATATATCCTGAGCTAATGTTTCCAATCATACCCTGAATAATCTACGTCCCTCAAATCAAGGTTAATGTTATTCTCCCGCCTCATTCGGTCTACCAACTGGCCGTTTTCCCTCTGGTTTTCGTACAAGAATCTCCATGCACCTCTTTAAATCCCGATTCGTTCCACACACACACACACGCACACGCACACGCACACACATACACACACACACGCACACACACACACACACACACGCACACACACACACACACACACACACGCACATACATACACACATCACGCACAAGCAAACAAACATATATATATATATATATATTATTACTTATATCTACATCAAAGTCAGCTAAATCCGATGATCTTTCCAAAATTTCCGCAGCAAGTTCCCGTAGAGATTCAACAGTCAAGATTATCGTAGATAATTCATTTCCCAGGCGATGTATCAGCGCACAAACATTCTGTAATAAACTATTAAAATGTAATCTATAATTAAATTTTAATATATGTATTATTCACTTATGGAAGTTACCTTGAGGTATTAAAGTAAAAGAAATGAGAAATTATAGGCTTGGGAATCTAACTATTAATTGCTTGTACGTTATTAATTCAAAATTACTGGATGATTAAAAGCTAGAGTTGAGTTACATTTTTTGTTATACAAAAAAAATGTTTTGGTTTTGTATTTTAGGAGTATAAATTATATTTATTCTGATTTTTATACATGAAAAATGAGCGTTTTGGTATTGTTGTGTGTATTGAAATATCATGTATAAATTCACAGACATTCTAGTTATGAAATGGTTAGAGATTAGAGGCTGTTAGCGAACAAATGCTGATTGTCTCATATATAGCAGTTAATATTACTACAGGATACACTCAGTAAGGCTGGAGGTTCTCACACGAAAACAATTAAATTAAATTCCTGATCGGAACACATTTTTTCTGGGGGTTGCAGGTTGCGGGTTTTCCTTATCTGTAAGACAAGTGTCAGGAAAATTTAAGGCCAAAATAATTCTATAACACCATTTGCCTCTCATAAACATCCATATCATATTCGCCTTGTTTAATAAGAATGCCTTTATGTGAGTTCTAGCGACGTGTCCCCATATGAGGCTTGCGTATGTGAGTATTGGCTTTAATAATGCCTTGTAGATTGTTAGCCCTGTGTTTAATTCGAATAAACACAGGGCTAACAATCTGCAAGGCACTATTAAGGTCAATACTAACATACGCAAGCCCCATATGGGGACACGCAGTTAGAACTCACAAAAAGAAATTGCAAGTTTTTCAAAACAAATTACAATATATAATATATGAATAAGAAAGTTTTCTTGGGTTTTCCGCGTCTTGGATTCACGTTCGGCTTCTGGCCACTGATTCCGACGTTTCGGCATGATCCCACATGCCATTATCTTGATAATGCCGAAACGTCGGAATCAGTGGCCAGAGGCCGAACTTGAATCCAAGACGCGGAAAACCCAAGAAAAATGTCTTATTCATACTTATATCCGCGAAAATCTGCAATATAACACACACACACACACATATATATATAAATATATATATATCTTCTTGTAAGCCCATGTTTCCCTTAACAGAGATTTAGGCGCTCTTCCCCTACAGGGAAGAATTTAAACCATACTAATTTAGTTGCACTTTTTTTCGTGTAGATGCCATTTGAGTGATCCGTGGTCAGCGTTCCGCCACATTCTGACATCTAGGAAACCAAGGTAGTACTAGGACGGAAAAATTCGGTAAATTTTGCTTAGGTGTCTTTTCATTCAGACTTAAGGATCTTTTACGAGCCTGAAAATCTTCAGACTCGGGGCCCACGGATTAAAGTCCTTCCCGGAGGACTTGCTCCTTGGATTTTTCCATCCTAAAAAAATCCACCGACCCCGGCCGGGTTTGAACCCGCGATCCTCGGGACCAGAGGCAAGGAGCATAACCATTAGTCCATGTATATATGTATGATTACAAAACTACTGCGTGTAACACTGGTCGTCATATTACACTACCAAACGGGTGTAGAAACAATCAAGGAGTATATTAAAGGCATGGCTCTTAAATTGTATAGCACACGTGAAGGTCATGATAATTCACTCGTGGCATCGCTGGGGATCTATGAAACAGCCAACAACAAATACAAGCGTCAAAAATGAATCCTGGACAACACTTGATCTGTGAAAGCATGAGTGAATGGCGTGTCTTTTTTAAAATGTTGGTATTATCTCGGAAGTGGCCCTGCCATTGAGATCATCACTCATCCAGGGAGGGTCTCCATATATTTGTATGTGAAAAAATTTGTATATGATGCAGAGATCAAAATCTTCTCCAGATTCGTTTACTTGTAAGGCCCGTTTGGCTTGAGGCAAGTAAAAGTGTCTACAAAGCAGAGGTTAAACTAAGGAAGGAAGAAGAGAGATTACTGCAGATGAAATGGAATTTTAATAACGCCGATGTAACTTTATAGATGTTTGAAAACTGATATTAGACTTTAATTTTATCGTTTTCAATAGAAATTCTATCTGCTTCTCTGGGAAATAATGAAGTAGAGACAAGTCAGCGTGCATGATATCAGTTGATAATGTTTAAAGCTATATCTCATCTTGATCACGAATTACTTTCCTACTTTTAGAGCAATACAATAGAATGAAATATTTAAACAGACGTCTCTTGACTCTATACATATTATACTTTAGATTAGAAGAGATGGGTTCATCTTTTTAAAGAACCTAACACGGCAACCTTATGTTTGGATCACTGTATTACCTTTCCATACTTTATGGAATTAATAAGATCAAATCTACTCTACAGTGATATGTAATTTTATCGTGTTCCTGGTTCGACCCACATCAAGCATTCACACACGACTCGTACCGCCATTTATTTGAGCTGGGCCCAAAGTCCCGAGGATGGCCTACAACCTTCATTTGGCCCTATTCTGCCCTAAGTTGACACACAGAGTCGGAATAATGATGAATATAGGAGTGTGCCTATTAGATCACTACAAACGCTACATCTGTGGTTGTCTACTTTTATCTAATATGAGATGACGTGAAAAGTGATATGAAATGAATGAATGAAGATGAAATGATACGATGGTGGCAGAAAGATGAGCGGAGAGTGCTAGTGGAATTAACTGTGAGAAACGGGTAAACCCCGAAAAAAAAACCCGAAACCTCCCGTTGTGGCCATTCACCAATACCACCCGAAACCTCCCGTTGTGGCCATTCACCAATACCAATCAGGAATCGCCAGGATTCGAACTTGAGATCACAGTCGGGGCAGCAGCGAACTAGCCATCGTCCATCGAGACAGACGTCTATATTATACTGTACTATACGTCTAAGCTCAAGCCAGAATATTATTTGCTCTATTATATAGACCCGCAGCGGTACTCATTACGCGGCCCGCGGGCCGCATGCGACTTTTGAAGATATTTATTAAGGCTCTTGGAATAATTTTACCTTCATTACATTTGAATTTTAAATTCTAAGTATAAAATAATATTATCTTTATTGAAATTCTACAAAACTTTGGATATCCCTGTGTCAACAGATATGGTTTCTTATATTTGGCTCTCTTGTAATTTCTAGTGAGTACCACTGAAGGAACCTCGGGCAATTTGGACTCCTGTTTTGAATTTGTTTTTCTTCTTTTAATTAAGGGATTTGAATTTTGTTTAATTACAGTGATCATCATTAGTGTTGTAACTATGAAATAGCATTGTTATTTTATTCAAATATGGAAACATCTTCATAATTTATAAACTTTTTTATATTACAAGAGAGGTCCACTTAGCCTCCATATTCGGATAAAATGGACCCCAGAGTCCACCTTGGCTTTTAGTCTATTTTTAAGTTTATTTACTCTATTAAGTTATACATACAGGTACAGATTAATCTGAAAACATTTATGACTGATCATAATTAAAAAGCATTGATTTTTATTTAATGCTTTGAAAAATTATTGTTGATTATAACATCCACACGTCATTCAACTGCAGAAAGCGACGGTCGTTGGGTTTAGTAAAAATACAGGGGTATTAAATAAAATTAATTAAGTGAGAGGTTTTTACAGATAGTATCCTCATTGATGAAATATAAGAATTCATGTAAAGTGGACACAGGCCCTCGTGGAGGGTCCACATTCACCGAATTACTTTGTTATGTTTAATTATTTTATACAACCACCATGTCGCATAATATCAAACCAGACACGTCAGTATATACAAACAGCATCTACATAATATAATATATTTAACAGTTTTTTCAACATTTGTAATATTCAATGCCAGAAATTAAGAATTGATTCTTTGTCTGAAAAACTTTTAAAGTGGTCATTTTCATAAATATCACAAATAAACACTTCTTCGCACAAAAAATAAAAGAAACTGGCCTTGTACCCGACAAAGTTGATGAGGAGAAGAAAACAAAATATTTTCTGTTCGAGGGCAGCATCAATTAAAGAAGATATTAACAGGGTCCACTCAAACAGAAGGGTCCACATCACCCGAACTTCCTTATATAATGTGTAACATTGTGAAATCTGATAAATTAATAAATATATTCTCATGCAAAAACATCAATTAGTATTTTAGGGGAAAAAGAAGGAAAAGAAAAACAATAAACTGTATTTGATATCGGAAGTATTACAATAACAAGGCACAAAAAGTGACATTTACTCAGTGAAACATTGTAAATGTTTTCTTTTTATTCTACCGATAAATGTCAAAGCTACATTCACTACTGTGAGCTCGGATACAACTAATCCTCCTATATTTATGTGTGTATTATGGAACAAATGCTTGGAATCTCCGTTAGTTTAGAATTTATCTTTATTTGTCGGACATTTAATCTAACTAGTTAAAGTTAATGAACAGTGACAATATCCATCCATCCATAGTAATTCTGCCCGAGTGCAGGTCTTTCACAGCAATCATAGCATTCTCATGATATGCTTTGCAGCTTTACTAGGGAATTATAGGTGTGGTAGCTTCCCGTTGCTTTCCACACCGGCGATGGATGATGATGACAATGATAAGGATGATGATGATGGCCGGATGATTTTCCGGGAGCGTTGGACCCTAAGCTTCCTGACATTTGTCTTACAGGTGAGGAAAAACCCCGAGAAAACTCATCCAGGAGCCTGTTCCCACCGGGAATCGAACCCAAATGACAATATAACGAGAATAAATAAAGGAAGGGCATTGATAAGGAAACTAAACTCTATTTTAAGGAATAAAGAATAAGTAGAAAAAGAGGATATAAAACCTGCTAGTTTAAAGTGTTATGTTGTATGGGTCAGAGGTATAGGATATAAGCAACGGATATAAAAATAAGCTCTTGAGCACCGAAATGGATTTCTTGAGGAGTTTATGTAAATTTATCTAGATAAAATATGAAATGTTGTGATAGGAAATGTAATGAAAATGGAGAGCGATTTAATGCACAGAAGAGGCAGTTAATTTGGTTTATATCAATGTAATAAGGGCTGCATAATAAGTTATAAGGTGGATACCATCTCAAAGAAAATATCGAGATAGCCCACGACAACTGGAGTGGCCACGTTAATGAGGCAATGACGACAAGAAACCTATTGAAGGATGCCAGAATAGAGAAAAATGTGACTGGGGACAAAAGGATGGCGACAGCTGTAACAATCCATGAAGAAGAAAAAGAAGAAGATGAGGAAGAAAAAGTTGAAATGTTAAACTGAGAATTATAATTAATTTATTCTTAGTCTTTGATACCAGACACGTTTTATGTGTTTTCATTAAATTGAATTAAGGAGGTCGGCTGTGAGAAATGGTAAAAGTAGCTTCTTCTTCACTTCATGGGCTAGGCAAATTGCCTGTTCCTCTTCATAGTTGTTCTGTCCATCTTTTCACTCACCTTCCTACATTCCTTGAACCTCTTGGCTTGTAGATAAATTCTGCTTTTGGTAATCTTATTACATTCATTCTTTCTACATGTCTAAACCATTTATCTCTATATTCCTTGATTTTATCATTCGGTATATTTAACTCTGTTCTTATATCTTCATGTAAAAGTAGCTCTTAGTAAAAAATATATAACTGATATTAATTCCTTCTTCCCGTATTTTTCAGTTTACCCTCTCCCTTCATAGGTATTTTTTCGTACCTCATGCCACTATAGAGAGGATTTCAAAATGTGGATCATATACGTACTTTTCTGACCACACATGGACAAGAACATGATTTAGTGATCAGCTGAATGCCAGGACCGCCTCAGAGAAAATACGAACAAGGCGACTATAATATGAATGAATTTGATTACTAGATGGTATTCGGAAGCTATTTGGGCCTTAAATATTCCTGAAAGTTGTTAACAGGTGAAAAAAAAAACCTCACCCAGAAAACTTTCCTGACCGGTGATGAACCCGGACTTCAAAGTCAACGACGTTGACACTATACCTTAGCGGTGTACTCTGATTATTTTTACCTGTTCATTTTTATTAATTATATTTAGCCATATAAATACACACACGCGCACCTACACGCACTCACATTCACACATCACACACACACACACACACACACACACACACACATCACATACATACATACATACACACACTCCTGGTACTGTATTGGGATTTCAACAACTATAATTACTTTTTTACAGTTCGTTCATATGGGCGTCGTTCACATATTAAAAATCACATTTCCTGAAAAAAGAACTCAAGTAGTCCCTCAAGCTAGGATTTATTATTTTTTTTACATAATTCGATTATTATTGCAGTTTTATAGATAATATATTTAATATAATGCACGTTTACCTCTATGGTTTTGGGGTAGCGTCGCTGCCTCGAACGCAGCGGAACCGGGTTCGATCCCCGTCGGGACAAGTTTTCTGGATGATGTTTATTTTTTTTAAATTTTTCTTCACTGTTTCTTGCAGGGTGCTAATTTAATATATATATATATATATATATATATATATATATATTGTAAACAAACAAACAACATTAAAATTTTATAAAACAATGGCTGTCCCTGTCCTTTTGTATGGGAGTGAATCTTGGATTACCACTACCAAACAAGAAAGTAAAATCCAAGCAGCCGAGATGAAATTTTTAAGAAGAGTAAAAGGCTGCACTAGAATGGACCAGATAAGAAACGAGGATATCCGTGAAGAACTGCAGATCTACTCCATAAAAGAAAATATATTTAACAACAAGATACAGTGGAACGAACATGTAGAAAGAATGGAAGAAAGTATATTACCAAATAAACTCTTCCATTATTTTCCAAGAGTAAAAAGAGATGTCGGACGTCCTCGGAAGAGATGGTCTTAGATCTATTAGTGAAGACGGAACAGGCAACTCTTGCCTAAACCAGGAAGTGAAGAAGAAGAAGAAGAAGAAGAAGATATATTGTAAACGTTATTTTGTGCTGTCTCCATTTATGTTGATGAAGCTGGACTTTCTCGGTCATTTCTTCAAATCCTTACAAAATTAGTTTGAATAACATGTGGGGCCTTATTCTTCTGACCATGAAACTAGGAACCCATGGATCAGTTGGGATCCAAACTCGCTAAAAAATTTAGAAACTTCATAATCGTATGTTATTTTTAAAATTTCACAGTTTTTTCGTATAAAGTAGTAGAAATTTTCAGTGTTGATGACACAGATATGTGGGAATAAACTCTGAGGGACTGTCTAGCAATGAAATAGGAAGTTACTGCCAATGTTATCTGAGGAATACATTTCCGATTCCGATTGAGGGTCTTTCCACTTTTCAGCGGTTGCCCTTTTACCAGCCGGCTGCTGGCCCTTCACATCCACATGTGTCAATCACAGAGGTAATGATCAACAGCCAGTGTAGGGGTGACATGTGGTTAGCATGTCGAGTCCCCCAGCCGTTATAGCTGGTTCCTCAACCTGGAGCCGCTACTTATTGTAGCTACCCAATTGCCTCACGATGCTGGGTGGGCACCGGTCCCATACTGGCCGAAATACCATGAGAAAATTTCTTCCCCATGGAGACTCGAACCAGCGCAAGTCCCGTAGCTCTGCGCTAAGGCTTCCTACCTTAACCGCTCGGCTACGGCGCGGGACGGAATACATTTCCAATAACAATAAATTTCATTTCCATTTAGTTACCAGTGTTATCCAAGCTGAATCTAATGAATTTATTGAATTAACAAGAAATGTATAACAAAAAAGTGATGAAAAGTTATTAAAATACAAAATAATATATTCACAGATAGATAGGGCCTACATTTAAAGCTATACCGGTATGTTCAGATATTAACCTATCAACACGATTTAAAACTTAAAATTTTGAAAAACATTGGTTTATGTTAGGGTATTTCTGGCGGCTCCGTGGTGCAAGCGGTTAGACGCTCCTCTCTCAACGCTAGGGTCTCGATATCGAGTCTCGGTCACCCCATGCACATTTCGGTAGTTGATTAAACGGAGCTTGGGAAATTTTTCTTGGGGTTTCTCCCGTTTTCTCCTGCCTCAAACTTAATCCCACAATTTCTCCACTCTCACCTCATCCATTTTGTTTCATTTCGTTCTTCTGAAACTCGACGGTGCGTCAGGCTTGGAAGGCGAGCAGCCCTGTCGTTCATATAACTAACTCACTCAATGACTCTATTGAACCCGTAGGTTAGCTGGATTGACATAGACTCTACCTATACTGAGCTAACGTTTTCCAATCATCCCCTGTATAATCTACTTTCTCAAATCATGATTAATATTATTCTCTAACCTCAATCTTGGTCTACCAACTGGGCGTTTTCCCTCTGGTTTTCTTACAATAGCTTCCATGCACCTCTTTTATTCCCCATTCGTGTCACATGTTCTACTCATCGCAGTCTACGAGACTTAACTGTTGTTATTATATCTGGCTTCCTATAAAGACCATGCAGCTCACTGTTATGTAGTTTTGTCCATTCACCTGTCGGTTCATCTCTCTTTGGTCCAAGTTTTTTCTAAGAACTTTATTCTCAAATACCCGTACTCTTCTTTCCTGCCTTTAAGCAAAAGTTCATGTTTCGCACATGTCGTTTACATAACTTAAAAAAATTAGGGGCTTCATCTCATCTCATCCTCGACCCAACCCTGAATTGAACACATGTTTAGGATCTTTATTTATTTATGTTATATCTATTCTTTAAAGTTTTAGCAATACTGTGGGGAAAAGAGCTTACTTTTTATCTGTGGCCTGCTTAATGTAACAATTATAGCCTATATACAGGGTGCCCCATTCAAACCTCCCACATTTTAATTAATCATAACTAACAAAGTAGAAATGAGGTCGGTATTAAACGAAACAGAAACTCTAAGAATTTTCATTGTCACGCACTAAAACATCTCTATATGTGCACCATTAGTAGCACAAACAATATCAAGTCTGTATTCGATTTCGTGCTACGTCCTGTCTAACATGTCCATTGGTACTGTTGCAATTGTGTCAAGGATACGGGTTCGTAAATCATGAAGATCTTGTACTGGAGTCGCAAACACACGGTCTTTTACATGCCCCCAGAGGAAGAAGTCCAGTGGAGTGATACCTGGCGAACGTGGTGGCCAGTAAATTGGTTCGCCGCGTCCAATCCACCTATCTGGGAATGATTTTTTGAGTGAATTCCGAATATCCAGGCTCCAGTGTGGTGGGGCTCCATCTTGCTGAAATAGTACATGGGGTTGCAGATCAGCTACTTGGGGGTGCAATAACTGTTCCAACATGTCTTGGTATACCGGGCCAGTTATTGACTTCTCATGGAACAAAAAAGAGAACCTATAATCCTGTTCTTGATCAGGCCGCGCCAAACGTTTACGTTTGGGCTATCCCGGACGTGTTCACGGTAGACGTGTGGATTTTGCGTACCCCAGATCCTTACATTGTGCTGAAACAGATCCTGATATATGTAAATATACGTTTCCAAGAAATTGAGTGTCCTTGTCAATACGATCTAGCATTTCAATAACGAATGTCTGTTGTCGTGGCCTGTCATCTGGCTTTATTTGTTGAACAATTTGCACCTTGTAGGGGTACAAACGAAGTCACTTATGAAGCACTCGATGCACAGTTGATCTCGGCACATTGAACTGCCGGGAAGTTTGGCGAATTGATTTTTGTGGACTTCTCTGAAATCCTGCCGTAATTTCTTCAATCTTTTGTTCTGAAACACGTGTACGAGCACCTCCTGATTCTTTTTTAACGCTTACAGGCGCCAGAAATTTCACAAGCCATGCCTTAACGGTCTTTCCATCAGGTGCATTTCCTCCATATTCTCTCCGGTAATTTCTTTGCACTGTAATTATTGACTTCGTCTCTACATACCAGAAAACAGTTTGTTCTCGTTGCTGAGGAGTCGCCATTTTGTCTTGTCATTATTGCCCAACATGCGACAGATGAATTAACTGCAACAATGAAAACAAAAATTCTTTGAGTTACTCTCTCTCTTAATAGTACCACCTCATTTCATAATTCCGCATACTTTGAGTTTACCAGCAGTAAAACAACAAAACATGCAACCACCTCCACGCGATCCATCTAATCTCCTGGACGCACAGTAAAGATACAACTATTATTTTATTTTTCTCTTCCATAATATGAAAAGTCCATTGCTGTGGTCTCGGGATATGTAGGCCGGGATTCGATGTCTGGTCGGGACAAGTTTTCTGGGTGAGGTTTTTTCTCCCATGTAAGAAAACATTCGGGAACATTAAAGACTCAAAATGGTCCATGAACATAATATAACCATCACAATCACCCATATCATATTTGCCTTGTTAGGACGAATGAATGCATGAATGAATGGTGTGTATTTTTCCTAAATATTCATTTTGTCTCGGAGATGGTCTTGGAATTGATATTATCACTCATCCAAGGAAACTCTACATGTCCCAGAGTGGTCAACAAAAGTAAATGTATGATCCAGAGTTGGAAACTTCTCCCGTTAGGTTGTGTCCCTATAAGGTCCGAATGGTATAGGATATGTAAAGTATATATATAAAAGGAAGAGGTTAAACTAAAAACAGTGAGAGAATACGTTAAACTACACCCTAACACTACTCAGTAATTAGCCATATTGCATAATGAATGATGACAGAAACATGCATTTTCTTACTGTGCTATTCAAATTATACATATATCTTCATCAAGCTACTTATCCTCTCGCTTTCATCTCCATTCTAAATTTCAGTACACGACCGCACCAGAATATTCTACTTGAAAGAGTCCCTCCAAATTAATCCGACTCTCTTAATTTATGGTACTTTGAGCTTGAATAAAATACATTTCGAGTGGCTTGGTAGTCCGGCTGTTGGTGGGTTTTGTTTCGGAGTTGTCCTTCTCCTAGGCCAGTTGCTTCCACTACAGCTCTAGAGCCTGACCCGCCCTGCTAGTTTTGGTTTGCCCTGGCTATTTTATTTCCCCAGTAGCCTATAAACTTGGTGAGAATGCCCCTATCCACCACTGGGGAGGCTCCCGTTCCTCGAGGGAACACTTAATATCACTATTTCAATTCCTATATAACGTATCCAGATTAATTGGTGGTTTCTGATATTTTCGTTTCTCTAATATCGAATTGATTCATTTTAGTTTTTTTCTATTTGTATAAATGTTCTGTGTTATTCCCAGTAACTTACGTATTTTTTCTGCATAAAATATGTTTCGCTCATTAATCGGAAGAGAAGCCTTCTGGACTTAATCCTGTCAATTTAAATAAATAAATAATAATAACTCCCTGGTACTATCGAACCCATAGGTTCATGGCCGCGCAGACATAAGCTCTTCATATATTCCTATCCTGAGCTAATGTTTTATAATCATACCTTGTACAATTCACCTTTCTGAAATAATGGTCAATTTTATTCTCAAACCTCATTCTTGGCCTACCTATTGGGTAATTTCGTTCTGGTTTTCCTGCAAGGAGCTTCCATACTCCTCTTTAATTCCCCATTCGTGCCACACCATGCCCATCCCAGTCTACGAGACTTAACTCTTCTTATTATATCTGGTTTCCCATAAAGGTATCACTGTTATGTTGTCTTCTCCATTCGCATAACTAACTAACTAACTAACTAACTAACTAACTAACTAACTAACTAACTAACTAACTAACTAACTAACTAACTAACTAACTAACTAACTAACTAACTAACTAACTAACTGGCACTATCGAACCCGTAGGTTCATGGCCGTGCGGACATAATCTCTCCATATATCCCTATCCTGAGCCAATGTTTTCCAATCATCCCCTGTATAATCTACTTTCCTCAAATCATAGTTAATGTTATTCTCCCACCTCATTCTTGGTCTACCAACTGGGCGTTTTGCCTCTGGTTTCCCTACAAGAATCTTCCATGCACGTCTTTCATTCCCCATTCGTGCCACATGTCCTGCCCATCGCAGTCTACGAGACTTAACTGTTCTCATTATATCTGGCTTCCTATAAAGACTATGTAATTCATTGTTATGCAGTCTTCTCCATTCACCTGTCTGTTCATCTCTCTTTGGTCCAAATTTTTTTCTAAACTTCTCCATTCGCATAATAATAATAATAATAATAATAATAATAATAATAATAATAATAATAATAATCTTCTTCTGCTTCATGAAATTAGGCCTTTTGACCTGTTTTCATAATAATAATAATATAATAATCATAATAACAATAATAATTATGATAATAATAATAACTATTATTGATATTAATAAAATTATGATATTAAATAAATTTTAAGTCAATATGAAATGAATAAAATCAGCGTGTTTTCAAATAGAAATATGGCGGAAGTAGCAATCTTCCCCCTCCGCACTCTGCTTTAGTATTGGAATTGTTTATAATATTTATTATTAGCTTCATCATCATCATCATAGTACATTCACGAATTTAGGCCATTTGTTGACCTGTTTCGGCCTCAAGAGAAACACCATCCAGACGTCTTTTGAGTGGACGTCCTGGTCTTCTTCTTCCTGCAGGTTGATATCTTAACATCTGTTTGGGTATTCTGTGATCTTCCATTCGATGAACATGTTGCATCCATCTTGACTTATAATCAGAAATTTTGTTTTCTAAAGATTCCATGTGTAATTCTTCTAAGATGTCTTCATTTTTTTTGTGATCTAGTAGTGTGTATCCTGCAGTCCTCCGAAGATATCTCATTTCAGCAGATCTAAGTCTCTGTATATCCTTCTGTTTCAACGTCCATACTTCGCTACCATACAAAAGAGTTGGAAGAGCCAGTGTTTTATACACTTTCAGTCTTGAATGCTTTCGGACTAACTGTGGCTTGAAGATAGAATTTATTAACCCTAAAATTCTTAAAAATTTAGATATTTTTGCATTTACATCCTTTTCTTCTTCATATGAGATATTGCATCCTAGATATGTAAAATTATTCACCTGCTCCAAATGTTATTGTCCAGTACAATTTTACTTCTGACAGGATCTACACCTTGAAATGCCATAATTTTTGTCTTTTCTGTAGATATCTTTAATCCATATTCTTCTGTAATTTTGTTAAGTTCATACAGACCTTTCTGTAGATTATCTTCGGAATTTGCTATTATTATTTGGTCATCTGCAAACAATAGGGTGTTTAATCTTCTATTTTCTGATATTCTTATTCCAAATTTATATGTTTTGTTCCAGCAACATATTACTTCATTGATATAAATTTCAAAAAGTGTTGGGGATAGGGGGCAGCCTTGTCTCACACCACGATTTATAATTCCTTCTTCAGAAAATCTGTTATTTAATTTAATCTTTATGGTGTTGTCTTTGTAAATATTTTGTATGTTCTGCCGAAGTAAATTTGGTATATTTCTGTCTTCCAATATATTTAAGAGTTTTGATCTCTTGACTGTGTCGAATGCTTTTTCAAAATCTATGAAAGCAAAATGTGTTTCTAAGTTGAATTCTCTTCTTTTTTCAAGCAATAGTTTAACAGAAAATGCTGAATCAATACAAGATCGTCCTTTCCTAAATCCATTTTGACATTCCATAAGGAATTTTTCACTGAAACTTTTCAATTTTCCATTTAAAATGTCTGCATAAATTTTGTAGCATGTGTTTAACAAACTGATTCCCCTATAGTTGTCCATTTTTCTCTTGTCTCCTTTCTTGAACAGGGGTATAACAATGCTTATCTTCCATTCTTGTGGTATATCTGCATTTTTGAATACATTATTAAAGAAGGACAACAGTCTTTCATGGAACTGTTTGCCTGCATATTTGTACAATTCAGAATTCAAGCCATCTGTGCCAGTTGCCTTCCCATTTTTTAATTTCTTTAAACTATTGTTCAATTCTTCCAATGATATTATGGAATCTGTCTCATTATTATTTCGGAAAATTGTATCTTCATAGCTATTGTCAGTCCAAAGACTTTTATAATAATTGAAAAAAATCTTCTTTTGTTACTCCGCAATTAATTTTGGTAGATTCTTTAATATCTTTATTCAAATGTTTTAATATTTTGAAGGCATTAGGTTGGAGCTTATGCAAATCTGATTCTAAATGTGTAACAAAATTTAACCATGTTTTCCTACGTCTCTTTCTTATTTCCCTCTTAACAATAGCTCTACAGCGTTTGAATTCTATTTCATTTTCTACTGTCTTTGTGTTCAAATATTTTTTATAAGCTGCATTTTTTTCTTCAATCAATTGTTTTATTTGATCATCCCAGATTTTTAGAGTTCTATTTCTTCTTTGTTGTATATTTACTTTTCCTAAAGTTTCATTAGCTGCATTTTGAATTATCATTTTAATGTTTTTCCATTCTTCTTCGACATCATTACTTTCTGGAGTTGTAGCCATATATTGCTGAATTCTTCTCGAATATAACCATTTAATGCTGTCATCATAAAATAATTTTACCTTGTACTTTTGTTCTATGCTCTGTTGTTGTTTCTTCTTTTTTAACCATCTTGGTGGAAATCTTATTTTTGCTTCTACTAGGTAGTGATCTGAACCGATATCATATCCTCTGTAGGCTCTGACATCGAGAAACAATTTAAAAATCTTATTATTTGCAATGAAATAATCAATGATTGATTTTGAGTCCTGACAATGCCAGGTATACTTATGTATGTTTCTATGATTGTAAAAGGTATTCGTTATTCTCAGTTCATTGTAGATAGCAAAATCAGTTAATCTTGTCCCATTCCTATTGCTGGTTGGTTCGCCAAATGTTCCAATATTATTGTTGACTTGAGCATTGCCCACTCTGGCATTTAAATCTCCTATTATGAGAATGTAATCATTTCTATTAATTTTGCTATAAATTTCTTGTAATATTTATAAAATTCTTCATTGTCTTCTTCACGGCCTTCCTCTGGTGCATATACACCAAGAACTGTCAAATTACCTCTATTTATTTTCAGTCGAAGCTCTAATATTCTTTCATTCCAGTAAGTGTAGTGTTGAATTTTATTTCTTATGGTTTTATTAATCCAAATCATTACTCCAGCTTGTCCATGGGTTTTCCTGTTGACACCGCTATATATTTGTACATAATTTTGTGTTTCTTTCGTTCCTTTAAGTTTCTTCTTAGTTTCTGTAGTTACTGCAATATCAATGTTTCTATTTTTAAATATACTGTCTAGTTCCTCTTCTTTTTCATGGATGCTTCGGACATTCCAGGTTGCATATCTTACAATATCATTGTGCCGTTTTCTTTTAACCATATTTCTTTGCTGTGGGTCGTCATATTTCAATTCCTTCTGGCTTTTTTTCGTGTTGAGACTTGAAAGTAGTTTTGAAGTTCCTTAGGACAGGTTACTGGCCCGACGCTAAGTAGTCCAGTGGTAGGGCTGCTACCTTTTAGTCTCTGGACAGACATTAGGATACCGCATTTACTCAGTACCTGATGGAACGGTTATACCGCCGTGACTCGGTCCTCAGAGCCTCGTTTGTGAAAACAGGTTGTACCACGAGAAGGCGAGGATGAGAATTAGGTAGGAGAGGTTATACACACGTCACTACCCCTTACAATTATTAGCTTAATTTTATTAATCTGTATAGACCAACAATTAAAGTAAAACCCTGATTTGAACCCACCGGCGCTGTGTATCGAGATCCCTAGATAGAGAAGAGTTGCAAAAGAGACAAACACACTAATGCGATATTGCCATATATGATTTAGCTGCTGAGCGCGAGAAATTCCTACATGCAATTTCACAACAATGTTTTACATAAAATTTGCTGAACTTAATATTTACCAGTCACCATTGCATCGCATTGGTGTGAAATATGTTGATGATAAACAATGCTGTTACTGACATCTGTAATACTGTATTACTCACAGGCAACAACTGAGCGAGTTCGAATTATTTCGGCAACGTAGATTTTCCTTACGTATTTACTAGGAGTTGCACGCAAGTTTCTCAAGCCTAATAAAAAAAAGGGAGTAGACAATTTTTCTCCAATGCTATTGTGTGGACCAGGAGTTGCCGACGCTAATGGAAGTACTTGATGCCAGATCTAGCTCATTCTTCCAGTCGCAGGTAATTTCGTCTGCTTTAAGTGTAGCCAACAGATTTGCTAAGTTAAATGTTTGTTATTATTATTTGAAATAAATCGGGTTTCTCTTAATTTTAATAAAAATATAATTCATAAACGTTTGTTTCAGTTCATGCTCTTAATATTAGTTTTGAATAATTTATTTGTATATATTTCTATTTAATATTATAACAAAATGTATATTTTATTTTATTATGTTGGTTGCACATTATAAAATATATGTAGGATCAAGCAACCAATTTTGTTTGTTTATTTGCAAGTAATAAGACTCATCAACTGTTTTTCTGATGTTAGGAATATATTCCTAACATTGGTTAAAATCATTAGTTAATGGATCTTGAAAGTTGAGAACTTCAAAATTTGTAGGAAGTAACACTATGAGGTATTAATAAAAATAACATTTCAGCTCATATTTTGTCTTTTTTAGAACGGTTTGGGAGAAATTAGTATTCCATTGTCAATTTTTGCTGGACCATTGTTCTGTCATTGAAGGAAACATTGAATCGCCACAAAAGAACAACGGTAGAATAAAAACTGGCGATGGTGTAATGATTTCTCCAAAATCAGTCTAAAAACAAGACAAAATATGGTGTCAGATGTTACTGTTATTAATAAATACTTCGGGGAAAATATTTTACTTGTAGTATAGTAAATGCCGGAAATAACGACTTAGCTACCGAGATCAAGATACCGGTAATACAGCAATCTGTAATTTCTTACTTATTTTAGGAATTCAAATTATGAGGTATATTCATTTAGGTAGAATTTTTTTATCACTCGCCTCATATTGTTCTTCTTTTTGATTATAAACTAATTCCGAAACATAGTTTATAATCAAAAAGAAGAACAATATGAGGTGAGTGATAAAAAATTCTACCTAAATCTGTAATTTATTAATTCATTCTTCCAATCGCTTGAGGTCTCTGTAGTCTAGGCATCACTGATTAACATTATCGTCGGCAATCTCTCTTGGTGAGTTATCGCTGGTATGGACCGTCCCTCGAATGCATACAAGGAAGAAGTGAAGAAACCGTTCTTGTGGCAATACTGTGGAGGAGTTTGTTCTATTTACAGTGAAGGTTATGTACCTCCTCAGAGGAATGTCTCACGGACTGAAAGAGAGGAGTTCAGTAGTTCACATATTTTATGGGATTTTACTTGAAGCTTTACTGGACAGGCTACATTGCTACTAGTTAGGACATTGCGCGCGCGCGTGTGAGTTTAACAACCACCCTCGCTTCACTTCAAGTGCCTCTCATCCCATCGCCTCTGCGTTCGGTGAGGTGAATTGATCAGACCCTTCCATGAGGGAGAGAGAAAGTATAATATCCACCCTTCGTACAATCTTCTCACCTTATCTAGCTGAAGATAATTTCTTGACAATGTAGACTATCCATTAAGCCAGTTTACTAGATCCTTTCCTGATACAGAGAATGTAAAAATAAGTGTACGTTTTATCATATCTACGATTCTGTATGGAAAGCAATTTTATCATAGTTTCAAAATGTTCATTTTGAATATAAAACATGTTAAATTAAAAATACATAAAACAGTTATACAATATACCGGTAGGTATGTGGATGCGAGACACGGTCTCGTACTTCATGAAAGGAGCGAATGTAGAGTATTTGAGAATAAAGTGCTTAGGGAAATTTTTGCATCAAAGAGAGACGAACTTCTTTGCCATTATTGGTTGGAATGATGTATTTCAATGATAATAATAAATTAACTTTTTTATTAAGTCTACAGATGATTTAATTAGAATGTTTTTACTTAAGAATAATTCTAGCATTTTTGGTAAAGATCCTATGTTTTCTTTTCACTTATGGCTTCCTAAGGAACAGACAGACGAATTGTGAAAAATGCATACATTTTATTTGTGGGAAACCAGAACACTTAAGTCTCTTAGTAGATGTGGCCCGAATGAGTAATGGAAATAAGTCATTGAAACTTCTTGTAGAAAAACCGGTGAAAAATCCTCCAGAAGTTAGGCCAAGAATGATGTGGGAGAATAACATTAACCATGATTTGATACTAGTGAATAATACATGTAACGATTGAAAAATATTAGCTCTGGATAGGGATGTGTGGAGACCTTATATCCTAAGACCCTGAAGCTCCGGGATTGATAGTTGCATTTCTTATAGACACGGTGTGGCATTTAAAATAATAATGTAAATAAATGTTTGACATTGTTTTTTTCTTTACATTGCTTTATTTCTAGTATTTTTTCCATCTTTTTCTTTTAATTTTTTTTCAGTTACACTTAGACACACAACAAACAAATATACATTTAAACACATCCATAGCCAAATGGAATGTCATTATTTCCCTTGGAGAAAATACCACATCCCGGAGTCTCATTTTCTATAGCAAGGAACGATGACCGTAAGTCCAAGAAACGAGCCATCATTAAATATCACTAATTTGAAATAAAATTATATTAGCGTTGATCGTTAAATTACTCCAAAGTACAATATGTAATTCTATAGACATGTTTCACATTTTGATGTTTAACAGCAGAAGTAGACCAATTCCAGCATGTCATGCTTGGATGAAACATATGTTAAAAAGTTATGAATCCATAGTTAATTCTAGAGAATATTTAAAAACTTAATTTGCAATAGGTCTATTACATTTTAGATATTATCTAAACTATGACCATCGTGAAATGTAGTTACAATTATTCGATAAAACTTTATGGATATGCAATTCAAAGTCATGGGTCCACTATAAATTTTATAAACTAATGCACTATAACAACGGTATACTTATAATTGGTATTTTTCAAAGGGAGGAAAGGAGATCACGAATATTTGAGAATAAAGTACTTAGGAATATTTTTGGACCAAAGAGAGATGAACAGACAGATGAATGGAGAAGACTACATAACAGTGAACTTATATGATCTTTATAGGAAGCCAGTTATAATAAGAATAGTTAAATCTCGTAGACTTCGATGGGCAGGACATGTGGCACGAATGGGGAATGAAAGACGTGAATCGAAACATCTTGTAGGAAAACCAGAGGGAAAACGCCCAGTGGGTAGACCAAGAATGAGGTGAGGAATAACATTAACTATGATTATACAGGGAATGATTGGAAAACATTAGCTCAGGATAGGGATATATGGAGAGCTTATGTCCACGTTGCCATAAACTAGCAGATTCGATAGTGTCAGTGAGTTAGTTAGTTAGACCTAGCACGGTTTTTGCTCTTGGTCTACTTGCGTTCTGAACCATCCATTAAGTATTTCTGGAATCCTGAATTTGCTGCACTGTTATCAACTTTTATAAGATTCATGATGTGTTCCGTTGAGGTATTATTAAAAATTAATATAAAAATTATGGAATATTCACCTGAAAGGTCCGTCTCCTCAACTTAATTAATTATTTAACTGTAGCGCTTTCGGGACTTGTCCCATCATCGGCAGGATTCAAAACTGGTGTTTCACTGAAGATCTGGAAGAGGGGGTTACATGTATTGGGTTCGTTTTCGTTGATCAGGTTGTCGTTGTTGTGAGCTGCTTTCATGATTTTCATCTCTTCGAGTACGTTTATCTTCGCTGGATTATTTTCTCTGTGCATTACTGTTAGGGTGTTTTCAATATTTAACATGCGATGTCCTTCATGGATAACGTGTTTTGCATAGCTTGATTTTCCTTCTGCGACTTTCCTTCGCGACTTCATTGACGCAGAAGAAAAATCAAGCTATACAAAACACGTTATCCATGAAGGACATCGCATGTTAAATATTGAAAACACCCTAACAGTAATGCACAGAGAAAATAATCCAGCAAAGATAAACGTACTCGAATAGATGGAAATCATGAAAGCAGCTCACAACAACGACAACCTGATCAACGAAAACGAACCCAATACAAGTAACCCCCTCTACCAGATCTTCAGTGAAACACCAGTTTTGAATCCTGCCGATGATGGGACATGTCCCGAAAGCACTACAGTTAAATAATTAATTAAGTTGAGGAGACGGACCTTTCAGGTGAATATTCCATAATTTTTATATTAATTCTGCACTTTTATGTTACTAAGTCTGTCACTTTGTGTTGCAGGAACTGCGTTCACGATGCTGACTTTATTATACAGCTTGAATAGCTGTATGAACCCGTGGATTTACTTAACGTTCAACAGGGAACTGATTCGAATCCTCACCCAACAACTCTTTTGTCGGTCCGAAGATGCTTCGAGTTACAAAGCGGGATCCGGAGGCAGCGGGTCGTCCACAGGCACCGCCGCAGACGTCGCCCACAACTCTTCCAAGAAGAGAACGTTTAACACAACACTTGTTACGGACACGAATAGCAGCCCAGGGCAGGAGAGTGTCAAATCTACTCACAGGACCGCGGAACTGTCGCCTTGGTCTCGCGGATCAGGACTATCGAGGACTGGAGCCATAAGAAGATCGCCCCTAGACGTAGATAGGAAGGGTTTTACATGTAATTTTTTAAGCAAAACTGATAACAAGTATGATGGAAAGGAGCCTGTAGTGGCGCTTTTACAGGCTGATCCACAAGGCGATGATGACTGCAGGAGACTACAAGTGCATTTCTGACATAGAGCTTGTTACATCTCTAGGGAGGTAAATGTTTATCAACAACGAGTTAACGTCCTTCTAACATAATTTATTATTCCAATTTCTTTCTGATATAACAAATTCATATAAAAATATGACAGTTTTTTCAACTCCAACAATTTTCTCCACGACTTTAAATGAATTATTTAATAATTGACTGATTTCTAATTTTTATAAAAGTATTATTTTAATATAAGCCTATATATATATTCTGAACAAAACAAAAACAATCTAATTTATAGTTAATTGATGGAGAGTATACTAATCCATGGTGCGGAAACGTGGACATTAAGCAGAGAGTAAGCACATAAACTATTGGTGACAAAGATATACTTTTGGAGGCGGGCTTCTAGAAATTTAAGAAGAGATAAAATTAGAAATAGTAAAATCAGAGAAATAACGGGTGTTCAAAAATAATATATTCTACAAGTTATTGAAGAAAGAAGACTGAAATGGTTTGGCCTCGTAAGTAGAACGTCAGGTGACAGGATATCTAAGATGATATTACATTTTGAAGCGAAAGGGCAACAAAATAACATAGGAGTATGGTATCAAGAGGATTAACAGACAGTGATGCAGAGAATACGGATGTATGGAGGAAAACTACTGTACTGTAGAGAAGTTCCTAATAAAGAAGATTATATATATATATATATATATATATATATATATATATATATATACTATTCCCGTTCGTTTCACTGCGGAGGCATGGTGTGCTTCCCTAGTGGGAAGTATCTTAACATACAATTAAGTTACGCTTATTTACCTACAGATGCCAGAGAGGGACATGTGGTTAATACATCGCCTAGAGACGACATCTAGTAGGAATCTAAGGTATTACTCGGATGGATGAAAGTAGGTGAAATTTTCACAGAGATCTTTTTATTCAGGCTTGGTTCTTTTACATGTCTGAAAATCTTCAGACTCGGTAACCACGACTTAAGGTCCCTCCTGGAGGACTTCTCCCTTGGATTTTTCCATTCTAAAAGCCACCGATCCCGTCCGGGTTTGAACTGGCGACCCTGGTGGCAAGAGGCAAGCAACATAACCACTAGATCATCGCGGCAGACTACGTACATTTCTCTTCTTCTTCTTCTTCTTCTTCTTCTTCTTCTTCTTCTTCGTCACAGTTTAGGATTTATGTTAGCCTGTTCCGGAATTTTATTGTGCAATTCAATATAACTTGATTTATTTTTTGTTAATTTTGTAAGAATTATTTTATAATAATTATTATTTTAAATAAAATAATCTTTTTGTAGTTAGTTTTAATGTAATTAGAATTATGATAGCTCTATTGTACTGTGCTCCAAATTGCTGCTCTTTCCATCTTTTCTTTGGTCTTCCCAAACTACTTCTTCCTCTTGGTGAATATTTGTATGCTTCTTTTGATATTCCGTTCTTAGTCATCCTTGCTAAGTTGTTCTGTATTTCACTATTGTTGTGTTCAATTCCTCTACTTTTAGGCGCTGTCTTATTTCTGTGTTGTGTGTTTTGTCTGTTCTTTAATACCCTGTTATTGTTTCTGAGAATTTTCATTTCAGCAGCTTGGATTCTGGCAGATTGTTGTATTGTCACTATCCATGTTTCGGATCCGTAAGTAATAATAGGAACTGCCATCGTTTTGTATAATCTCATTATAAAGTTTTTTCTGACTTTATTTTGCAAAGTTCTTTTTAATGTTCCTGTTATATAATTAAACTTACTTAGTTTGTTATTTATGTCTATTTCCGTTGTGTATGATATTTCACAATCTAGGAAGTTCTATTTTGTGACTTGTTCTATTGGTTTATTTTCTAATATTATCTTTGTCATGTATATTTCTCCACGAATGAAATGATCCCAACTCCAAATTTTTCAGTTTTTGTTTTATTGCTTTATACTATAATTGTGTAGTAGTCATACATCTGCTCCACGTCGGAAATGGCTTAATTCTAGCTGTAATCGTTAAATTATAAATAAAAAACATAGCCAATTCAGCGAGGAGAAGGAGAAGAGAAAAAAAAAACTTCTGTAAAATTAAGTTTTACGGAGTTTCGGCCTTTTGATTAGGGCGAGTTTTACATATATATGACTTTCATTTTAAAACTTCCCAGTCTAAATATCTATTCATTTGAAATAAATTTAATTAAACAAAAAACACTTAACTTTAGATATTGCGTGGGCAGTTTTAAACCAGTTTAATTGTATTTTAGGTTTGAGGGAAAATGCCAGCCTTGAAGCTTTGCAGTTTTAAATACAAGCTCTAAATTTAAATATGAACGAGTCTTTTATTGTGAATGCATCTCATTTTGTTTCACAAATTTTATTCTCCATCGTTGCCTGGTAACCTGCAACAGTTTAAATTTTAACAAATAGAGACATGCTCAATAATCTTTGTAGTTTTATTCTTTAACGGATAACCACTAAGAAATTGTTCACCGCTGTGGTCTCAAGGTAGCGTGCTGCCTTGTCCCGCAGAGGGCCGGGTTCGATCCCCCCTCGGGACAGTTTTTCTGGGTGAGGTTTTTATCGGAGTTTTTCCTCACCTGTAAGACAAATGTCAGGAAAACGTTATGGCCCAAACGGTCCCTGAACTCATATGGCCATCATCACCACCATCATCCTTATTATCATCATCATACTTCACCGGTATGGGAAGCTACCACACCTACAATTCCCTAGTAAAGCTGCAAAGCATAGCATGAAAATGCTATGATTGCAGTGAAAGACCTGCCCTCGGGCAGAATGACTATGGATGGAATGACTATGGAAGAAATTAGCCGCCAAGGAGCCTCAACTGGTTCCAAACGCGGCACACTGTGCAATGCTTAGATCATCGTCAGCCCTTCGTTCATTCTTTTAGTTTTATACTGAATTCAGCTCTAATCTACAATAACAACAATAATTCAGGTTACCGGGTGACGGCAAAAAACGAAAGATGGAAAACAGATGAACAATTAGTCTTTCAAATTGAAGTATAAAAATATAGAGGTTCCATTTAAAATTTCCATGATATATAAGCTTGGAGGTATGTCCCTAAACCTAAAATTATATAAACAGTAGTTTTAAACTTCACAATATCTAAATTGATGTGTATTTTATTTAATTGAAATCAATTTAAATATAATGGTAGGGGATTCTCCACTTTAATTTACCTGATATATGTTCAAAGTCCTATAAAACAACAGTGCGCATGCGCCAGAGTTTATAGAGCCAGCGATAACTCACCATCGAACCACATATCGATTATTATCGTTGTTTCGATTATTATCGTTCTTTTTGTTTTATGTATTTAGACACATTTAAAATGTAACGAACCTAAAAACTAACTAACTCACACTTAACTTAATGCAATTACTCTAATCTAGGGTGGATCCAATGAAACGCCCCTTTTTTTTTCACTCCTTAATAATCGCAAACATCGATAACTCACTGGTTCCAACTATATAATATACTCTCTCGAGAAAATAGCAAGTTACCATCACAATATGTGTATTTTAATAAATACTTAAAAATTCTAAAATAAAGTTATAAAAATTGTTTGAAAAAAATTCAAAATATTTAAAAATGTTAGTAAATACATAAGAAGACTTATAATCCACAACAAGAAGCTCAAACATCAAGGATAAATTATTCTAAAGAAGAGCCTAATGGTATATTCAACATTAATACAATTCATGATAAAGTTCCGTTGAGGTATTATTCAAAATTAAAATATAAAATTATGAAATATTTACCTAAAAGGTCCATCTCCTCAACTTAATGATTATTAATTATCTGTAGCGCTTTCGGAACTAGTCCCATCATCAGCTAGCTGATTCAATACTGGTGTTCCACTGAAAATCTGGTACAGGAGATTACACGTGCTGGGTGCGTTTTCATTTATCAGATGCCTTCAAAATTTGCATCCTAGCAGGATTATATTCCCTGTTCATTATTGTTAGGGTGTTTTCAATATATAACATACGATATCTTTCATGGGTAACGTGTCTTGCAGAGCTTGATTTTCCTTCTGCCTGAATAAAGTCTCGAAAATGTTATTTTAATCTAATATTAAAATTTCTGTTTGTTTTTCCCATATAAATTTGTTACAATCTCAACACGTCAATTTATGCACTCCTTTAATATTGAAATTGTTATTTTCTTCGATGTTATTGCTTATTATGGTATTCAATTTGTTATTAGTTCTGTATGCTATTTTTATGTTTTTGTCAGCTTTCTTTAATGTATTGGCTAACTTTTATGTTTCTTTTCCTGTATATGTGTTATCAATGTTTTTGTTGTTATCAGATTCTCTTTCAAGTTTAGTTATATATATATATATATATATATATTGTTATTTCTTTTTTGTTTATTTGCAAGTTTACTTATAATTTGTTCATTATATCCGTTGGTTTTTGCCATATATTTAATGTAGTTAAGTTCTTGAATATAATTGTATTTGTTTAATGGAAGTTTTAATATTCTACTGGTTAAGCAATTGAAAGTACTTATTTTTTTGTTGAAAAGGGTGTATAGAATTTTTTATTATGACAAGAGCATTGTTTGTAGATTTTCCGGTAGATGCCGATTTCTAGTTTGAAGAGACGGATCTTTTAGGTAAATATTTCATAATAATGGTAGGCCTATATGTAAAATTCGAATACTGTGATCAAGGTTAGGAAGCAGTAATCTCTATTGAAAATTTGATAATGAAAGTACGTAAGTTTTTTTTTTCTAGACAAGATTCACTTTGTGTAAATATATAGTAGGTGTGTTTATTTCAAAACCAGCCAAGTCCTCATATCAACATTTCAGAAAGCTGATTGGATTATATAAATGTGATACTAATTAAACAAAAAAATATCCATGGTTACTAGAGAAATGGGCAAGAATGTTTAAACAGAATGCTTAAATGAGGTTCTTAAAGCCATCACACGGTGTCAGCAGCTTTTCAATAGATCCTTCGGTCTTCAGAGAAAGAGCTGGCTCTAGAAATCAGCGTTTTATTCAGAACTTAGGCCTAACAGTTCTTCTAGACTAACAGGTTGAAGAATGATGATGACAGACCCCAAGAAAAGAAGCTACTGCTGCCATTGAACACTTTTCTGATTGGTAGTTCACCTATAACAAATTGGTGCTTATCCATTAGGAGAATGTACAATATGCGAGAATACTATTTGTTCAATGAACAACTACCACTTACTGCACTGTCCAAGAGTCTCAGTATACGCGTGGCTACCCGACTGGGATTCCAGGTTCTTATCCTGGCGATTGCAGAGAGGTATTGGTGGTGGGCAATGAAGGTGTACCGAGCGTCGTACTAATTACTATTAATAAACCACGCTTCTGCGCAACCATTTTGTGCGGGCGTTCCACCTCGCTACTCTCTACCTTTTGTGCCGTTCTGGATCGTCTTTGTTTCTGTTGCTTCTACTGGCGTAGATCTGATTACCTCCAAGGTTATTAATCACAAAGGTACTTGCCCCGGGCCCATAGGAGGCAAGGATTGATTCATCTTTCTTACCTAAGCGTTTTAGCATAACTCAATAATAGTTCTCAAAACAACAGAGTGACTTAAAATAAGTGTTTTCACTATAATAATCAATCAGGAAAGCTAGACAGAAAGATAAAGGGAGCTGGAATGATCTCCTAACTGAGTGAGTTTCCGTATAGGAATATATATAAACAGCCACATGCACATATATCACTAGAACATTAAATAAAAAAAAAGATATTTAATGTAAACAAGAAGTCTGAAGTAAAAACATAACCAAGATAAACATGTGATCATTCAAAAAGAAAAAGTAAATAAATAAATAATACTCTTACATGACAAAGAACCACATCATACCACATACCACATTCATGCTAGAGTCCAAGCCAGGGCGGCTTCTTCCCCGGTCTTCAGGACCAACATAAACTCCGCCTCTCGCGGCTCCAGACGACCTTGTCCACTTAAAAGTCCGATCCCATCCCGGAATGGATAGATGAATGAATGAATGATAACGTTCTCGCTGTGCATAACGTATTTGAAGGTTCCGAGGTAGAGGGGAGATGCGCCGTAGGAACAGCGCACCAGGAAAGGTAAAAAGGAGAGTGGGGGTAGATGCATAGAGAAAGGAATATTGGCATAGTTCATGAATCTCACAGTCTAGGGAGGATAACGACGCTGCAGTAATGAACCGAAAAACGCACTTTCGGTCCAAAGGGATTTTTCGGATTTTTCTCGGGGTTCTCCCGTTTTCTGAATTTCATCCCACAACACTCTCCATTCCCCCTTCCCTCCCCTTCATGTCATTTCATTTCTCATTCATTCATTTCATATCACCATTCACCTCATCTAATGTTAGGAAAAGTAGTTTAATTTGACTCACAGGTGTTGTAAATATGTGATTTGGGAATCTAATGTGGGTCCCACCATGGTGCTGCCTCATGACTCCGAGCTGAATAATTAAAAGGCCAGAAGGGGCCAAGGGGAGGGTTGTAATCCCTCTTCGCGACCACAGGCCCAACCCAAGTTTTTAAAGGCGTTCAGTTATATGTGAATGGTACTGTATAACATTTAATAGAGGAAATTTCATTGGAAGAATTTGTTCTTTCCACTGTTACTTAGAGTTAAATTATATAAGCTTACCTGCAATACACATGTCTTCAACTATGGCTTTAAATTGCGTGGACCTTTCGTACTCGCATTCAATCAATTACTGCTTTGTACGAGGATTTTGTAAGGGGGATTGCAATAAATGTGAAAATTTTCAGGGTTTATAACACTTATCTTTCCGGATACTTTTAAAAATTAAATTTCTTAATAATACTAATTTTATTATACTATTTTATGTAGAGGAGCAAGAAATTCAAGCATGGGAGATGCTCAAGATCGTAGGCTTTTGGCGTCTGACATGGGAAGACGGTAGCGACTGTAAAAATCCAAAGATAGATAGATAATATTTTATGTACTATTGAAAGCATGTTATTAACTGTAACTATTTTGTGACCTGATTCTATGATTTTCTTTATGTAGTTGGATTTACCTTCCGCGTAATTGAAATCTTTAAATTTTTCATAGAACCTTAAGTTAAAATTAATAGTGATACTTCCGATATAGAAATTATTACAACTATTATTTGTTAATTTATAAAACCATATGCATTTATATATATCAGTATTTTTAATGCCATTTAATTCTAAGTTGTTTATTTTGTAATTGGTCATATACGCGAATTAAAACTATGTACAGTTGAGGACGACTGGGAATCTCAGGTACGCTTATATAGTTGAACTTACCTCATCGACGATCAAAAATGATTCTTAAAAACTTGGACATTGCTTAGGGAACTGGAAAAACTTCTATTAGTATTAAATTCCATTTAATTGACCGAATTTTGTATAACTGTGATTGCGATTGCTCAAGTGGACAGCTATTTTTTAAACTGTGATACGATATTAAGCTAAAGTACAAACTTCAAATAAACAATCTCGGAGAATGGGTGGGTGTGGATGTATGATTCATAGGTGTAAGTCTATGTAAATGAACTAAGATCTAATTCTTTGTACATCTTAAGTATGAAAAAATGGGGAAACTCCAGAGACTAAGGGACATTCGATAGACTTTGGGGAGCGCTCACATAAAAAAACCGCATTCTCTTTAAACATTCCTTGATATCTTGGAAGATAGTATGGATCAATTACATACCTAATATACGTGTTTTAGGTAAAACCTCGTTTCACGAGTATTTCCATTCTTTCGTCTTAAGGTGTACATTATTGTATTTGTTATGATAAAGTAAGAATTTATTATTTTCATTTTTTCTGTTTCATTCAGGGTATTTATTGGGAATAAAATAATGATGAAAATATGTAATATGTATTATTTATTACCTATATTATTTTCTCTTTCTTACATTACCTGCCACTTGCCTGTTCAAATTATCATACAGTATCCATTGCTTGACTGTGGTACTCCATGCCGCAAGAGATTAGGGACTCGCAGGCATTAGATTATTTTAAATCTATTTGTTTCGTTTATCAATTAAATAAAAATAAAACCGTAAAGTTTTATATAATTTTCATATTTATTTAAATACAAATTCGTTATAGCTGTTTCAGCACTTTGTACCTTCTTCAGACGAATACCATGATTACAAATTAATTTTGTTTTTATATTAATGTTTAATTTAGGAGGTAATATTTTGAGGTTCTTTTAATCAAATTATTTTGAGTCTGTATTATCTGACCTCGATATTAATGCTGATTTGTTCTTGAACATGTTTCAATTTGTCTTCTAATCATCTTAGCATCATGATCAGTGTGGCCACTTTGTAGTTGATGATGAATAAGATTAGAAGACTAATCGAAACATATTCAAGAACAAATCAACATTAATATTGAGGTCAGATAATACAGACTCAAAATAATTTGATTTGTTTTTATACATTCATTTGTAATCATGGTATTCGTCTGAAGAAGCTACAAAGTACTGAAACAGCTGTAACGAATTTGTATTTAAATACATATGAAAATCGTATAAAACTTTAACAGTTTTATTTTTATTTAATTAATGAATAATGGATTTTCATCAAGTCAACGCCGAATAAATTGATTATTTATTTTGTAATTGGTCTCTCAACAGATTGATGATTTCTGATCTTTCGTTTTTATACGAATATATCCTATATCCATCCATCCATAGTATTTCTGCCCGAGAGCAGATCCTTCACTACAATCATAGCATTTTCATGCTATGCTTGCAGCTTTACTAGGGAATTGTAGGTGTGGTAGCTTCCCGTTGTTTTCCATACCGTGAAGGATGATAGTGATAAGGATGATGATGGTGATGATGGCCATATGATTTAGGGAACCGTTTGGGCCTTTAATTTTCCTGACATTTGTCTCACAGGTGAGGAAAAACCCCGATAAAAACCTCACACAGAAAAACTGCCCCGATCGTGGATCGAACCCGGGTCCGTTGCGTGACAAGGCAACACACTACCTCGTGACCACAGCGGTGGACTTGTCGGAGATTGATTTTAGAGAAAGATATCATTATACATTCATACCAGTAAAAATCCGCTTTTTAGGTTGTACGTTTCTTGCATATTAGATATTTATTTCATAATTAAACACAGGGTATAGCTATATATATATATATATAATATATATATATATATATATATATATATATGTACAGGATATATTTTACGGCAAGGCCGTGTTTAGATGGAGAACGTATAATGTACATGCACTACAAATATTAAAATGTGCAAGTCCGCATTTTAATATGCATAAGTTATTATGTTAAAATATAGAGATAGGCAGCGGTAAAAATCTAGCAAATAGTGTGAACGTTTACGATTGTCATTCTTGCATCTCCATTAAATATATGATTTTACTAAACACTAAGGCGGATACGTAGCCAAAAGTGACAAAACAACACACACACACACAATAAATAACGTAAAAATAGTCTTCCTGACAAAACATTGTTTTGATTGCACTGGACATTACTCTGAATCTAAACTCGGAAAGCTTTTTGTTACTAACGACTAAGCGAACAATGCAGCAAATAAAGTTTTTCAAGCTTACAGCACAAATTGCTCTTCCCATTTAATTATCAAATCCAGATTTATTTTATCTTTCAAACATTTTGGCGTTAAATAACATTTTAAAATAATGAAGAAGAATAATTTTAAAATCAAATATGTGGAAAATAAATATTATAACTGTGTAAATATTAGAGAGATGCGATAGACATTATTCCAGGAAATACTCGTATTATGACGTATGTGAATAATAGAAAGTAAATACAGTAATTTCTAATTACCTTATTGGTAAATTATTATATAATTTTAGTTTTAATTAAAACTAGTAATTATACAATGATATATATATATATATATATATAACGTATGGCTATTAATAAATTAATCAACTCATATTTTTGTAAAATTAAACTGCGACATGAAAATACTTAATTTGGCAATAAGAAAGAGTTATTAAAATATGGTGGACGAAAACTGATAAAATTGCTTATAAAACTGAATCAGTCATTTCGAAAAGGGATGAACTACTATTTTTTTTAATTCGCTTCCTTTGTTATTCCATGTTTACATACCTACTTCCATAGTTTCCGTGTGAGAACGGATCAACTACACTATTCCTTTATTACTTTATGACTTTATTCAATAGCAATTTGAGATTCAATGCTTCATCCTGAATAATTGAATCAGTTTTTTTCCTCCCCTGTAAAATTTGATCAGCTGTAGAAGATCCCTGACAGCTAATGACAAATGAGGGAAATTTTGAGGAAGTGCCTGAATTCAAATACCTAGGAACAATAATCACAAATAGGAATGAGATGCACAAAGAAATTAAACATATGCTCAATTCTGGAAATGCATGCTATTATGCATTGCAGAGACTCTTGATGTCCCAACTCCTTTCAAAAAACGTTAAACTGAAAATATATAAAACAATTATTCTACCAGTTATATTATATGGGTGCGAAACATGGACTCTCTTCTTTAAGAGAGGAAAGGAGATTACAAGTATTTGAGAAATATAAAGTACTTAGGGAAATTTTTGGACCAAAGAGGGCTGAACCGACAGGGTGAAGGAGACCCGCAACCACTACATAACAATGAACTACATGGTCTTTAAAGGAAGCCAGATATAATAAGAACAGTTAACGTCTCGTCCGACTGCGCTGGGAAGGACAGGTTGCACGTATGGGGAATGAAAAAGACTTGCATGGAAGCTTCTTGTTGTAGGGAAAGCCAGAGGGAAAACGCCCAGTTGGTAGACCAATAATGAGGTGGGGGAATAACATTAACTATGATTTGAGGGAAGTAGATTATACAGGGAATGATTGGAAAGCATTAGCTCAGGATAGAGATGTATGGAGAGCTTATGTCCGTGCGGCCATGAACCTACGGGTTCGATAGTGCCAGTGAGTAAGTAAGTAAATAAGTAAGTAGAAGATCCCTTTTCGAAAATGACTCATTCAATTATAAACAACTATTCTTACAGGTGTGGAAAGCAACGGGAAGCTACCACACCTACAATTCCCTAGTAAAGCTACAAAGCATATCATGAAAATGCTATGATTGCAGTGAAGGACCTGCCTTCGGGCAGAATTACTATGGATGGATGGATTCTTACAGGAGGAACAATACCCTCAGAAATGAAATTGGGGTTTATAAACTCGATATATTATGAAACATAGATTAGACAGAGAATACAAAGATATGGAAGAACAAAGTGAGTTCACTGCAGGCAAATCATGCACTGATAATAATATATTCATACTGAGACAGGTGTTAGAGAAATGCCGAGAGAAGTCGCAACCAGGAGATTTGATCTTCATTGATTTGTTAAAGGTGTATAATAGTGTACCCAGAATATTGCTCTCGAAAGCCCTAGAAGAGGTAAATATAAATGACATAACAATTAGTATTATAAGATTATTATACTCAGAGAACAAATTCCAAATTAAGATGGGAAACAGGCTTTCAGAAAAATTCTAAAGATCAAAAGGTCTACTACAAGGATGCTGCTCAAGACCAACGTTGTTCAAAATGTGTGTTGATAATTGTACAAAGAATTGGTCAAGACACTGCAAATATATGGGAATTCAAATTCCTCCACCATTTATTACTCGCAGATGGTCAGGTGTTGATTTATCAGGATCCAGATGATGCATCTTTCATGTTAAGGAAATTGGAGATAGAATACAAAAAATGGGGATTACAGATAAATCACAATAAAACAGAACATCATTCATTGGATACAACAGATGAGCTAAAATGTAATTCAGGAAGAATACGTAATGTTAAACATTTTAAATATTAAGGATCTAATTTAGATAAAAATGAGAATTCAACTACAGAAATCGAAAGAAGAATAACTGATGGATCGTCAAGAGTTTCAAGAAGGGATAAGGCCAGAAACAGCACAATAAGGGAAATTATGCAAGTTAAAAAAGTATATAGGCATATTAGAAAAAATAGAAGAAAAAACATTTGAAATTGTATGGACACCTCATAAGAATGGAAGAAGAGAGAATACCGAAGAAGACTTAATTGAAAAGATAATGGAAGAAGTGGAAGAGGCAGACCTAGAGAACGTTGGATAGATGGAGTGAAAGAAAATATGGAAGCTAGAGATTGAGGGAAGAAGATGATCTAGACAGGAACCTCTGGCAACAAATCACTTTGGGTTGAAAGTGACACACTCTATTGTGGAATATTGCTAATAAAAATAAATAAATAAGAAAGGATAGTAATTTCGCTCGATCTGTCATCCATCAACATTTCTGCTCGATGGTGAAACTTTACTGGACTTCAGGAATTAAAAAACCTGAGATACATACAGACATTACTCCATGAAACCTTATGTTGTATGTGGAGAATAAAAATATATTTTAGATAATTATTAATAACTTAATCTTATTTATACATTTTAATTTTAATTAATACAAGTAATTATGCAATGATATATACAATTCATCCCTATTATTATATTTTAAAAATAATATTGGAAGATTAAGAATATTTAATGTGACGGTAATTTTACTCGATCTGTCACCCATGCCATTAACATGTCTGCACGATGATGCAATCTAGCTGGACTTAATGAAATAAAACAATTCAAACTCCTGACTAAACTGTGTATTTCGTACTCCTCTATTCTAAGAAGTCGAACTTTATTAAAAGGTCTAGGTTGTGTATTCAAAAATCTCCAGCCAGGTTCCTTATTATAAGCTACCGAGCGGCCATGTTGATGACGTGAGTGACAGCTCGTCTGAAATTATCAAATTGTCTTATAGCCATTAACATGTTAAAATACGTGAATAATTTATAGATTCATTGTTTTTAAATAATCCCACATGTTGTGCTTATGTAAGTATAGTTTAACTTATTTTAACATTTCATTTAGATATTTTTAATTTTACGCTTAAAGATTTATGAACTACCCTGTAATTTGTGGCCAGTAAGTAATATGCGCGCGCAGCAAGATATCATGTTTTCTTGTCCACCTCGCTTGTACGGAAGTCGGTTTGATGTTTCTTTAAAAATGTGTATTCCTAGCGTTCTTGAAGTTATTTAGAAGAATGGAATTGGTGAATAGGAGAATCTGACATATTCCATGCATTATGGAATAAAGGTAAGTTTATTATCTTTTTTATATAGACTAAATGTAAAAGACAAGCAAGTTTGAATATGTGACAGGCCATTATAGCGTGGCTGCCATTTATCCATTTTATAAAATAATTTTTAGATGCTGGATCAAAGTATTGACTCTAATTATAGAATTTTATAATAAAAATAATCAATTACCTCGGTAGTTTACAATTCTTTTACACTTGATTACATGCTAACCTTGTATATAAACTTCCAAAATTAAGATTACTAGGTCAAAGAAGGTACCACAAACCGTAGACCACAACCTTACAATGTATCACATAAACAAATGTACGATATGCTGATTTCAGAATTACTTGAGAAACATAATAATTTAATCAACTTTTAATATCTTCCTTTCTTCTCGCTTGACGCTCTTCATCTAGAATTTCCATTCTCTTGCTACACTCAGCCCTGATTACAATTTGGGTTTGGGAAATCAGCATTTTCATACTTTGCGAAGTACAGTTTCATAATATGCATTTTTTGACATTTCATTGTTCTGAAAAATGAATTTAATTTTTATTTTCACGAGAGAAAAATAATTGATTGATTAATTAATTAATTAATCAAATATATATTGATGAAAGTAACTTATTTGTATCTAATGTCTGATTGGTATCAATTATTGGTATGACATTATCGTAAGTTATTGCATCATCTTTAACAGAAGCGGTGCATTCACATTCTGGTCACCATCAAATTTGTTATTTAAAGCTGTAGCAGACGAATCAAGCACTGCAATAATTTTGTGTGCATAATCTCCAGATTTTGAGTTATAAGTGCCACCTCCATTTTTTTCATGTTATCAAATCTTTAATAATTTTTAACTTTCCTTTTGATATTTTCCGAACAAGATTTTAATTTTTCAGCCGTTGTTTCTGCTGTTCCTATGAAATATAAATCAGTAGAGACAGCGAAAATTTAGATTATAATCATAATCAACATAATTACTTACTTACTCACTGGCACTATCGAACCCGTAGGTTCATGGCCGCGCGGACATAAGCTCTCCATACATCCCTATCCTGAGCTAATGCTTTCCAATCATTCCCTGTATAATCTACTTCCCTCAAATCATAGTTAATGTTGTTCTCCCACCTCATTCTTGGTCTACCAACTGGGCGTTTTCCTTCTGGCTTTCCTACAAGAAGTTTCCATAATTTGTCATACAATTACCTGGACTCGAATGAAATTTCTCTTGTATTCGCTTCTGAGCCCAAGCTTTTTTCCTTACACTTGCGACAGCCCTCTTTTTATTCTCTATAATGACTATTTATTTCTCAACTATTTCTGTTATATATCTTACTTACTTACTTAATGCAGGCTTTCCACTTTACAACAGTTTGCCCTTGATTCCTGCTTTCCAGAGATTCCTATCTTCCCATTGTCCATCTTCCATACCCTCTTCATCATGGCATCATATATACCCTCATACCATGTTCTTCTACTTCTTCCCCTTCTCCTTCTGCCTGGTACCATCCAATCCAACACCTGTTTAGGCCACTGGTCTTCCGGCATCCGTTGTACATGTCCATACCATTGTAGAGCTCTCTTTGTTATCCTATCGATAACAGTTTCCTGTGCATCCATTTCTTGTCTGATATATGTATTTCGAATATGTTGTAGCCTGGATATTCTCATACTTCTCCGGAATCCATCCATTTCTGTCGCCAAGATTCTTTTCTGCATCCTTTCATTTATTGTCCAGCTTTCTGATCCATATGTAAGTATACTTTCTATTATTGTCTGTATAATCCCTTTTTTTTGTTTTTCTCGTCAAATTTCTATTCCATAAAAGACCATTCAGGGGTCTAATCGCCTTCCTTGCACAATTTACTCTGTTAATAATATCTTTTTCACAAGTACCAGATTTATCTATTATAGATCCAAGATATTTAAATTCTTCAACACGTTTAATTCTTATATTATTTATTTGTAGGTTTTCTGAATTTCCTCCGATTACCATATATTCTGTTTTAATATAATTTATCTTCAGTCCACCTACCTCAAATGCATCGACCAACTTTCTGATCATATATTCTATATCTTCTTTATCTTGTCCTATTATAATCTGGTCATCAGCGAATAATAAATTGTGCATTAAATGGCCATTAATGTCGATTCCCATTCCCCTACATGACTTATTCCATTTCATTAATACATCTTCTAAATATATCTTGAACAATGTTGGTGACATCCCGCATCCTTGTCTTAACCCTTTTGTTATATCAAATTCTGAGGATATTCTATTTCCAACCTTAATACTTGCTTTACAATCATACATTCTTTTTATAAAATGTATGAGAGATTTAGATATTCCAAACTTCTCCATTGCCACCCAAAGCTTGTTGATGGGTACAGAATCATATGCCTTTTCCAGGTCTATAAATGCCATATGAACTTCTTTTCCTTTAGCCAACATCTTTTCCGTAATCTGCCTGATCACAAATTATTATCAAGGCACGATTTACCTGCTGTGAAACCTGTTTGTTCTTCTGATATTCTATTTTGTATTAGTTCCTCGAATCTGATTTTAATAATTGTACTTAACGTTCTACTAATTGCTGCCATAACACTGATGTTATATATCTATTAGTCTTATAATTCGAGAAATTTCGTTCTCTTTTCTTAAAAGGTTCCACATTCTCCATGGTTATTTCTTCACTCCCAGCTAATGAAAGCTACAGCAAATAACAGCCTTACAAGCATTTTGTTTTTCCAGAGAAAACATATTACATTTTCTGGTTCCATACTTTCTTACAGTGCAGTTTAGGAGGCATTGAACAGAAATGTGGAATAGAAGACTGTAAACGAAGACGTTGTGCATTCATGATTAGTTTCATACGAGCAAGTCCAAGAGAAAAATAACTGACTGATAAAGGAGGCAGCGCATTTTGGTTCCCGAACGTAGAGGGGATCGAGTAGTTTCTTCTTGTGCATTTTTTACGTCACGAGAATGTATAAGGAGTTTAAAACTGCAAATTTATACAGACGAGCCATAATCTTAGTAAATACAGACGCTTCACTGTCAACATTGTTTATGTAAAACACCAAGTTATCTATCGTTATTATATACCGAACTATAACTTTGGTAGCGTCCTGACGTAAAATTCAGGGACCTTCTGTTTGAACCCTGAAATCTCTAGGCTATACTAATCAATAACTTTCCTAACTGTATCGAAACGAAAATGCGCTGCTTGCTGATAAGTTACTAGTAATATCTACCAGCAAGCACTAATTGGATTATATCAGTTATTAGTAATACCTACTGGCAAACACTAATTGGATTATATCAGTTAATGTTGGTGTAGCATATTTTTAAAGAAAATAGCTATAAAGCTTTACCATTGTTATGCAATTGAAATTAATGTCGTTGCTCCCGGCCATTAATGTTAATTGCTGAAAACCACGTGGCTTTATGATTCATATATAGCACCAAATTACGTCTGTAGATACCGCAATAGAAGAATCGATGGATTTAGAAACATGTGGTAACCTGTGGCCCATTATAACATGCATTTAAAGACATTTGCGCTAGAGAATTTTATAATTACTAGTGGTCGCCCAGCGGCCGAAATTCGACCACAATTCATTATTTTTTTAAGTTTGTCACAAATATGTCATAATGCATTACTTTCGATTTATTTAAAAAATACGAACGATAGGAAGTATGTGGTATAGATTGACTAAGCCATATTAAAAAAAATAACGCGTCATTTGACTAAGCCATATTAAAAAAAAATATCGCGTCATTTGACATTTGTATAATATTTAAATTTGCATTTGGGCTATTATTATGTGTACGGGAATATATATCCCTTTTTCTTTGTCTCTCACTCCGACCCGTCAATGTTCTATATCGAGACATAATGGAAATAGATGCGAATATCCTAATATAAAAAAGAAATGTGTAATGGAATTACTGAAACCAAGATTATACAGGATTTAATTTAAATTTAAACAACAAAATGTACTCGCTTTTTTAAACCACTAATAATAAATACGCGAGAGTAAGTCAATTCACATCGCTGTTACACACAAACAAATGAATGTGTACACAAATGAATGATAATACACACACATTCCTTAGAGACAATTAATTGTATTTTGTTTAATTTATTTGTAACACAAATTATACATAAATTTTATTTTTCAGCACTCCTTCTCTATATGAAATTTAATTAAGTCGAATATCACACTCCTCCGTGCGCGCAAAATGTGCTTAAAAAGGGGTACACCGATTTTTCTTCACATATTAATATATAGATTATTATTAATCATCAACGAGATATTGGTTGATCCATTGTCACTCAAGTAGGTTCTTTGGCCATGCTATATTTCCAGTGGCCAGGCTAAATATCTCTGACTTGTAGGTTTTTATTTTAAAGTTAATTTTGGAATTCGGTTTTGGTGTCATTCTTTCTATGTATTGTAGTTATTTTTCCTGACTATTTAACTCATGCCCCAAATGGGAGTCAATGACCAATCATATTTCAATGATTTTTAATTTACAACCAATCACAGTCGTTTTTCACCTCGATTTTATCAGTTCAATTTTATCACTTTAAAATCAAGCTCTTCCTTTTTAACATTCTGAATAGGTCATAGCATTATTTTGCAGTGATTTCATGTGGCTACCAGATTGTATATATAATGCACGAATGTTAACACACAGTGCTTGGGGGAGTTAATATAAAACATTTGTAGTAATTAATTATACCAGAAAAAAGGAAGAGACCACTGTTTGCACTTTCTTAAATTAATTATTTTCAGGAAATAATGTTGCAGAAAAATATAATTTACATCATAGGACATCAGAAATTAATTAATACGTATAATGTTGATTATAAATTTCCTCACTAGGATGCATTCTCACATATTGCGATCCTTTGGCAATAAATAGTATTGTCTGGTTGCAGTGATGAACAAATGAAACATAACGTTTCTCATTTGTTTTCAAACATCGCCGTTTAATTAAATATATATATATATATATATATATATATATATATATGCATATTTTAAAATAACTATAGTTAAATAATGATTTGTGGGTAAACAGTTTAATTTTATTAACAAATGCCATTCTTGATTTCCAAATTCTCTAGATAAATTCACTCCTCATTTCGTGAGTCGTGGATTTATCGATAATTTGGAAATCACTGGTGGCATTACTTACCACAAAATTTTATGGCATCTACTATCTTATCTAATTTTAATTGCACCCTAAGATCTAAATTTATTTGATGCTACAATGACCTCAAAAACTTTTGTGCAGCTTCTATTTTCTGTGAATCCATTTTGTTTAATAAGCTGGTTTCACTGCCAATAGAGGAATATAGATTGATATAATATTATATAAGCTGAATATTTATTATTCATTGTTATTTGTTGTAAATTTAGTTACTTTTTAGAAATTCGTGAGCGAATTTGAAATTTAAAACTTTTATAAAAATAATTTAAATATTACTTGTGCATTTGCATGTTGTAAATATTTGAAACTGTTTACATTTTAAATATATCTTGCACAGTAAGTTCTTGTACAGTAAGTACATTTGGGTCCACCGCTGTTGTCTCGAGGTAGCATGCTACCTTGTTACGCAGCGGGCCCGAGTTCGAGTCTCGGTCGGGACAAGATCCCTGGGTCTGATGCATAATAGATAGATGGATAGATATATGTGAGGGCATACTAGAGGGATTTATTGAAAGTTCACACTTTCATCTTGATCCATCATTGTGTATATTGATTTACATATTTTTTTTTGTTCCTCGGCGTCATATTTTCATTTATTTGTTGCACTACATAATTCTTTGTACCTAATATCGCTCAAACACCCAAAGTCAAGGTTTCATAACCGGCCGAAATCGATGGATTTTTAGGATAAAAAAGTTAGAGACTAGTTTACCGGGAAGGGATTTTAGCCGTGGGTGCCGAGTCTGCAGATTTTCGGGCTCGTAAAAGAACCTCATGCATAAATTAGTGCCTCAGTAAAAAGAACCGACCTTCCCTGTCCAAGTATTAATAACTTCGTTACATACTAGATGTCTCATTGAGGCGATATGCTGATAACATGCCACTCATCGACATTTATAGGGAAATAAACGTAACTTAATTAGCTTCATCAAGAAACTCCCGCATATCTCCATGAGGGATGTTTAGGGTATATATATATATATCCATAGTAATTCTGCCCGATGGCAGGTCCTTCACTGCAATCATAGCATTTGATGATATGCTTGCAGCTTTACTAAGGAATTGTAGGTGTGGTAGCTTCCCGTTGCTTTCCACACCGGTGAAGGATGATGATGATGGCCATATGATTTCGGGGACCGTTTGGGCCTTAAAGTTTTCCTGACATTTGTCTTACAGGTGAGGAAAAACCCCGATAAAAACCTCACCCAGAAAAATTGCCCCGATCGGGGATCGAACCCGGGCCCGCTGCGTGACAAGGCAGCAGCTACCTCGAAACCACAGCGGTGGACATATATATATAAGCCCAATGGCATAACATCTATAGAACCTAATTCATTTGTCGACGTTATGGGTTGTAAAAGGGCTGATACCTTTTGCTCAGAGGTCTCTTATTTCAAGCCCGTGGTTCTACCTACGTACTTATCTACCTTTCTAATTACCTACTTTGTATAGCTTATTGGAACTATCGACTTATGACATTTAATTGTATCAAAAGTCGGATCTTTAAATTGTGGATAGCCTAATGTAAAAAGTTAAAAATAAAATTTTTGAGCAGAAAAATACTGTTATTGAAATATTTCAGAAGGAATATTTCTTTTGTTCGTTAATATGAAAGCTTCTAGACTATATTTTATCTGAGCTGTAAATCGACGTTGTATTGTAATCTTTAAAAAACATGTCTGCCCTTGGGGTTGAAAAGTCTCTATGTGCTTCAGGTTTTAGCTAAAGCATGCAGATGAGAAGCGAAGCGGGGAGAGTGATACGTTTGTTCTTCTCTTTGTTGAAGTATCTTTCCCACTCGCATCGGGTTGACGTGTACTCCTTTTATTAAGAAGAAAAAAACACAGCATTTTATTAAAAGAGCAAGTGGTTAAATTAAAGTTGAAAGTCACATTTATGTAAACATTTTCGCTGTTACCACCTCAAGTTTACTTTTGTAGATTTATCTTTATGTATATTTTTAAATGTTACTTTACTTTCCCTTCTTTTGTAGGATTTATACCCTCTATGCGAATTATAAGCAAAGGTTTTGGCCGAGTCTCCTAAGTACAGGGGTTAGGAAATCTGGATCACGTGTTCTAATGGTCCTCATACATCATGTTTAGTAATTTAACACACTTTTTGTTCAAATACAAGAAAAATATTACGGACATCAGTATTTATTAATGTACTTTTAGTTCACTCAAGAAGTGGTAGATTTCATATAGGTCTATATAACAATAAGTACGAACAAAAAATAGGTGCAGAAAAAATTAAACATAGGCTCAACTATCATGCATTATAGGGACTCTTATCTTTCCAATGTATTTACATCATTATCTTCAAGGATTAGAGCTCTCACGCCTTCTCTTTAAAAAATGCGAGAAATTCCTTGAAATTGAAAGAGAAGTTGAAGTAATTTAAAACTGAAATCATTAAATCTTTACAATGAAAACATGCATTAATTACTGTTGAAAGAGAAAAGCCAATTTATCCCTATAGTGGACCATATTATCCATTGATTATAAACTAATTTGGAATACACTAACTTGCCCATTTTCTTACCTAACGAAATAACATGAGTTCGTATAGAATGTTATGCGGTAAAAGGATTTAGTAATGAGTGAATAAATATAAAAAGAAAATTGTATTATTGTGTTGGCTAACATTTACTAGTAGTCACTTGTTCTCTATTTGTACATTTATAGGTGGAGTCGTCGCATAGAGTAGCCGAATATACTTCTGAAACTTATTCCTAGTCTTTGTGTATAGGACATACTGATTATAAGGGTTGCTTAACTGTCCCTTTAAATATTCTCTTACCCTAAATATTACACTTTTATGTTCAGGAGGATGAAAAAATCGAGATATCAGCCTTTTTGTCCATTCCATCTCGACAAAAAGATAAACATGAATACATACATTGCTGGTGTTAAATATTGTTTATGAAATGCACGTTTTCTCCGAAATATATTTAATATATTTAGTGTCATATTTTGAGAGGAAATTTAACAAAATCTGCCTGCACAGATTGATAGGGAGATTTTTAGAAGAATTTTTATTGGATTCACTTATAAAATTATATTGTAATATGCAATATAAAAGGAAATGCGAATAAAAATGTCTTAAATTACAATACAAACTTTAATTAAACTGGATAGTTATGTTTTCTATTCTTGCTATGTAAATAATTTCAGAACAAATACATTTTATGAGCGACATGGGGCATTTCGAATCATCTTAAATACCACTGACACTGACGAAGTTCCAGTGCGGCATTCCGTTATGTGTTTATCCATAATTGCAATATTTCATGACATTTTCCAAGAAGATACGTTGGTTTTACAATGCAGTTTCATAATAAGATAAAATTAAATTTTAATTCCTCTGATAATATTAAATTGGGAACTCACACGGTGTATTTACAAGACTTCTTATAAAACTTGCATATACATTTTGATACTTTCTTTACCAAACACACTGCGTATGATTAATCCATAACTTAACAACACAGATTATAAACTAACATAAATGTTTCTAAAAAAAACAAATGAATCCACTCAGTTTCTAATGGTAATGTCCTCGACTTATTCATAGCGGCCCGAGTTCGGTCGGTACAAGTTTCCTGGATTTTTGTTTCTCGTAAGACAAATGTCTGGAAACTTTAAACCCCAAATTATACCTGAACACCATCTGGTCATCCCAACCATTATTTATTAGAGCTGTATTAGTGAATGATGTTTTGCTTTAAACGTTCGTGTTTATTCGAGATGGATCTGGCGTTGAGATGATGTCCACCATATTATTGCATGATCTAGAGAGTATGTGTATGATGTAGAATTTAAAATTCTCTCTCGACAGTTTGTGACCCTGCAAGACCTGGGACATGTAGAAGTACCTACAAAGGAAGACGTTAATCTAAGGTCGAGACAAAAAAAAAACATGAGGTTTGCTGAGTTGTGTGAGTTTATTTAATGAAAAGGTTTATAATTGTTTAAGCATGTGGTTTTTATTTACACATCACAATGATCAAATCTGTTATTTCTTCCCGCACCATGTAAACATTTTGCGATACCAAGACTTCTTCCTACTAGCATGATTTACTGATACTATAGAACTTTCTTGCGTAACATTCATTTCACTATAATCGTCGTAGTCCATGTAAGAAGACTTATCTTTGTCAAGTGGCTGTTCAATTGTCTTCATTGATGCCAGGGATTCTGATTGAAGTGACATAACGTTATTTTCGGCTTTGTCTCTATATATTTCGTTGATAGAATTTCCAATATCTTGTTTTAATGGATCCTCCAATAGTTCATTTAACAGCTGAATATCGTTTTGTTCTTGTGAGACTAAGTCTGATTCAGAATTCCCCACCTTATTAACATCTCTGACGTCTTTGACGTAGTTGTAATGTATGTGATCATTATGTCTACAGACTGTTCTACAAAAGTTGGCCAACGTTTCAGTTTTGTTTTCGTCGATGTCTTCTAAGTCTGAAGATGTTACGTTTTCATTAATGGTAATATCTATTGGATCTTCATTTGCTTTATTTTCAATTTTCCTTGTATTTTCGCACTTTGTTCTCGAGATGCCTTTTTTTGAATGTCAGGAATGGTTTAGAGTTAACTAAATCATTTTCTTTTCGCAGCAATGTCACAGGTTTTAACATCTACAAAAGAAGTCATCGTTGAAATATCTTTAAACTCGAAACAAGATCGAGGCATTAATTTCATATCATATGTCCAGTACGTTCTAGCATACGGATGTGTTCTATTGGCGTGAAGAGCTTCTGCGAGATGAGATTCCAAATTATGGGCCACACCGGAGTAATATTTCCTTCCTTGGAGGAAACGCCGATGAGAGCGTGAAGTGTCTTTAGGTTTATCTTGAGATGAGAATTGATCACAATTAATTTTATCCTTGTTTATAGATGCACTTTCCAATGCTTCTGAGTCGTTTCCAAATATGTTCAAAGAGTCATTGGTATGTAAATTCACTGGATGATCTGGAATTATTTCTTTAGATGGAAGTGTAGAATCTATGACTTTATCAGTACATGCAAATAAGTGTTTAGGTATATTTGCAGAAATTTCAATATCGGTATTAGAAGGCAAAGATATAGAGTCTTCAAGACTACCTTGTATTATATTATTTTCCGATGATATTTTATCTCTGTTGGTATTTATTACACTTGTATCTCGAAATAATACGCGCGTTTTAACTTGGGGTTTTTCCAAGTGACGCTTCGTAATTTTGTCTTCTCCCTTTTGGAATTGTTTCTGTGCTATTTCACTTTTCGGAACTTCTGTATCTTCACTAGGGGACTTAATTGATTTATCTGCTAAGGTTAGATGCGTATTTAGCTTATTTGAAGATTCGTCTTTCGTTAAAGATGATTTTAAACAATTATTTTTATTTGAATGTTGCTCTAAGACATCAGTGCTGCTTGGTTTTTTGAAAACAACTATGGGGGTAGTTACCTGTTCTTGTGCTGTCAGAGGATTCTGAAAATCTCTGGAGGATCTGATAATTTTCTGTAGTTGAGTGGATACAATCGCAATATTTAGGTGGTGAAAATCTACTTGATTTAACAAATGGTTTAGTTAAAACCTGTACCGATGACGATTTCGATTTCATTGAAGCAGGGAACTTAGGCGTAAGAGGCATTTTCTCTTCCTGCAGATATTGGGTACCCATGTCCTTTAATTCAATATCGCCTCGTTTCTTAATTTTTATACCTTTCAACCTCTCTGGGCTTAATTTTACTTTCTTATCAAGAATAATAGAATCAGTTTGAGTTGATACGTTGTTGACATCCGATTCACTATTTTTACTGTCTTCGATACATTGTGACGACAAAAGCATAGAATCTCTATCATTCTTTCTTCGAATTCTAGGAAGAGATACGTTCATAACTACCGAGTCATTGAGACGCATACCTTTACGATTTGTTTTCACGAAAGCACTTTTTGAAGAAATGTTAACTTCTGAATTTTCTTCAATTTCAACGCAGTTGTGATCTTCGGATTTCTGAGAGTCTGTTATGCAAGGCACTTTCTGGAAGGGTAGTTCGCATTTCGGAGAATTATTTCTACTGACGCCACTTACTTTGTCTGTAGGTGAAGGCATCACGAAAGATTCTCTTTCCTGAAGAGAAGTTTCTTTGTGACAGATGTTGTAAGCAAAACGTTCAACAACGAAAAAACTGCCTTGAACTTCGTCCTTCGTAAGATGTTTTCTGGCGAGAAGTTCTTTCTTTCTACAGCATGAGTCTGCGTGCTTCTCCAGTAGTTCTACTTCCAGTTTACAGGGATGTTCATCGTATTTACATTCCTCAATTTCATTTGGCTTATGTGCTTCCGTATTACGTCTCTGCCATCTTTCATCCTCTTCATCTAAAAATAATATAGAATATAGTCAGATCTTAAGTTAATTTTAAAACAATTTTAAACATTACATTATGCAACTGTTTTATAAATAAAGTTTGCTTTACAGTGATTAATTTTCTTCTTTCTTCATTCTCCAATCGAATTATCCATAGACATATCTTTGACATGTATCAAGTTACCATAAGAATTTTGAGGTGTCACTTATATTGAATTTGGACTATGCTATTAATTTAATTACAATAAAAATAAAATGTAGAGCAAATTGTTTAAATAAATAAGTAACTTTTCGGTTTGAAAATTTGCTGAAATTGGTTAAGGATAGAGTAATTCGTATTTAACAGTATCAATAAATCAAGGGAATTAGATCCGCGCTAGCGTAAAATGATTCAGAAACCTAGCCCTTGAATAAAGATATATATTTAAAGAAGTCCAATAAAGTAGTGATTGTTCGAGTAGTCAAATATTATAGATTACATGTGAGTGCTGGACACTTAATATGAATAGAATATTTAAGACCAGAAAAAATAGCTCTTCTGTCAAATCTAGGGGGGAGTAAATTCAGAGGGAGGTAAAGAACTGACTGAGAAGAAAATGTGGAAAAAGGGGGTGAAATTGTTGGGCAGTTAACGCTAAAACAGAGGAATGACATTGGTTGAGCCGCTGATTATGATAACAGTAAATCGAGGGACGATGGATTCTAAATTGTCTTCCTTTTCCAAGTGATAGAAAGCGATCATATTTTACTTTGCTTAAAACTCCCTTTATGTAGTTTTGGATCCATTAGGAAATCCGGCTAAATTTCACTCAGAAAAATGGCCAGAAATCAAATATGTTTCTATAAATTTACATTGTAGTAAATATTTTTAAATATTTGCAGACTATACTATTACCAGACACGCAGAATCAATCTGCTTTTATTTAACCTACGGTATAACTTTTAATTTACAATGCTGTAAGTTTTACTTTCGTCAATAGTAAAATTGTTACCGTTATAATGCATTGTTCATTTTCATTTAAGCCTCCATTTCGAATTTCGATCCAGGCGACACACAATACCTGTTCCCGAATTTATTAAATTTTTTGTGTTAATTTAGGGAAAATAAAGAAACCGCGACTTGCACTATTATAATCAACCCATTCATGAGTTTCTTGACCAAGCAAATTTATTTGAGTTTATTTCCCTACGGATGTTAATGAGTAACATGTGGTCAGCACATCGTCTTAATAAGACGTATAGTAGGCAACTAAGGTATTATTAGAAGGTGAAGTTCAATTAAATTGTGTTCACAAGCATTAATTTAGGTTTGAGGTTCTTTTACGAGCCCGAAAATCTTCATACTCCGGACCCACGACGTAACGTTTCTACCGGAGGACTTGTCACTTGAATTTTCCCAGTTTAAAATTCATCGACCGCGGCCGGGTTGAACCGCGACCCTCTGGACTAGAGGCAAGGAACATAACCACGGGACCACCGAGTAGAGTAGGGTAGGACAGGACTCATGTCTCCTCACGAGGGATTTGGTTTATATAGGACTACAGACATTATATATATTATTTATTTCAGGATATTTACACATGTATCCTCAAGCAATTTATATATATTAAACTTATACGTATCAAGCAGACCTAGCGAATGAAGGGGACAGTTTTCGGAATTACAAATTACATTATTATCTCTAAAGATATTAATTGGAACCGGAAATAAAATTAATTGGGCATAGAGTACATAAAAGGCAACGTATGACTGGAGATTACTTTGACATCGGAAGTGGACAATTTAAAATTAAACTATGTTAATATAGAATTATACAAGGTGTCTATAAAATACCAGTATATTTTTGACTTCTAGTAAATAATAATAAAAATAAAAGTTCGCCCTAATGGGCATTGGTTGTTCTTTAGTCTCTGCTGTAGTCATTCAGCGATTTCGTGTTCCTTGGGCATTTCAGTATATGATATCGGTCGCACTATCCGCCACACAATTCACACACACCTCTCACTGAGTTCGTGATATTTCTTGATTCTGCACACCTTATGATGAAAGCCGTGTATCGCCTATCGTATTACAACATGCCTTAGCTCTTGGTTGGTTTTCGTCCAGTTTCTGTCTAGCATAGCTCCTGAGGTGTAGAAATCAGCACCCATCATTCTCTGTTTTTCTCTCCTGTTGTTTAAAAGTTCTTGGTAAGGACTAGCAGATGCTAGTAGCATTCTCAGTCGTAGATCTTCTATGTACTATGTTTCCTTTGTGAGTTTATAGATGAGTCGTGAGGGTGCAGTTTTCCCCACTCTCAGTGCTGTTTTTAGGAAGCGGATTTTCACGTTTTCTATCTTCTTAAGGTCGTTGAGAGTCAGTCGACTCTCTTCTAGTTAAGAGATCGCATTTATTTCACAGGTACCAGAATGTTTACAGTAGAAGAACGGATTGCAGTTGTCGTCGGGCGTGTAAGAGGTCGTACGTACCGGCAGGTGAGGGAGGACTTTCAAAGAAGATATTGGCAACCAGCCCAAATACAACAGAATATCCTAATGCTGATGAACAAATGTATGCGTACGGGGTCCGTAGCAGATGAACAGCGGTCACGTCGGCCACCCACATCCAAAGAGAGAGTGGAAACTATCCGCAAAGCCATCGAGTGGATGGACGTGGGCTACGCTTGATGGCTTTGCGGATAGTTTCCACTCTCTCTTGGGATGTGGGTGGCCGACCTGACCGCTGTTCATCTACTACGGACCCCGTACGCATAAATTTGTTCACCAGCATTAGGATATTCTGTTGCGTTGGGACTGGTTTCCAATATCTTCTTTGAAAGTCCTCCCTCACCTGCCGGTACGTGTGACCTCTTACACGCCCGATGACAACTGCAATCCGTTCTTCTACTGTAAACATTCTGGTAGCTGTAATATAAATGCGATCTCTCAACTAGAGGTAAAAAAAATATACTGGGAGTTTATAGAAACCCTGTATAATATGTTCCTTTAAAAATTGAACATTTGTTACTGTATTTAAAAACTAATAAACATTTTCCTACAATATATTTTACTGTGAACAATAACCACCATGCTAATTTCGAGATTGGTATTGGGAGGAATTCAAGTTTAAATTCCGGTGGCGTACAGACTGATTTAAATTCTTTTTATTATTTTCCTTAATTCTCGATGTGAACAACTCGTCCAATATTTATTAAATTTTTTCATGTCTAGTGCATCTATCTTAATGTTGTAAGTAATCCTTTCCATTATTATAATTTTGTTCATACATTCTGATTTAACTTCCATGTTTCCGTTCCACAAGTCACTTATTCTTCATTTCCAGGATTAGATCAATGCGATCTGTTCCGGTCTCAAGTCCATCGTTTCCTTGGCCGTCCCAATGATATTTTTTCATGTGGTTGTAGGTGTTGATCTTTTTGACTAATCTTGTATTGTCCATTCTGACTAATTGTTCTTTCCATAGGTATTTGTGCTGTTCTAGTTTATCGACTATTGAAAATATCTCCAGTTCATTTCTTACTGATTCATTGTGTAATGTGTCCATGCGTGTACATCCTTTTACGGATCTTAAAAATTTCATTTCAGTGGCTTGAATGTGTGCAATACCTTTCTTTAAGTACCCAAGATTCAGATTCATACAAAATAACAGGAAAGGCCATAATTTTATAAAATCTGAGCTGAGTTTCTCTTCGGGTCTTTCGGAGGGTTCTTCTTATGGTTCCACAAGTTACATGGATAAAAATGATTATTTTATAGATTTAAAACGTGTTTAAATAATATATTTTCCCACTCATTCCATTTCTAAATTAGTAGCATATACTTACTTTGAATTCAAACTTTTGGGATTAAAATTATGCGTAGAGTAGAGGGCTATAAATTGAGAATTTGGGATACAGCACCAATGATCGGAAATGCATATTTGAAGCTCCATAAGATCATCTGTAAAGAAAGTTTTTGAAATATTTTTTTTCATTACAAACTCTTGCCTGGAACGTTGACGATTGATGGTGGATTTTCTCCTATGGGACACATCAAGTCGTTCCCTTACGAAACCCCAACATACACCTATGAAGAACGACTCTCTGCCTATCTTGTTGTATAGCAGATACTATGGATCTTTGAATGAATGCGGGAAAATGTTATGGCGCCATTGCCATCCATGAATTCTTGTATTGAGACTGGTTATCGAAACTTTGAACACTTGCTGTGAGCTCTAAGTTCTTGCTATTGTTGTATTAGGCTTAAGTTGTAATGATCATAAGAATTAAGTATGCCAGTTCCGAGCATTGGTTCCTATCTTGAAATACAGCGTATACAATTCTCTACTATCTGTGTAATTTTGATCCTAAAGATTTTAGTCGCGCTATGTGAGATTCGCAGTATAACTATATCGTTCAAGTGGAATGTTGACGTGTTCAATTACTATTCTCAACACAACGCATTGATCCCTACAAGGAGATGCTTTTAGCTTATAAGCAAGCTCCGGGTTGGAAAAGAAAACAAGTAGGTCTAAGTCTTCTAACAGATTATTCAAGCGCCTATATCCTTCTCCATTCTTTATTTTACCTGTAACACTTAGATTCAGGAAAATAATGAAATTTAGAAGAAACGAATTTATACAATGAGTTAAAGGAAACATAATTCTGATTTAAATCAAGACTGCTATTTAAACTACAAGAAATGTTTTAATAATAACATTACGAAGATGAATCCAAAAGTGTCTTTAATTCGAAAATAGATTTTTTAGATTTTAGATTTATTTATTTAGCCTGGTGGAGTTAAGGCCATGTGGCCTTCTCTTCCACTCACCAGGACAAACATATATTACATCAGAATATAACAATCTTAATTAACTCTAATATTAAACACTAAGTCCCTCCATGGTATCTTTACCTTGTCGTGGTGGAGTGGCTTGCGTGCTTAAATAATCCTGAGAGCTATGCCGGCGGTAGCATTGCTGCCGATAGGGTTACCCATGCCGGACTGGTCTAAGGTGATAAGCCAGACGAAAAAAGTACCTTGGTCGAAAGAGTGACGATCTTTCACCGTAAAAATACAACTGTCAAGAAATGCGGACATGGGTTCAACTGGGGTAAAATTTTCCGGAGGTCAAATAGTCCCCCATTCGGTTCTCCGGGCGGGGACTACTTCAGGGAACCCATGCCAAAGGCTCAAACACAGGGACATGTTCCTAGGAACATGGAATGTTAGGACTTTATACAATAGCGGGGCACTAGAGATATTAACGCGGGAATTAGATAAATCGCCCTTGGATATAGTCGCTTTACAGGAAGTTAGGTGGCCAGGAGAAAGTAGTCAGGAATCAGGAAGCTTTTCGTTATACTACGGGGGTGCAGAAAGACCTGCATTTGGAACGGGTTTTTTAGTCAGAAGGAGGATCCTATCCGCTATCCGAGATATTAAGTTTGTTAGTGATAGGATATCATACATAATTCTAAAGGGTAAACGACATGATTTTATAATTGTAAATGTACATGCCCCCACAGAAGATAAAGATGACAAGATCAAGGATGAGTTCTATGAAGAATTAGAATGCTTATTTGATAGCCTTTCACGATATCATATGAAAATTGTCTTAGGAGATTTTAATGCAAAAGTGGGGCGGGAAGATATATTCAAACCAACAATAGGCAAATTCAGTCTTCATGAAGATAGTAACGACAACGGGGTTAGATTAGTCACATTTGCCACATCAAAGAATCTCATTGTTAAGAGCACAACATTTCAGCATAAGGATATTCATAAATACACCTGGACGTCCCCAGATGGAGAAACTCGGAACCAGATAGATCATGTATTAGTGGATAAACGCTGGCACAGTAGCATCATTGATGTTAGATCAGTTAGAGGGACAGACTGCAATTCGGATCATCATCTGGTCAGGTTGAAAATCAGACAACGGCTATCGCTTATGAGAGGAACAAACGCTAAAGATGATTCTGTAAAATATGAATTAAAAAACTTGAAAAATGATGAAATGCGGCAAGAATACCAAATCAAAATTGCTAATAGATTTGAAGTACTGGAATCTTCAGATGACAATGTGGCAAACGAAGAAGAAACTGATATAAATAAAGAATGGGAGGCTATAAGAGATACTATTAAAGTGTCAGCATCAGAAAGCATTGGTTGTTTAAAAAAGAGGCAAAACAAGAAATGTTTTGATGAGGAATGTGCCGACATTGTAAAGAAAAGAAAGCTAGCAAAAATGAAATGGTTACACGAGCCAAATGAGGTAAATTTAGAGCAATTGGGTAGTGTTAGACGGGAAACCACCAAGTTACTAAAGAGTAAAAAGAGGGAATATTTGAGAGAGAAGATTAATGATCTTGAAATGAATGCAAAAAATAGGAACATTAGAGAATTATATCAGGGAATTAGTATAGAGAAGAAAGGGTTTCAGGCTAGAACAAACATAATTCGGAATGAAAATGGGGATATGATTGCAGATTCCAGGAGTATATTAAATAGATGGAAAAGTTACTTTAATCAGCTATTAAATGTACATTCAGAACAGGACATTGAGGAGGATAATTTAGAGACAGCAGAAATGCTAGTCGCAGAGCCAAGTGCATTAGAGGTTGAAATGGCAATTGAAAAATTGAAGATGTATAAAGCATCAGGTTCAGATGAGATCCCAGCAGAACTGATAAAATCAGGGGGAGAAAAATTGATGGACAAGATACGCTGGTTGCTTAGTATGATTTGGGAAAAAGAAGCTCTTCCAGATGAATGGAAAGAATCAATTATCGTACCAATTTATAAGAAAGGAGATAAAACTGATTGCAACAACTACAGGGGCATCTCATTACTTTCAACTTCGTACAAAATTCTAACAAATATATTAGTAAGCAGACTTACTCCCTATATTGATGACATTCTAGGAGATCATCAATGTGCATTTAGAAGAAACAGGTCTACAACAGATCAGATTTTTAGTATAAGACAGATTTTAGAAAAGAAATGGGAATATAATGGTACTGTACATCAACTATATGTAGACTTCAAAAAAGCATATGATTCAATTAAGAGGGAGAAGTTATATAGTATCCTGCTGGAGTTCGGAATTCCTAAAAAGTTAGTTAGACTTATACGAATGTGTCTAAATGGCACAAAGAGTAGGGTGCGTGTAGGCAAAAAGTTTTCGGACACTTTTGAAATCCAGAATGGGTTGAAGCAAGGAGATGCACTATCTCCTCTACTATTTAATTTTGTACTAGAGCATGCCATTAAATCTTTAGAGAATGAGGAAGGCTTACAACTCAATGGTATTAATAAACTGTTAGTTTATGCTGATGATGTAGTATTGTTGGCCGATAGTGAGGAGATACTAAAGGACAATACGCACACACTATTGAGTAACACTAAGAACTTAGGACTGGAAGTAAATACGTATCAATAAAACTAAATATATGGTCACACGTAGAAATACATTATATAATGGAAATGGACAGCTAATGACAAATGAGGGAAATTTTGAGGAAGTGGCTGAATTCAAATACCTAGGAACAATGATCACAAATAGGAATGAGATGCACAAAGAAATTAAACATAGGCTCAATTCTGGAAATGCGTGTTATTATGCATTGCAGAGACTCTTGATGTCCCAACTCCTTTCAAAAAACGTTAAACTGAAAATATATAAAACTATTATTCTACCAGTTATACTATATGGGTGCGAAACATGGACTCTTACTTTAAGGGAGGAAAGGAGATTACAAGTATTTGAGAATAAAGTACTTTGGAAATTTTTTGGACCAAAGAGAGATGAAGAGACAGGTGAATGGAGAAGACTACTTAACAACGAACTACATGGTCTTTATAGGAAGCCAGATATAATAAGAACAGTTAAGTCTCGTAGACTGTGTTGGGCAGGACATGTTGCACGTATGGGGAATGAAAGACTTGCATGGAAGCTTCTTGTAGGAAAGCCAGAGGGGAAAACGCCCAGTTGGTAGACCAAGAATGAGGTGGGAGAATAACATTAACTATGATTTGAGGGAAGTAGATTATACAGGGAATGATTTGAAAGGATTAGCTCTGGATAGGGATGTATGGAGAGCTTATGCCCGCGCGGCCATGAACCTACGGGTTCGATAGTGCCAGTGAGTATGTAAGTATTAAACACTAAGTAAAAATTTGATCAAAAGATAATATCTAATATATTACAATCTATAATACAACCACTTAATATTAGTTAAAATTAAGACTAAAACTAATTATAAAATTTAATACACAAGTGATCTTCTTGGTGATAAAATATTAAAATATATATGCAGTCAATATGCCCATTTCACCAATTAATGTTTTAAAATGGTCAACAAGTTTAACTGAATTTGTATATTTATTTATTATCAATCTTGTCTTCAGTCAATATCTGGTCTTGAGAATGACAGCTTGGCTGTAGAAACTTGTTGACCATTTTAAAACATTAATTGGTGAAATGGGCATATTGACTGCATATATATTTTAATAATAAAATGTATACAAGCAAGGCATATTAAATTGTCCCTGTCTAGTGTATGTAAAAAACAAAGGAAAATAATGAGATATAGAAAACTAATTTTACGATTATATAATATTTAAAACAAAACGAATAAAACTATTTGTTATTCTTAATATTATTTTCATAAATAATTAAATATATTAATATTTCTAAAAGAATATTATGAGTGAGGTGTATAAGTTAGTTTGTTATTAAATAGGGGATCAAATGGAATTTTATTAATGTTTATATTTAATGCAAGAGGATTACTATAACTAATTTGATGTAAATGTAACAAATGGATAAATTATTCATAGATTGATGGTCAATGAGAAACAAATACGTAGTACATTTACGCTGGCTTTGAATTGTTGGTTAATACACTTTTGAAAGGAATTACGATCGATAATAATTTGTTCTTTTAACATAATACAATTTTACAGAAAACTCACCCTATGATATATAATTACTTACTCACTGGCACTATCGAACCCGTAGGTTCATGGCCGCGCGGACATAAGCTCTCCATACATCCCTATCCTGAGCTAATGCTTTCCAATCATTCCCTGTATAATCTACTTCCCTCAAATCATGTTTAATGTTGTTCTCCCACCTCATTCTTGGTCTACCAACTGGGCGTTTTCCCTCTGGCTTTCCTACAAGAAGCTTCCATGCACGTCTTTCATTCCCCATACGCGCAACATGTCCTGTCCATCGCAGTCTACGAGACTTAACTGTTCTTGTTATATCTGGCTTCCTATAAAGACCAAGTAGTTCATTGTTATGTAGTTTTCTCCATTCACCTGTCTGTTCATCTTTCTTTGGTCCAAAAAATTTCCTAAGAACTTTATTCTCAAATACTAGTAATCTCCTTTCCTCCCTTAAAGTAAGAGTCCATGTTTCGCACCCATATAATATAACTGGTAGAATAATAGTTTTATATATTTTCAGCTTAACGTTTTTTGAAAGGAGTTGGGACATCAAAAGTCTCTGCAATGCATAATAGCATGCATTTCCAGAATTGAGCCTATGTTTAATTTCTTTGTGCATCTCATTCCTATTTGTGATTATTGTTCCTAGGTATTTGAATTCAGCCACTTCCTGAAAATTTCCCTCATTTGTCATTAGTTGTCGATTTCCATTATATACGTGTGACCATATATTTAGTTTTACTAATATTTACTTCCAGTCCTAATTTCTTAGTGTTACTCGATAGTGTGTGCGTGTTGGCCTTTAGTATCTCCTCGCTATCAGCCAGTAGTACTACATCATCAGCATAAACTAACAGCTTATTAATACCATTGAGTTGTAAGCCTTCCTCATTCTCTAAAGAATGTAATTAAGTAAATATATTGAAATTAATGTCGGGAAGTAAAACATATGAGGTTATATCATTAATAGTGAGTGGAGAGCATATTTTTAACGACTCACCCTATGTTCTGCAGGAGGAGTATTTTGAAATCATTCAATTGAATTTCTTGTTTGTGTTGGAAAAAGAAGATTCAATGATGACGAGACATTGTACGTGATTTCAAATTTCTTTGATACCGGCGGTTTCAGACAATATCTTGTCCGTCTTCAGTCATGACTTCCACTGATGAAATTCTCTGGTTGTTGATTTCTCTAAGGACATCACCTCTTGTGCTGCCATCTTTGGTTGGGATTATAAACTTTGTAATTAAATTTTTATCCACTGGAATATCGAAGTTCATAGATCGATATTTATTCTTCTGAATGTATCTTTTCCCAAATTTTGAAACAATTGGATAAACCGTTGGAATTGACAATTAGGGAAAACATAATAAATATCGATCTATGAACTTCGATATTCCAGTGGATAAAAATTTAATTACAATGTTTATAATCCCAACCAAAAATGTCAGCACAAGAGGTGATGTCCTTAGAGAAATCAACCACCAGAGAATTTCATCAGTGGAAGTCATGACTGAAGAGGGACAAGATATTGTCTGAAACCGCCGGTACCAAAGAAATTTGAAATTATATGAGGTGAGTTGTTAAAAATATGTTCTCCACTCACTTTTAAAGTAAACATATATTCTAGTAAACGTTTACAATCGAAATATTTGTCGCTGTGTTGCAACTTCATTAACAGGGCTAATTATTCAAATTCACACTTTCATAATATTAATAGTAAATGATCTACAAAAAATACACTACTCACAATAGAAACACAAAGCCTACTAGATATTCTGGATTTTATTGCAGACCCTTAATTTTGGATTTTTTTCTTTAAAGTATTTAGATGCTATTCTATAAGTTAATTTCTATAATTAATATCGAGATTAAAAAAACAGTAACATTTAAGTGTACTGTACAGAACAGTATAATAAATCAGAATTTTATATTCGACTACAACGATAGTTTCATATAATCTGATTGAACTTTCACTGGCAATCTCGTTTGTTTATTTACATCTGATAGTTTTAACAGATTGTGTCAAATTATTTCGAAAACTCGTGACTGTTGATTTTGCTGAAAATGAAATGATAAGACATAAAGGTGTCAAGTGTACGGCACTTCCTAATATCTTGAGTGAAGGAATTCCAATTTTGAGGATAAAATGTCATATTGCATACGAATAAGGGTTCCGGGGGACCTGTTATACTGCAGAAACTTAAAATTAGAGTTGAATGAAATTACTCATGTTGAACTAGAGATGTATTGATTGTAATTAATAGTTAACTTCACAATAAGCTTTATATTTTCCGGGCGTTTTTGTCAAGGACTCGGAGTTAATGGCTTCCTCGACGTTTCGTCCGCGGCTGTGGAATACATCTTCTGGAGGGAAATGTTCTTCTTCTGTTGACTCCTCAACTTTCGTCGCAGAAATATTGAAGATGTCTGCAGTAGATATGGATGAAACGTCGAGAAATTCATCAACTCCGTGACCATGGCCAAAATGTTCGGAAAATATGAAGTTCAATGTGTATGACACAGACCGTGAAAAACTTGTGTTACAAACTGGTGGCTATTTAATATATATGCAGAGCGGTCCATGTTATTCTTTAGGGTACTTGGGAGGGAATCAGGCCGGCGCCAGTGCTGTTATTCCTGGTGAACGGGATCCGCTAAAGCCGGGTATTAAAACTACACTATTATTTACTAATGTTGAAGTCAGGAACAGAGGGAGAAAGACTAACTGAGCGGATCTGGATCGCCCGGCTCGACAAGCACTGATGCAAGAGTGTCATAACTTTCTCTCTGTATGTTACATTTACCTTTCGTTTTCTTCATATCTGGTTGGTAAAAATGGATGATGTCCCGAGACTCCGCCCCAGATGTTTCCTTTCTCTTTGCCCCTCAAAAATCAAGATTTTGCTTCTGTATTCCATCATGTTTCCATAGTAACTAAATACAATTTATTGTTAGCATTGTAAGAGCAGGGATAAAACTTTTAAAATATTATTTTACATACAACTTCCTGATTTAGCAGACTGCCACCATGGAAAAAGTACTAGCTAAAAATAGCATTAAAAAAGATAACGTAATATATAAGGTAACATACACTCAACATTTTCAACATTTCCGTTTAATCTCCACTTCTTATGTTCCAATTTTGCTGCTTTACGGAATCTCTCTTTCTATAATTAACTAACTCACTGGCACTATCGAACCCGTAAGTTCATGGCCGCGCGGACATAAGCTCTCCATATATTCCTATCCTGAGGTAATGTTTTCCAATCATACTCTGTATAATCTACTTCCCTGAAATCAAAGTTAATATTATTCTCCCACCTCATTCTTGGCCTACCAACTGGGCGCTTTCCCTCCGGTTTTCCTACAAGAAGCTTCCATGCACGTATTTCACTCCTCATTCGTGCCACATGTCCTGCCCATTGCAATCTACGAGACTTAACTGTTCTCATTATATCTGGCTTCCTATAAAGACTATGTAGTTCACTGTTTAATAAACTTCTCCATTCACCTGTCTGTTCATCTCTCTTTGGTCCAAAAATTTTCCTTAGAACTTTATACTCGTAATCTCCTTTCCTCCCTTAAAGTAAGAGCCAATGTTTCGCATCTATATAATATAACTGGTAGAATAATAGTTTTATATATTTTCAGTTTAACGTTTTATTGTTAAGTTTCTTGAATTTATAAACATTTGCTGGAAAACGGGTTCTGTTCCGGATGAATGGAAGGACGCAATAACTGTTCCGATATTTAAAAAAGTAAACAGAAGACAATGTACAAATTATAGAGGAATAAGTTTATTAAATCCAGCTTATAAGATATATGCAAAAAATTTATCATATAGAATAAATAAAATAGCTGAAACAATATTACGTGAGGAACAAAATGGATTTAGAAAGGGTAGGTCAATTATAGATTGCGTTTTTACAATGGTCCAATTGATAGAAAAAAAGAAAAGAATTTAATTTACCCAGATATATAGCTTTTGTTGATTATACTAAAGCATTTGATAGTGTAAGTAGAAATAAATTATGGAACATACTAGAAATGAAAGGAATTCCTCAACACCTGATAAGAGTCATTCAGAGTTTATATATAGAAACAAATTTTAAAATAGACTGCGGAGATAAAATTAGTAGACAAAACATAGAAATAAACTAGGGAGTAAGACAAGGGTGTCCATTGTCACCAGTATTTTTTAATTTATACTTGGACCATGTCATAAATGAATGGCAAAAACAAATCAATATAAATAGTGTATTGACAACTCTGCTTTTTGCAGACGACCAAGTAATGACAGCATCAGAAAATGCTTTGCAACAATTCCTTTGTACATTAAATAATATCTCCCTAAAATACAATTTAAGAATATCTACATCTAAAACAAAAATATTAGCTCTGAAAGGAAAATATGCAATAAGAACAAAAATAATGATAAACAATGTAATTATAGACCAAGTTCAGAATTTTAATTATGTGGGTTGTCATTTAGGCAATGACAGAAATTTGGATAAACACACTAAAATACGATTCAATTATCTATGTGGCACAATTAAACGTACTTTATTGAATAAGACTAGAAAAGAAACTATTTTGAAGTTTTACAAAGTATTGGCAGTTCCATCTCTTATATATGGATGTGAAACACGGACATTAACAAAGGCAGATAGTAAACAAATAGAGACTGCTGAAATGAAGATGTTGAGAGCAATAGCAGGATACCAAAGGACCGATAACAATAAAAACGAAGATATAAGAACAGAACTTAATATATTTAATCTCTATGAAAGAATAACATATTACCAAAATGCTTATCTTCAGCACGTATTACGAATGACTAAACAGCGCATACCAAGAAGAATGTATAATTATAAACCAAAATGGAGAAGAACGTTGGGAAGACCATTGAAGAGATGGAAGGACCAATTCGACCTAAATGAGATCGGAACAGGCCATTGGGCCTAATCCTTGTTGTTGATGATGATGATGACGTTTTTTGAAAGGAGTTGGGACGATAAATTGTATATGCCATGTTTCGCAGCCAGATAAAATAACATTTTTTACAGTTAAGTTTTATTTTCAGACGTTTGTTCATATCGAGTCATATGTGGATTGTGTTACGTTAGATTATACCGTATGTCCACCGCTGTGGTCTCGGGGTAGCGTGCTGCCTTGTCACGCAGCGGGCCCGGGTTCGATCCCCGGTCGGGACAGTTTTTCTGGGTGAGGTTTTATCGGGGTTTTTCCTCACCTGTAAGACAAATGTCAGGAAAACGTTAAGGCCCAAACGGTCTCCGAAATCATATGGCCATCGCAATCATCATCATTCATATTCATCTTAGGTTAAGCTTAGGATTAGGAACTCTCCTGGCGCACCATTATCATCATCATCATCACCCATCATATCATCGGGGCAACATAGCCTCGCCTTCCAGGCGCTCCAACCTCAGAAGTGGGTTACAAGTATGCCATGCCAGGAGAGAAACCAGGAATGTCGAAAGCCAAACCTGGGGCATTTGATAAAAAAAAGATTATACAGTATAGACAATATCTATTATGTTTATTTATGTTTAGGCTTTGTGTATTGTTGTGTATTTGTTTCTTGCGTAAATTTATTGAATACTACAATAATTTTAAACAACGTGTGAAAATGTGAAACATCAGTAAGGAGTAATAATTTACGAAAAGTAAAATGTAGTTGGTTAACCAGCAAAAATGGGGCGTTAGGAGTAAAGTTAACCGAAGCGAAAATTAAAACATCGCTCTAGCGGCAGAGATTTTAGATTTTTCGCAAATAAACTCTGTGTATTCCATTAAAAAAAGAGATAAAGGTATACTAAAAAAATGACGAAATTAGACTGTTAGGAGCGAGAGTTTACTTGAAAGCCAATGTTTAAAAATCAGTCTAGCGGCCACTGTTTGTCTTCTCGTAACGAAACTCTTTATAGGATGTAATGTAACAAAGGGAAGATACATTCCGTAAGCTAGGAACATGGAACCATATATTTGACTTGCTGTGGAATTCGTTTATTTGACATATTTTCTTCATGTTAGATTTTATTCAATTTCTCCCTTCCATTCTGTAGTATTATTTTTTTATAACAACATGTTTCACCATCGAACACAAGACCGTCCATTATATATTTACAATGACTATTTAACTCATACCCCAAATGGGAGTCAATGACCAATCACATTTCAATGATTTTTTATTTACAACCAATCACAGTCGTGTTTCGCCTAGAATTTACCAACTAAAGTTTATCACAATAAAGAAAGCACCTCCTTTTTAACATTCTGAATAGGTCATAGCATTATTTTGCAGTGACTGACTCTCTAAGAAATACGGCTACCAGATTGTATATATAGTGCATGAATATCAGTAGAAAGCGCATGCGAGAGATAATATAAAAACATTTATAACAATTGATTATACCACAAAAAAAGAAACCACTGTTTTCACTTCCTTAAACGAATTATTTTCCAGGAAATGACGTTGCAGAAAAATATAATTGACATATTTACATCAAAGGACATCAAATTAATTAATACCTATAACGTTAGTTATAAATTTCTCCACTAGGGTGCATTCTTACAATATTGCGATCCTTTGGCAATAAATAATGTTATGATCTGGTTGCAGTGATGAACAAATGACGGAAATGAAGCGTACCAATTGTTTCTCATTTGTTGTCAAACATCGCCGTTAACATTAAATATATAAATATTTTAAAATAACTATAGTTAAATAATGATTTGTGAATAAACAGCTTGATTTTATTCGTTAAATAGTCCTAACAAATGCCACTGTTGATTTCCAAATTCTCTAGATAAATTGGAAATCACTCGTGGCATTACTTATGATAAAAACTGACGATAATCTATAGATACTATCTCATAGGTTATTTTTTAAACAATATTTTATTTGGAAAGTTTTTTGACAAGAAATTAAACTACTCTTCAAAGTAGATACCATCAGATTCTATGTTCTTAAAAGATCTTTCAGCGAAATTTATTAACTTGCGACAGTACAAGTCTCTGCTTTTTTATGCGAAAAATTCGTTGAGCTCTCTTCCACAGATTACATATTTTCGAAATTTCACGCAAGAAATGATCCATGGATCGAAACAGATTGCAATCTGAAGACGCAAGATCAGGACTATAGGCTATGCTGGATGTGGTAATAATTCGAGTCCTCCCAATTCCTAAATTATTGTCGTGGTTGTTCGTCAAGTATGGGGTCCGGTGTGGATTGAACCCGTGAACCTCAAAATTTCATTAATTCGTCCCAGATGTTAAGAATAAAGATCATATCGACTACATTCTCGTTTGGAACAAATCCCCGGTGAATAACACCTTCAAAATTCCACCAGAAATACAAAATTGCAATAAAAACCGACATTACTTATAAGACAAAGTAATACTAAAGGCAGCACGAAATTTGCTTCTGGCGGGAAGAGAGATGCATTTTAACGAATGACATTTATACATATGATTTGAACCAACACATCGTGAGAGTTGTAACAATTAAGATGTGATATGAAACATAATTTTAATAATTGTAGAAAATGGGAAAGAATACGGTTTCATCCAATATTGTATTAGTTACAAAGGATATTGTCTCAGGTAAATTAAATTTTTGAGATTTGAAAGTAGTTTTGAAGTTCCTTAGGACGGATTACTGGCCCGATGATAAGCAGTCCAGTGGTATGGCTGCTACCTTTTAGTCTCTGGACAGACATTAGGATACCGCATTGACTCAGTACTCGATGGAACGGTTATACCGCCGTGACTCGGTCCTCAGAGCCTCGTTTGTGAAAACGGGTTGTACCACGAGAAGGTGAGGATGATAATTGGGTAGGAGAGGTTATTCACACGTCACCACCCCTTCTGAATAATAGCAAATTCAGAAGATAATCTAGAGGAAGGTCTGTATGAACTTAACAAAATTACGGAAGAATATGGATTGAAGATATCTATAGAAAAAACAAAAAATATGGCATTTCAAGATGTAGATCCTGTCAGAAGTAAAATTGTACTGGACAATAACATTTTGGAGCAGGTGAATAATTTTACATATCTAGGATGCAATATCTCATATGAAGAAGAAAAGGATGTAAATTCAAAAATATCTAAATTTTTAAGAATTTTAGGGTTAATAAATTCTATCTTTAAGCCACAGTTAGTCCAAAAACATTCAAGATTAAAAGTGTATAAAACACTGGCTCTTCTAACTCTTTTGTATGGTAGCGAAGTATGGACGTTGAAACAGAAGGATATACAGAGACTTAAATCTGCTGAAATGAGATACCTTCGGAGGACTGCGGAATACACACTACTAGATCACAAAAAAATGAAGACATATTAGAAGAATTACACATGGAACCTTTAGAAAACAAAATTTCTGATTATAAGCCAAGATGGATGCAACATGTCCATCGAATGGAAGATTACAGAATACCCAAACAAATGTTAAAATATCAACCTGCAGGAAGAAGAAGACCAGGACGTCCATTCAAAAGACTTTTGGATGGTGTTTCTCTTGAGGCCGAAACAGGTCAACAAATGGCTTAAATTCGTGAATGTAATATGATGATGATGATGATGTAAATGTAAATTAAATTAACTTACAACTAAATATCGACTGCTGATGAATTCAGTACGATTTGAACAAACTCTCTACACTTACAGGTCTGCTACCTTCGGTCAATCAATTGTGAGAATGGATTTTATGATGATTGATTGTATGAAAATGAACTTGATTGAGCCAGAGATTGGCGAACATAGAGTAGATCTGAATTTTGGGAATATTATGGCATCATAATACTCGGGGTCGAATTCAACCTATTTTCTATTTGATATTAGTTAACTACTATTCAAAGTTACATTACAGCGGTGAATCCAAGTATTTGTTTGACGAAATATTTAAGTGAGAACATGTACGACTAATAAATAACATCCATTATAACAAATATATTAAACGGCTCTGTGCCCCAAATGGTTAGTCAATCGCTCTGCATCTCTGGGTTTCAGTTCGCGCTGCAGTCACTCCATGTGCGGTTCGTGGTGGACGAATCGGAGCCAGGTCATGTTTTTCTCGGGGTTCCTCCCGTCATAAAATTCAGTCCAACTACTTATCCATACGCATGTCTTCAGTTTCGATCAATTATATTTAATCTGTTCTGTGATAGCCTAGTCAGCTGGCTTGCATGTGTATCCCAAACCTACAGTAATTATGAATATAACTTACCTCATCCCTCTACCTAGCAATAGCCAAACATTAGTAGTGGATTTACTTGTAACAAATATTATTTTTATACAATTTAAATTAATATTATTACTTAAGCTTAGTATTTAAATGTATTCTTCTCTCGAATAATTTAGTAAGTTTATTCCCGGAATGTGAGTAACACCCCCAGGAGGAAAAATCAATCAGTGGTGGCAGTATAACTATCCAAATACATATTTTTATTAACTTAAACTGGAACCTAGACTTAAATATGGGTTACGTATTCCTTATTCATTATTGTGAAATTTAATTTGCTTCTTAAGGAAATATATGAAGAGCTCAATTTAAAAACGTCCTTTGTCTATTTCGATAAATTTGTGGGAAGAAGTGTAAGGTCGCTATTTTGTTTTAAACAAAAAGTCAGTTTGATTAAAGTAGCAACTATGAACGCAACGTTGCGTTGTAGCGATTTAAATAATGTTACGAAGCCAAATGTTCGTAGAGTAATCTAAGAAGAATTGTAGACACGAAATCAGTTTGGGTACAAGATGGACAGAAACGCTTTGAAAATGAGCTTATCATCATTATTATTTTATTATCGTTATTATTGTATTATTGTATATATACTATATTTTGTATACTATTATATTATTACCATTATTATTATTGTTATTTATTATAGTTATTTTATTATTATTATTATTATTATTATTATTATTATTATTATTATTATTATTATTTATTATTGTTATTTCATTATTATAATTTTTACAATAATGATTTATTATTATTATAATAATAATGTATTATATTCTTCTTCTTATTCTTCCAGCTCTACAGCCGCTTTCAGAGGTCCTCTTCTATTTCATCCATCCATCTATCTCAGCTTCGGTCTACCTCTTCTTCTTCCTCCATCTGGTCTCAGTAGTGTAATCTTTCTAGTAGTATTCTCCTCCTCCATTCTCATTATATGACCCACCAATCTCAGTCTGCCAATTTTAATAACATTTACAATATCTGGGTCTGAATACAAATTGTAGATTTCACCGTTATATCTTTTCCACCATACTCCACAAATAATTATATAATTTGTTATTGTTTTATTATCATTTTATTATTATATAATTTATTATTATTTCATTATTATTATTATCGTTTTTATTATTAGGACGTTCACTCAAAAGACTTCTGGATGGTGTTTCTCTTGAGGCTGAAACAGGTCAACAAATGGCCTAAATTCGTGAATGTACTATGATGATGATGATTATTAATACTTTTTTACTATTTTAATTATTATTTTTATTATGTTTATTATTATTATTGTTATTATTATCATTATTATTATTATCATTATTATTATTATTTATTATTATTATTATTGTTATTATTATTATTCATATAACTTATTGACACTATCGAACCCGTAGGTTTATGACCGCGCTGTTATAAGCTCTCCACACATCCCTATCCTGAGCTAGCGTCTTCCAATCATCCCCTGTATAATTTACCTCCCTCAAATTGTGGTTGTTATTGTTCTATCTTATTCTTGGCCTACCTACAGGATGATTAAGCTCTAGTTTTCCTATAAATAGTTTCCAAGCCCGTTTTCCATTCCCCATTCGTGAAATATGTATTGTTTGTCCCTCACAGTCTACTTAATTGTTCTTATTACATCTGGTTTCCCATAAAAATCATTGTTTGAGCCTTTGCCATGGATTCCCGAAAGTAGTTCCCACCCGCAGACATAATTATATTTATTCATTCATTCATCCATCGTTCTCGCTTGTGTGCGTCTCAGAACGTAGACTCCTCCACAAAGAATTTTTAGTCTGGCCGTGAGTTTCCATCTGGAAATGTCTGTTTTGCAATCGTGATTTAAGTCAGCTCGTAATGTCAGATTTCTTCTGGAGATTGCATTTTTTTTTTTTTGCTCCCTCCAGACATATGTTATAATTTGTCAAAAAAGTTACTGCTACATTACAAGTTTGCTCGTCTCTGATTTCAACTTAAAATTTTTGCGAAATCATTTGTTTGAGACAAACAAGGAATGTTAGAAGATATTTTAAAACATTCATCTCAAATAAATAAATAAATCGTGGATTTGGATGCACCACTCGAAATCGGACAAGCATATTGAAAAAGTGGCAAAAAAAATCATGTTTTATTGTGTGTAGTCTGTCTGATATAAACCACGTTTGTGTTTTATCAACATAAAAAATGAATAATAGTCCAATCGATATGTGTGTTAGTTCTCCTCTAACGCTATGTTTGAAAATAGTATTAACTTTATATGACATACAGATTACAATGTTGGTCACATATTTTGTGTTTAACAACGTTACCGACTGGTTAAAATATTGTTATGTCAGGTCAAATGTGTGGTGTAATTAAAGTTTTTTAGCAATTCATTATTCCCACAACCAACTACTGAACAAATAAGTAGTAATAAAAAACAGTGTCAGTAACTCAGCAAGTATGATTAATGCGAATCCTATAAAATTTCATCACTAGGCTCTATTCCACAGGCTTTTTTTTTAGTGTTTTAATTAGCTAATATTTTACAATAATCCCCTTCGTATAATTAAATTCCCCTCAAATTATTGCTAACATTATTTGCCCACCGTATTCTTAGCCTACCTACTGGGGGCTTATTCTCTGGTTTTCCTACACTTTTCTAATAATTTGGAGTGTACTTATTTATTTATTTAGCATTGTGGAGATAAGTTCATGCGACCTTATCTTCTAGTATCTGGACTACTGTAGCCTATGTTACATTTTAATATACAATGCTAAACTTCATAATTACTTCAAATTCCTATATATTAAAAATCACATTTGAAACAAAGTATATCGATGTTATCAGATGGGAGGCACAGTGGAGAATGGCACATTCCACATAAATTAAATGTCTGGTATAAGTTACTAGTTTTAATACTAGATGGCAATGACCGACTCCTTGTGCAAAAAAAAAAAAAAAAAAGACTAGATAAGCGAGACGTGCCGCTTTTCCCCTGGAAGGCTCAGTTTATACTTATTTGATACTTATAATTCTGTATTAAAATAATACAGAGGTATAAGGATGAAGTGAGATGACTTAAGGCAGTAATTATTCAAACTCGACTACTAAGATCTAAGCAACCGCACTGAAATGCAGTTATAATTTCTTAAATACCTTGTTGTTTCTGAACAACAAGCTTCTTTATAGTACGGTATCGAGTTTGGAGTTTTATATAAGATGTATACAGCTACTTCAGATATTCCTGAAACAATATGTGAACAAAACAAATTAAATAATTCTATTTGCACAAAGTGAAGATGATTTACAAATGGTATTGCGCAAATTTTGAATCATTGCAACAAAATATAACATGAAAATCTCATTAAACAAAACCAAATCAATGGTACTATCCAAGGACTCACGCTGTGTTAAATTAGAAATAGAAAGGAAAAGTATAGAACAGGTCATGACATTCAAATATTTAGGAGTAGAAATTAATAGCAACAACAGAAAAACAGATGAAATCCTCCATCAAGCAAATAATGCAAACAAAATATTGGGAAGTTTAAACAATGCTGTTTGGATAAATACAAATTTAAGAATAGATAAAAGATTAAGAAGTTACAAATATGTCATAAGAACAGTTTTAACATATGGTTTGGAATGCCGAACATGAAATCAAAAAAGGAAACAAATTAATTAAACAACCGAAATGTAAGTTTTAAGGAAAATCGTAGGAAAATCATTGAGAGAGAAAATTCGCAGCTCTGTTATTAGAGAAGAATGTGAAATTGAACCTCTGGATAAATGATAGAAGAGTAAATTGGAACGATCATATAAATAGAATGAATAGTAGTAGATTGGTGAAGAAAGTACGTGCTTGGACACCTCAGCAGAGAAGACCATTACGAAGACCACAACTACGATGGTAGGACGTAACCATACCACGGACCTGAAGTGAATGAACACACAACCAGCTGCCAGCCTTCCTGCATAGAGAAAGAAGAAGAAGTAGAAAAAGAATTTTATCTGTGTTTAGAACATTAGTATGAATATAAGTTATATAACATTACTATATAAAATGTTCATTACTTCTTCCTATCTTAATTCACAATGTGGAAATCAAAGGTTAAAGATACGTAGAAAATGTCTCCTCATTGAGACGTATAGGGCCTAATAGTGATTTATTTGTTGAATTGTATTTAGTATCCCGATTATTTTCATTAACATAAATGTAACTGCCGTAATTCGAAATGACTGATTCACTCTGAGAATACAGCAGAACATCTTATAAGATTGTATTTTATTCATTATTTTGTTCATTCATCCCTTATGCGTTGAATGTTAACCAATACAATTTATACCCATATCAATTTGAATTAATTACGTTCGACTATCACTCAAATATGGTCGAAATGAAATGAGTTGATGAGCAATTGTTCGAAAATATTGTCTAACACGACTTGCAATTGTTTCTGAATTGTAAGCTACAGAACATAGAAAATCGTTCTATTAAAACATTTCTGTATATTATACTAAATTCAATGAAATTATATATATATATAATGTATCTATATATATAAAAATGAATGAATGATTGTTTGTTGTGTTGTTTGTTCATACATTACTGCGCGGCCATACCGTCCAATACCGTTTGATCCGATTGTGATGGGGGGCTTATTGCAAAAGGTTTAAGGGAGATTCCCGGGATGAACATAGGCGATAAGAGAGTTGTGATACCACAAACTCCTACACCCTTTAAAAAAACTTCCTTGGTAGTGGAAAACGTGAAAAAAAGTAGCTCTTTGGACGCTTAAATGGCTGACAGCTTTGACTAAACCATAACAATACACAAAATTAATGTACACAGAATTCAATATATCAAAAATCTCTATAAAAAAGTCCGCGATAGCACATGTTTATCTCTTACGGATAACTCACAGTAACCATTTTTCGTCTTTCATTGATGCCAAGAAGATCGAGAGAAGTACATAGATTCCTGTGCAAGCATAGCAGGACATGGCGGAAATTCTTTTACGGATAACTCACAATAACGAATTTGGCCTTTTAGCTCATTTATGCCAAGAAGATCGAGATAAGTAGATTTCCTGACAAAACTGGATAATCAGCACTAGGAATCTTAAATAATCACTATATACTTTTATAATTATTTTTCAATCTACTTATTCAACTAATCATAAGAAGTACATTCATTTTTGTCTTTCAGCTCATTTATTCCAAGAAGATCGGGATGAGTAGATTCCCGGACAACTCCGGGTAAACAGCACGGGGTATCTAAAAATAATTACGATATAAATTTTTCCTTTCATTTATTTAACAACATAAAACACATTAATTTTCGTACTTCAGCTCTTTATGCCAAGAAGATCAGTATAAGTAGATTCCCCGGGCAACGCCGGGTAATCAACACGGCGTATCTAAAAATATAAATTTATAGTTATTTTCCCTCTTACTTATTCAACTAAACATAAAAGCACATTAATTCTCATTTATTTAGGCGTAGCAGCGCACGTCGGGTATTATATATATAACATCAAAATGAAGAAGCGTCACTGTCATGAAGTAAAAAATATTATTTTTAATTTGCTTACTTGCTATAGGAGCTACTAGAGGGCAGTGGAGACAGAGTTCCCTCTACCTCATCTCTCGTAATAGAAAAAAATGTATATATATATATGTGTGTAGATCCTATATAAAAGGAAAATAAATGTTTGTACTGGATTTGTTTGGTGGCGTAATTGGTAGCGTACTGGAGTATAAATCCAGAAGTCCGGGTTCAAATCCCGTCGAAGCATTTACTTTTATCATATTATATATGAAATTAAAAAAAAATGAACGTCTGGTTCGGGATATGAACCCAGGATCCATGAATTGATACTTCAATGCGCTACTACTTACGCTATCCAGGCATCCTAGCATACTCACACACTCACGCTCACGCTCACACTCACGCTCACACTCACACTCACACTCACACCTACACTCACACCTACACGCCCACACAACCACACACTCAACCACACGCACTCACGCACTCGCACTCACACTCACAATCTCACGGACGCTCACGCCCTCTCACGCCCTCTCACGCCCTCTCTCGCCCTCTCTCGCCCTCTCTCGCCCTCTCTCGCCCTCTCTCGCCCTCTCTCGCCCTCTCTCGCCCTCTCTCGCCCTCTCTCGCCCTCTCTCGCCCTCTCTCGCACTCTCTCGCACTCTCTCGCACTCTCTCGCACTCTCTCGCACTCTCTCGCACTCTCTCGCACTCTCTCGCACTCTCTCGCACTCTCTCGCACTCTCTCGCACTCTCTCGCACTCTCTCGCACTCTCTCGCACTCTCTCGCACTCTCTCGCACTCTCTCGCACTCTCTCGCACTCTCTCGCACTCTCTCGCACTCTCTCGCACTCTCTCGCACTCTCTCGCACTCTCTCGCACTCTCACGTACTCTTACACTCTCACACACACACACTCTCTCTCTCTCTCTCTCACACACACACACACACACACACACACACACTCTCTCTCTCTCTCTCTCTCACACACACACATACACACACACCCACACACCTACCGACTCACACACACACCCGCTCACACGCTCTCTCCCTCTCTCGCACACTCTGGCGCACACAAACACACACACACACACACACACACACACACACACATATATATATGTGTGTGTGTGTGTATGCCAACATAAATCTCATACACCTGCAGCAATTTTAACCAAATTTGGTACACACATAAATTGTGATTTGGAAAAGCCGATATTAGTATCGAATTCATAGTTTCATGGCCGCACAATAGTGGTAATCCCGTTGATATTTAAGGTTACATTTGATCTCTTAGCATCTCTGTGAGGAGTTGAGAACGGCGAAAAATAAAATTATAAAGTGATCGAGATTAATGTTGAACCCAAAGTATTCGTGGTCGTTTAACTAATTGGTGACAGTCTAGATAGTATTTAAGCCTAAGTTTGATCTCTAATATCCCTAAAATGATTAGGGGTGAAAAATAATATACAATATTGGTCGCAATTAGCGTAAAATCCATATCTTCATAGATATCGGGGTAGCTAAGCTGATTTTTAACAGTTTCCTATGTCATTTAAAGCCATGTTTGATCCTATCATCCCTAGGGGGGAGTGTGGAGAGGTGAAAAATAAAATAAATGTGTCGATCCTATGGTTTCGGGTTGCTTACCTGATTGGCGACACTCTCGGTAACATGCAATCATTTTAATCCGAAGTTTTACTTTATCATCCCGACGGGGGGCGAGAAGGCGTGTGAGTAAGTTTTCAAAATCCGTCCGAGATTAATATTGAATATAGTTTTCGGAGTTTGCATATTGATATTTCAAAGGCCAGATGACATTTAAGCCGGAATTTGATCCTTAGTGCCACTAAGGGACGAGGAGATGAGAAGGGGTGCAAATTAAAATGTAAACAGTTTCCAAGTTTAGTGTCAAATCCATTATTTTTGGGGCAGCTAAGTTGATTGGCGACTATGCACCTTAGCCGAAGTTCAAGCTTTAGTATACCTAGGGAGTGAGTAGGATTGTGAAAGTACAAAATCACTTAATAGCAATTTTCGGGGTTCCAGGACATTGATGATAGGTGCAGATATCATGTAAACCAAAATTTGACCCCTGGCACCCTGAATTGGTGATACGAGAGGTGAAACATGTCTAATTGAGTATGGTTAGTATCTAATCCAAAGTTTTTGGGGTCGCTAAGCTAGGTAATCACAGTTCCAATGACATTTAAACCCACGTTTGATACTAGCATACCTAGTGATGACATGTCATCATCATCATCATCGTAAGACGCGTTAACTTCAAACGTGAAAGTTTTGGCTTTCTCAACAATCCACTTCAGTGCCAATCTGTCTCTTGCCATATTCAAATTAGTCACTTTCATTTTCTTTAGATCGTTCATTGTGTCGTCCTCCCATCTGATCTTCGGCCATCCAACTGCACTGCCTCCTATAGGTTATCATTTGTAGAGCTTCTTGGCCATTTGTAATCATCTATTGTTATCAATAGTCCAACCCAATTAATTTTGAAATATCCTATACGGTTTACTATATTCTGATTTTTGATTAATTATTAATTTGTTTAGTTCGTCATTTGTTTTGATTCTTCAACGATTATCAGTTCCTATATTAAAAAATAATAATACAAATAATAATAATTATAATAATAATAATAATAATAATAATAATATAATGATGATGATAATAATAAAAATAAAAAAGGAAATAAATACAAAAAATAAAAAATAAATAAAATAATAATAAGCATAATAAAAAATAATAATAAATAATAATAATAAAAAAATAATAATCATATAATAATATAATTGTAATATATAATAATATAGTAATATAATAATAATAGTAATATAATAATAATAGTAATATAATAATAATAATAATAATAATAGTAATATAATAATAATAATAATAATAGTAATATGATAATAGTAATAATAATAATAATAATAATAAAGGACCGATATTAGTGTGTAATATGTAGTTTTCCAGATCGCTGGGATGAACAGTGACACTCTCGGTTCAAGCTTAACCCCCATGTGCGTGGGAGTTGAGAAGGGATGAAAATAAAACGTAAAAATGTACCGAGAATGTCGAATGATAATAGGGTCACTAAGCAGATTAGTACCAATAAGATTGGGTTAAATAAATACCCGAGAAACACCGGGCAAACAACTAGTATTGTATAAAATACCTAACTGATTTTTATTTTATTAGTATCCATTATTACAGATTTATTTCACTGATCAGACTTTTAATTTCATTCAACCGTTAGTTTGCGTATATTGGGTTAATTAACTCCCGCCGCTAAGTGAATCATCAACTTCTTCGTCTTCCTTTCCAGGATTAGGTCAATGCGACCTGTTCCGGTCTCAAGTTCATCGTTTGCTTGGCCGTCCCAAAGATCTATTTCCATGTGGTTAGGTGTTGATCTTTTTGTGTAATCTTGTATTGTCCATTCTGTCTAAATGTTCTTTCCATTGGTATTTCTACTCTTCTAGTTGATCGAGTATTGAAAATATATCCAGTTCATTTCTTATTGATTCATTGTGTAATCTATCCATGCGTGTACATGCTTTTACGGATGATAAAAAATTCATTTCAGTGGCTTGAACGTGTGAGCTATCTTTTTTTGTAAGCGCCCAAGATTCAGATCCATATAAAAGAACAGGAATAGCTATGATTTTATAAAACCTGAGCTGAGTTTCTCTTCGAGTCTTTCGGAGGATTCTTTTTATGGTGCCACACATCATTTGATATCGGTTTAATTTTTTACGTATATCCCAATCGTAGCTGTATGTTATATCTGAACCAAGATAGTTAAAGCGTGCTATCTGTTCTATTATTTCATTATTAATTACTAATTTTAATTTTTGAAGTTGAGACTTTGAGATTATAATAGAGCCCTAATTGATTCAACATGTAAATGACACTTTGTAAATCATCCTCTGACTTCTGTATAATTACCAGATCATCTGCATACATTAAAATATTCATATACGTTTCCTTATTAATTTGTATTCCTATTGGACTTGATTTTCTCCATTTTCATGTAACCTCGTCAAAAATACATTAAACAATTTAGGTGAAAATGTACACCCCTGTCGAAGTCCTTGATTTATTAAAATTTCTTCTCTGGAATAATTTTCTAAATTAAGGATAATTTTCGTGCCATTATAAAAACTTTTTATTCCATCCATAAGTTGAATCTTCAGCAACATGAAACATTTTGTGGGCTTACTTTCACTTCTAAGATTCTGAAGGAAGATGGCGGGAAAATCAGCCGAAATTACTTTGACGCAGCAATATTCTGACGACGGAGAAAATATTAGTGAGGACTCGGAGCGTGGTAATGTAAATAGCAAGGAGGTACTATAGGTCAACATGAAAATTCTACTGAGTAACACTAAGAAATTTGAGCTAGAAGTAAACATCAATAAAACAAAATGTGGTCACACATACAAAACAATAGGGGAAACGCCCAGTTGGTAGACCAAGAATAAGGTGAAAAATAGGATTAACCATTATTTGAGGAAGTAGATTATATTGGAGAGATTGGAAAACATTAGCTCAGGATAGGGACGTATGGATAGCTTATGGCCACACGGCAATGAACCTACTGGTTCGATAGTGCCAACGAGTTAGTAGAATCCATTTCAATACTTTAATAAACCCACATAAAATTATTTTCTAGTTGATTATTAGAAATTCTTAATGCAGTTAATGGAAAAAATGCTCACAAAAGAATAAATCATACGGTGTATACAGTGCTCTGGAAATTATAAAGCATGTCACAGATGAAATGAGTTATTATGAAAGCTCAACTTGGAAATTTCGTCACAAATGGAACTTCCAAGTATTCCATTAGTCGGTCTGTTTAACTTTCAGAATTATGTAGATGATATGTGCCCGGTTGTTCAAGAGAATTATTTCAGTTTGTTGCTTTTCGAGTTGGAGTAAGTACTTTCATTGAATTTTGTTTCTCATTTTGATTCATTTCAGTTCTGTAGGTTTTTACAAAAAACCCGGAAATATTGAACATTACTACGTAATATAATATTAAAAAGAAAGTCGGTCACGGAAAAAATCCTGAACAAAGCGAATTCCTAAGCAAGTTCAGTTTAAGGTCCCATTTTCCTAGTCTTCGGAATATATATTTCTTTTTTTAAATTGGAAAAACTCAATTTCTGAAACTAGCTAACTTAAGTGTCGGACTGCAAAAGAAACAAATTATATACTCTGAGTTATTGTAACCTATTAGCATATTGTTTTATAATTTGGCTCAAATTTAAATATCATTTATTTATCATTCCATTATTTTATGAAAAAATATTAAATAAATTATATTATTGTATCTTACAGGACACTTTGATAATTTAAAAATTACTTAAATTATATGGTATACATTGCGACGAACCAAATATGACGGTATCTAACCTCCTTTTAGAGAAAACCTTTCTCGGTGTATTTTGTTAACATATACTAAGTTTCGTTGTGAGACACCGACAATTGTGACAACTAGGGCAATTTTTCTATTTTTGTTTCTGATGAACTGCTATATCCAATGTCCGATGTTGCTGATTGTCGAACTCTCCAAACGCGACAGGCCTTGAAGGCCCTAGGCTGCTGGCCTCACGTCCACGTGTTAATCACAGAGGTAGACGATCATAAGCCAGTGTAGGGGGGACATGTGGTCAGCATGTCGGGTCCCCCAGCCGTTATAGCTGGTCTTCTCAACCTGGAGTCGCTACTTATTGTAGTTAACCAAAGGCCTCATTATGCTGGGTGAGCACCGGTCCCATACTAGCCGAAATTCCATGAGAAAAATTTCTTCCCCCATGGGGATTCGAACCAGCGCAAGTCCCGTAGCGCTGCGCTACGGCGCGGGACGATTGTCGAACTGTACCATACTTTAATCAATTAGTGTCTGCATAGTTCTGTATCGATGAATAAAAAAAATTGCACCCCTAAGAGGGTTAACGAACACACACACACACATTAGCCTATTTATAGGCCTATATATAATTCTGGTCATGGAAATTTACGTTAACTATTAGATAGGTGGCGATTTGTAAAGCTTTTTCAAAAGAACAATAATGGACATAACTTTCCATATGATATGAATCATATAATTATATGAAAATCGTTATGATTTTAACTTAGATAACACAGGAAGATTGTAGGTAAATGCTTTATGGCCATCTTTATTTAAAAAATAAACCCTGGAAAATAAACTTTAGAGGAGAAAAGAAAAAAAAATACAGAGCCTGCTCGTAACGTCTTTTTACATAACTTTACTTATAGATCCTAAGAATTAGAATTACAGCTAAGTCTCGTAGTCTGCGATGGGCAGGAAATGTGGCACAAATTGTGAATAAAAGACGGAGATAGAAACTCCTTGTAGGTAAACCATAGAGAAAGCGCTCATTAACCACGATTTGAGGAAGATAAATTATACAGGGGATGACTGGAATACATTAATTCAAGTATAGGTATGTATGGAGAGTCTATATCCGTGCGACCACAAACCTTCACATTAGTGACGGTGAGTTAATAATTAGTTTATGTTTAATAACTCTGTTAACAAATATAGTCATTATCATAAGTATTGTTACGAGCTATTTTCAAATCGTCGATAAATTCACGTGAATTTATCTAGAGGATTTGGAAATCAATAATAGCATTTGTTAGGATTATTTAACGAATAAAATTAAGCTGTTCACTCAAAAATCATTATTTAAATATAGTTATTTTAAAATATTTATATATTTATTGTAAACGGCGAAGTCTCAAAAGAATTCCGAAAAGTATGGTTATGTTTCATCTGTTTATCCACTGCAACTTGATCATTTAAAATTAGGTATAGGTATCTGGCGTGGGAAACTTCAAATAGGATCGCAATATTGTAAGAATGCACCCTATTGGAGAAAAAAATGAAACATCAAATTGTATATTATAACCAACATTATAGGTTATTAATTTCTTTTTTGCACTATGTAACTAATTTCATATACTTAGTGTTATTGTTGATGTGCATCATAATTTGACATTCCCGCATACAATCTTGGTTGCTATGAAAATAAAATAAATCTGAGTACGATAAAAATGACCCAAAGCACTAGTGCTGTTAGAAGAATTTTAATCCAAACTTAAGTGATGCCGCATTTTGACTACTGTGACGTTCTACTAACTGACATAAGTGACGGATTGTCGAACAAACTGCAGCGTGTCCATAATATGTGTATCAGATTCATATTTAATGTTCGAAAATACGAACACATTTCTCCATTATTCCACGAATTGTTATGGCTACATCTAAAAGAGAGAAGAAAATCGTACTGTCTAATTCTCTTATTTAAGATCCTACATACCTCGATTCCCAATTATTTATCATCCCGTTTCCAGTATCTATCCTCAAACCATAACTTAAACACAAGATCACAACATAGTCTCTTGCTTAATATACCGCAACATAGGACATCACATCACTCCATGTCATATACCATCTTCACTTCTCGCAACTGGGATTCCCTACCACAAGAAATAAGGGGCTGCCGGACATTGGCATCTTTTAAAAGAAATCTAAATTTATATTTGCTCTAACTTCGACTTCATTATTACCCAGTGTAAGGTATATATATATATTAATTGGTGTTTCTCGTATAATTTATCATATTTATATTATTATTATTATTATTATTATTATTATTATTATTATTATTATTATTATTATCGGTGCGTGTAGGCAAACAGTTTTCAGACACTTTTGAAATCCAGAATGGGTTAAAGCAAGGAAATGCACTATCTCCTCTACTATTTAATTTTGTACTAGAGCATGCCATTAAATCTTTAGAGAATGAGGAAGGCTTACAACTCAATGGTATTAATAAGCTGTTAGTTTATGCTGATGATGTAGTACTACTGGCCGATAGCGAGGGATACTAAAGGCCAACACGCACACACTATTGAGTAACACTAAGAAATTAGGACTGGAAGTAAATATCAGTAAAACTAAATATATGGTCACACGTAGAAATACATTATATAATGGAAATGGGCAGCTAATGACAAATGAGGGAAATTTTGAGGAATTGGCTGAATTCAAATACCTAGGAACAATAATCACAAATAGGAATGAGATGCACAAAAAAATTAAACTTAGGCTCAATTCTGGAAATGCATGCTATTATGCATTGCAGAGACTTTTGATGTCCCAACTCCTTTCAAAAAACGTTAAGCTGAAAATATATAAAACTATTGTTCTACCAGTTATATTATATGGGTGCGAAACATGGACTCTTACTTTAAGGGAGGAAAGGAGATTACGAGTATTTCAGAATAAAGTTCTTAGGAAAATTTTTGGATCAAAGAGAGATGAACAGACAGGTGAATGGAGAAAACTACATAACAATGAACTACATGGTCTTTATAGGAAGCCAGATATAATAAGAACAGTTAAGTCCCGTAGACTGCGATGGGCAGGACATGTTCCGCGTATGGGGAATGAAAGACGTGCATGGAAACTTCTTGTAGGAAAGCCAGAAGGAAAACGCCCAGTTGGTAGACCAAAAATGAGGTGGGAGAACAACATTAACTATGATTTGAGGGAAGTAGATTATACAGGGAATGATTGGAAAGCATTAGCTCAGGATAGGGATGTATGGAGAGCTTATGTCCGTGCGGCCATGAACCTACGGGTTCGATAGTGCCAGTGAGTAAGTAAGTATCATTATCATCATGAGCATTATTATTGTTATTATCCTATAAAATGTTGTTTGTACAAAAATTTACATTTCTACATGTAATGTATCTTTAACTGTTTATAATTAGTATAGTGTATATCTATATTTGCCAGAATAAATAAAGTATTATTATTATTATTATTATTATTATTATTATTATTATTATTATTATTATCGTATCATTATTGTTGTTACCCTATAAAATGTTGTTTGTACATGAAATTTACATTGCTACATTTATTGTATCTTTAACTGTTTATAATTAGTATAGTGTATATCTATATTTGTCAAATATTTATTTGTATTTGTGCTGGTTGAGTGGAAGAGAGGGCCTTATGGCCTTAATTCTGCCAGAATAAATAAAGTATTATTATTATTATTATTATTAATATTATTATTATTATTATTATTATCGTATCATTATTGTTGTTACCCTATAAAATGTTGTTTGTACATGAAATTTACATTGCTACATTTATTGTATCTTTAACTGTTTATAATTAGCATAGTGTATATCTATATTTATCAAATATTTATTTGTATTTGTGTTGGTTGAGTGGAAGAGAGGGCCTTATGGCCTTAACTCTGCCAGAATAAATAAAGTATTATTATTATTATTATTATTATTATTATTATTATTATTATTATTATTATTATTATTATTATTATAAAACGTTTATTTTGAAATATAGATAGTGATACTGGAATTTGTATTAATTTAGGTATTAATTCATCATATCCAGCTTTCCACGTCTCTTCTATTTCATCATCACTGCACAGATCGTCAAAATATTTCTCCATAATCAGAAATAAATCCCAAATGAAATTAGTTTTACAGTTTTAACAAATATAAGATGGCGACCTGACTAACAATACTTACAATTTCTCCATAGCAACACATATAGCCGATTCACCTTCTAAAATCTAACATTTATCAATTATGTTTATTAATATTTTAGCTAATATCTTAATTACTAAAATAAATGGACATAATGCAAACAAATAGCATGCAATACTCATGTGGCAAACGCATAACGTAATGTCGGAAATTAAAAAAAAACTCGGCGCAAGCGCCCCCTTTTTTTAAACTTTTCCTCAATCCGTATCAAGTGTTTACCACACTCGTATCGCAATATAGACTACTATTTTTATAAAACAACCTAGTAAAATCACCATTTAAAACACAATTATTGAACATACAATTATCAAATGTATGTTTCGAAGGAATATGTTCATTATTTGTTATATTCGATGTATTCGTTGCTGTTAGTCACTGCAAAATAATGCTCTGAGACTGTTCATACTGTCCATAAGTATTAAAAATCTTGATTAAAAATAAAACGAAGATTATCAACAGAAAAACAGGATAAACGATGTAAACATAGGAAACAGACTAATGCGAGCTTGTGTTTTGCTACACAGCTATAGCGTTCGGTGAACTATTTACATAAATGGACATTGATCATATGTTAGCGATTCTCTCGTGAAACAATTCTAATGTTAGATGAGTTGAAATGTCAGTTAAATGTCACTGATTTGATTTTATGATATTCACTATTATACGGAATTTAATGCCATATCTGTATAACACATTATGTCGGAATAACATGATAATATGTACCTGCTAACCTCTGTTGTGCAATTAATTGCATTAGTAATTTCAAGTGCAATTTAATCATGACATCATGTACGTAATTTCGCACAGGTTGGATTATTATTGAACTAAATTATACATTTGTTTGGTAAATTTACACACGTTTAATTAATTGACAACTTTCATGTTTATATAATTCCTCAGTTTCGTCAGTTCTTTTTTTCATATAGGAGTACAAATAATGTATACACATTTTATTGCACCTAACAAAAATTATTTATTTTATATGAGATAAATATTCGAACAAAAATGTGCTGAAAAACATTTTGAAAACATTAAAACATTTGAAATTACATAACTTACGATAAACATAAAAATTGGAATTCACCAATTGCAGTTGTCCACCGCTGTGGTCTAGAGATAGCGTGCTGCCTTGTAACGCAGCGGGCCCGGGTCCGATTCCCGGTCGGTACAGGCTCCTGGGTAGGTTTTTTCGGGGTTTTTCCTCACCTGTAAGACAAATGTTAGGAAGCTTATTACCCAACGCACCCGGAAAATCATCCGGCCATCATCATCATCCTTTATCGGTGTGGAAAGCACCACACCTATAATTCCCTAGTAAAACTGCAAAGCATAGCATGAAAATGCTACGATTGCAGTGAAAGACCTGCCCTCAGGCAAAATAACTATGGATGGATGGATGGAATTGCAGTTAACATAAGATTTTACCTGACTGCTTTAGTAATTTGATTCCGGCAACACAATAGAAACAAACAAGAAGTCTTAATTTACAGTCAGCGTATTACGTCACATGAAGAGGTTATGCACAGTATAATTTCTGTACTTCCCCGACAAGTGCTATTGGATCAGCATAAATCAAATAGCAATCATACTGATTATTCTTTGATATAACGTTTTTATGTAATGATATGAGGAAAGTAATAAAATATATACTTATAGAAACATTATAAAAATATGATTTAGCCTATATGCAATTTTAAACATAATACATATTTTTGGGCAAAATATCGAAAATATTTATTCTCAAGCCCCTGTTGAAAAATAATGTATTCTTATGTGAAATAAAACTTGGGATGTACATTTATCGGATCCCAATTGTGATTTTAAACTATGTTTTAGGAATGTATATAAGCCTATTAGAAAAAAAAAACACAATTTGTTACAAATCCGGGACCTAGAAGTGCCAATATTTATTTTATCTGATTTAATATAATTAATTTTAACATAAGAGACAAGTGTAAAATCCAACATTGTTTTGTTGCCACAATCACTTACGAGCCATGAAATGAATTCGAGAAGTATACGTATAGAAATGATGCAAAAATCTTGTTGATCCGCTCTCGCAGACGAGAGTCTTGAGATAATGGGGCGTGAAGACAGTAAAAAAGGGTGTGAAGGTGAAGACTGTGGGTGTTCCAAGAACTGTGCAGAAGAAATTCTGTAGTATAAATTGATTTGAATCTATTATTATTATTATTATTATTATTATTATTATTATTATTATTATTATTATTATTATTATTATTGTTGTTATTGTTGTTGTTATTGTTGTTATTGTTGTTATTGTTGTTATTGTTGTTATTGTTGTTATTATTATTATTATTATTATTATTATTATATAGTCGAAAACAGGATTATAGTCCAGAGTAAGGTTCAATTATATGTCCTGGATATGGTTCAAGGACAATTGTTGCACCGGACTAGTTGGGTTCAGGTTTTCGGTAGAACAATGGACTTATATCTCGGGAATCCGTGAGAAAGGATATTCACTGGGGATAGATAGTAGACTCGGTGTGATGTCTTGAAATTGACGTTCCACTTTTATTGATACTTTGACTTACATTTGTCGTATTAGACGACGATTTGACACGAAGGCTATTGGTGGCAGGAAACGTATAGTTGTTATACACTGCACACGTTTAAATAATTATTCCAACTTCAACGTTTGAGTCATACAAATGCGCTATCACTTATTATAGTTGCTTGATTTTATTGGGCCAGAACTAACAATATTTATAACACTGAAAAAGTGCGCTTTGAATGATAGCGCCGAAACTTATGCGAAGCGATGTGCCGCCTCTACTGACTCTCGCGTTAGTAACTCTAATTTTCGCTTATGCAGAGCGATGTGCCCTGTACTGGCACATTCGCCACTCACAACTCGCAACTCTGAACTCGCTACTCGCAACTAACTTTGGTTTTCGCTTATGCAAAGCGATGTACCTCTCAGCTGGCACATTCGCAACTCGCAACTAGCAACTAACTTAATTTTGCTAAGTGAGAATATTTATTATTTCTGAGTGGGCCGGCATATGTCCCTTCCACCAAAAGTATTACCGTCTCACAAACAGTTCATATGTTACAACACTTTTTTTGTAATTTATATCTTGAGGGCGTTGTCGGGGGTGTTAAACTTAAGCTTTACGGTCTTGTCCCCTCCCTTTAAATTAGTTGCATCCTAATATCAAATTTCCAGGGTTGACCATATGAGAGTAATATTTACTAGGGCGGATTTCGTTTGTCGGCATCTACCTTATGCGCCAAAGAAGGCACCTACTGTTAGCGACATGTTCTAGTTAAAATTGGCTTGGAGACAACTCTTTCCATAGCTTACGCTAGGAAAACCCGGTTGCTTGTTTGCATCTGCCCAGCCTTTTGTATGAAGTTTTGGATTTAGCTATTGTTATAACTCTTTAATAATAGCACAGTCTTGTAAGTTCCTTTTACAAAGGAAACTGCAGGCTTTTTTCCCATTGTATAAGGGCTTACGGTTCCATTGTATGATGTTTACCAGTGTCGTTCACCTTAATAGCTAAGGTTCAGGTCTATGACCAAGCGCTAATCACTTGGTACTAGTGTTTTATTTATTGCATATGAAATTGTTTTTAGGTAGGTTATATCATTTTAATTTTGTTACCAATGAATTCCTATTTTAATTCCATTTCATTTGAATATAAATATGCCCTACCTCTGATAATAATTACATGTTAATAAATTATTCACCCTTAATAAAAATACTTATTTCTCTGAAATAAGAGGCTGAGTGAATGACTGGGTGCAAGTCTTACGTAGTATTATACGAAATTATATATTATGTATGTGTGTGTGTGTGTGTGTGTATATATATATATATATATATATATATACAGCATTTGAACAAAATGATGGCGCAACTCTTGATGATGGAAAGTTGAGTTTTGAAGAGCGATTCACACCAGTACGTTGTTACATGTTCCGACTCGTTTGAGTATAAAGCGGACGGCGTAAGTCTCTCTTCATACAGTATTCGTATCATTCGCTTCAGTGGATCAGTCGGTAAAATTATCTTTTTCCGACGACGCGACGAGGGACCCACATTCGATTTCGGCCAGGTAGATTTTTTTATTTTTTATTTATTTTTATTTATTAAATAACGTCGTTGATTTTCATAATGCCTACATGTTACAAGGCTTCGTTATATAAATAAATTTGTATGTATATATTTATGGAAATATTCCCGGTCGGAACAGGCTCCTGGATGAGATTTTTCGGGGTTTTTCCTCGCCTGTAAGATAAATTTCAGTAAGCTTAAGGCCCAACGGTCCCCGAAAATCATCCGGCCATCATCATCATCCTTATAATTATCATCATTAATCTTCACCGGTGTGGAAAGAAATGGGAAGCTACCACACCTACAGTTCCCTAGTAAAGCTGCAAATGTTGATTGTAGTGAAAGACCTGCCCTCGGGCAGAATTACTATGGAATGGAATATATGGAAATAAATAAATTAAAGGAAACATATATATATAAAATTAATATCGACTGTAACATCTCATTACTTTGTTTACAAAACACATGGTATAATAAATGATTTATTTCCATTACTAATACAAAATGCGTCTGATTAATTTAAATTAAGTTAATATCTAATTCTATTACACAAGTAAGTCCTGAAGTACTGCATCGCTTCATACATACAATTTCTAGGAGAGATGGTTGTGGTCTAGTGGAGGGAGCGTCTGTTTCCCGTGTATGAGGTCGCGTGTTCGATCTGCAGTCATACTTTTTTTTTTGTCTCGTCCTATTTCAATTAATGCTCTTTCTTTTGTTTAGTTTCTTTTATTTTCAGTATTTACAGCACGACTTATTTACACGAAATTATTTTCTGTTGCACGACACACCAACGAAATAGAACGGATTTAGTTTCTCAAATTGTTGTTTACTTGTGAAACAAATAGCTGATCTCTGATCAAGCGTTGTGGCTTCGTTCTGAGACTTGAAAAATATCTGTGCGCCATCAATTATTTCAAAGGCTGTACGTAATTTCAAAATATAATACTAGGTAAGCTATATATATATATATATATATATAATGATCTAAACTATGACTTGTCGCAAAGACTGCAGAGTGTTCATTATGCTTCAGTTCGATTCATTTTCAATATCCGCCGTTATGATCATATTTCCGAACACTTCAGTAACCTCTCTTGGCTCTGTCTTCCTGACACACGTAAATTACACTCTCCTTCACTTATTTTGAAGCTTCTGGTTTCCTACAATCCTAGTTTTGAGAAGTTTTCTTACCACAATATTGACACTAGGTCACAATATAACGGTCTGCTAACAATCTATCTTCATAGCACTTCCTCTTATTCTACTTATTTCACAGTAGCCTCTACCCGTTCCTGGAATTTCCTTCCTCAAGATATCAGAGGTTGCCGCACACTTGGTATTTTTAAAGTCGCGCTTATACAGTTGCCTGTTGTCAAATAATTAATTTTCTCTACAGTTAAATTTATTCTATGCCATTCATAGTTTTTTTCTCATTTTACTATCTTGTATATTTTATATTTCATTTGCTAAATCTAAATTAAATTAAAATATTTTGTGAAAAGTAGTTACATTTTATCAACACTAATAAAGTTCATATCAAATTCCGTTGAAGTGAATAGTCATAAGATAAAAACTTAACATATGTACATTTTTGACACGTGCCGTCGTCCTCAACTGTGTTAAAATATTATATTTAAAATATTATTTGGAGGCCTTCGGAAGTTAATATTTTAAATATAATATTTTTTTTAACATAGTTGAGGACGACGGCACCTGCCAAAAAGGGACATATTTTAAGTTATTATCTTATAGTTATATTGTAGACGTAGTATGTAATATTTATTTTTTATTGTAATTAGATGTAAGAATAATGTTTGCATATAATTGTAGGCTTTCACGGCCGGCGTCTTGATCCATATTTGGTTCATCTTCCGGGCTTATAAGCCGTGGTCCAGTTTTCTTCATACTCGACGTTTCGTCTACTGCTGCGGTAGACCTCATCAGGAGATACTGCGTGCTCTCTGTGAACTCCTCAACTTCAGCCGACTGTTGAGGAGTTCACAGAGAGTACGCAGTATCTCCTGATGAGGTCTACCGCAGCAGTAGACGAAACGTCGAGTATGAAGACAACCGGACCACGGCCTATAAGCCCGGAAGACGAACCAAATATGGATGAATAACGTTTGTATTTTTTAACCTGGTTGAGTATAGACAAGACCTTAAAGCCTTAACTCTCCCAGGTAAAATAAAGTATAATTAACTCACTGGGACTATCGAACGCGTAAGTAAACTTCTCATACGTCCCCATCTTGAGGCAATGAATTCCAATAATTCCCTGCATAAAACTCCATCATTAAATCATGGTCAATGTAATTCTCTCGTCTCATTCTTGGTCTACCTTCTTGCCGTTCTTGCTCTGGCTTTACTGCAAGAAGTTTCCATGTCCTTATCTATTTCCCATTCGCTCCACTTGTTTTTCACAATATACGAGATTTAACTCTTCTTATTACATCATGTTTCTCATAAGAAGTTTCCAAGCACTCTACACATTCCCCATTCGCCCACTTGTTTCATCACAGTCTTCGAGAATGAACTTTTCGTATTACTTTTAGTTTCTCATAAAGATCATGTAATTTACTTTTATGAAGTCCATTCACCTGTTTATTCTTCTCGGGATGGTCGAAAATTTTCCTTTCTCTGAACTTCACTCTCAAACACTTATCTTTTCTTATCCCTTAAAGTGGAAGACTACGGTATGTTCCGCATATATATTGTATAATTGGTTTTATCATAAGAGTATTATAAACTAATAACAGTATTAATAATAATAATAATAATAATAATAATAATAATAATAATAATAATAATAATAAGCATGGATCTCAAAGAACTGACCATACGGACCGAGGACAACTATTGTAGGCGAAAGAAAAATATTTCATTAGTTCTATTAATGTTTTCTTTTTTAAGATTTTTCATTAGGTTATTCCAACAAATTATAAATTAACAAAAACGTTATTGATGAAATTATTTCATATTTTTGGCCTTTATATTTTTATAATGAAAACGTAACAACAAAATAAAGAAAACTGTGTTTAATAACAACACGAGTCAATTAGAAAGTAATGCATATTAGCAATTAAACACTTTGCAACATTATTTTGTTCTTACTTACTCACTGGCACTATCGAACCCGTAGGTTCATGGCCGCGCGGACATAAGTACATAACGACGTAGAGGGCCTTCTTTGAAAAGGGATCAGCTCAATTTCGGGACTATATCCGAGATAAAACGAACATTTAAAGTCAAGATACACCATTCACTAATTTATTCATACTAAAAAAAGTTTGATACGATAGGGTGATTATGATAGTCAAATGGTGTTCGGAGACAATTGGGACCTTGAATTCTCCTAAAATTTATCTTACAGGTAGGCAGCTCCGTGGCGCAAGTGGTTAGACGCTCACCTCTCTCCGCTGGGGTCCCGAGATCGAGTCTTGGTCACTCCATGTGGGTTTCATGGTGGACGAAACGGAGCTTGGGCAGATTTTCTCCGGGTTCCCCCCATTTTCCCTGCCACAATTTAATTACACCATTTCTCCAAATTCATCTCATCCATTTCGTTTCATTTCATTCATCTGCCCCTGTGATGGTGCGTTAGACGTGTTCGGCCGGCACCCTTGCCTCTCTCTCCCTCTCTCTCCTCTCTCTCTCTCTCTCTCTCTCTCTCTCTCTCTCTATAATATATATATATATATATACATGTATATACATACTAGAAGTCCCGGTCACTCGTTGCTGTGGCAAGATATACGTTAAACATTTAAATTAAGTTGCTGTCTTTCAGCCAGATTACTTAAAACTGATACTTACACACGAAATTAATAATATTGAAAATAAAATAAACACTGAACACACTTAAATTATGAAATAATCAATATTTGCAATTCAATTGAAATTCGCGGTTGCAACAAAAAGCACAGCCATTTGGATGTCTCTTTGTTAAATAATAAACCAATTACCTTATCAAATTACCTTACACCGCCATCTGTTAGAATCGTATGGAACTCACAGTTAATTATAACTCTTCGTTAAATAATAAACAAATAATTTGCAATAAAAATAATGCGACAATAAATTTACTTATAAACTACCCTAAGTCTCAAGTTGGATCAAACTGCACACAATGTTCAACTTTTATTAAAATCGGTTCAGTGGTTTAGGATTCCATCGCGGACAAACACCGTGACACGAAATTTTTATATATTAAGATATATATAGGGGCTCATCTCATCTCATCCCTCGACCCGACTCTGAGTTGGACACTAGTTCAGGATATATATATATATATATATATCTTACTTGTGAAGAAAAACTCCTAAAATTATCACCCAGTTAATTTGTCTCTACCGTGGATCGAACATATGTTTGCTGCGTACGAAGCAACGACGTTATCCCGGGACCCAGTGACTGTGATATTTAACATAAATTATATTTAAAAGACGTGCACATGCTCGTATGTAGATTATGGATTTTAATTTTTATGAACACAATGTATAATTGACATATCAGTCTGCAACTTTTCGAACCATTCTTTATATAATTCGCCTCTCAAATCATAATTAATGTTAGTCGCCCACCTCATTATTTGCCTACCTATTAGGAGTTTTCCCTTAGTTTTCCTACAAGTTTCCATTACCTTCTTTCATTCTCCATTCATACCACATGCCCCGCATATATCAGTCTACAGGGCTTAATTATACTTATTATATCTTGTTTCCAAGAAAGACCATATACCTGATTTATGTATTTTTTTTATTCACCCATATGTTAGTTTCTCTTAGGACCGACAATTTTCCTATGCATTTTATTCTCAAATATTCGTATTCTCTCTGAAACTCATTCCTATTTGTAATTATCGATCCCAGACGTTTGAGTTGTGCCACTTGTTAAACATTTCCTTAATTTGTTATTAATAGTTTATTCCCTTTAATAATGTATTCCTACATGTGACCATATAATATATAGTTTTATTGATATTTACTTTCTGTCCCACATTACGTAATAGTTCAAATAATCATTGGCATAATGGATTGGTAAACATGCTGTTTGTTTTGATCTCCTTTGCCATTTCCATATTACCTGCGCATGCTCATTACTCCCTCAATATGGTTATTTATAAAAATATAGGCCTACATTTGTTTTGGTCTCCTCTGTGACTCATAGCAATTTGCAAATTGAATGTTTGAACGGTCTTTATAATGAATTTTAGTTTTCAAGATTGTTACTAGTAGCTGTTTCCGAAGAAATGAGCTGTTGAGCTTGATCTATTAAAATATTTTTCAAAACCATATATTTTCTTAGATCTTGCTTACTAGATACCAGAAATTGACATACCAATAATTTATAGGCCTATATGTACATATAACCGATAAAAGTAATTATATGGTAACACATAGAAATACATTATGTAATGGAAATGGACAGCTAATGACAAATTAGGGAAATTTTGAGGAAGTGGCTGAATTCAAATGCCTAGGAACAATAATCACAAACAGGAATGAGATGCACAAGGAAATTAAACATAGGCTCAAGTGTGGAAATGCATGCTGTTATGCATTGTGGCGTGTAATACCTCCACTCTGACTTAACAATATGTGGCGAATGAACCACCTTCACTGCTACTGCTACCTTCCGGGATCGTTGGGTTATGACTATGCTGTACTAGTAACGTGTTCCTGATATCTAAAGAAGTTATTTATAAGAAAACAGCCTGCCTCGGGCCCATAGAAGGCGGCTAACAATTCATCTTTCTTTTCCAGTTGAACGTGCATATAAATATAAATACTGATTATAAATTGCATAAAATGAAATAACTTCGTTACAGGATAGAGAACAATGATTACTCTTAAATAACAACAAGGGGCGTAATATAAAAGTTAAGCTTTTAATGAAAAAACAAGTGTTGATTGTAAAAATAAAGTAATAAATGAATAACAAAAGATTGATCTTCGATCAATCGATCAGACATAGATAATAACAAAGTATAACTAAATAAATAACATACTATACAAACTGTCACACTCATACATGTCCAAACTCCATTGGAATTCCTTTTTCCATGCTTGATTGGACTAACTCAAATCCGACCATTCCTCGGTCACAATCCACTTGTTTACCTTATAAATCACCATGTTAACTTTGCCGATGCATGGTGCACTTAAGCTGGATTCGGATACTGAATCCACTTCTACACAACATAACGCCACCTGCTAGACCGATCGAATGATAAGGTTCGTTGAGATTACCAAGCATATAAAAGGTTCGCGGGTAGAGGGGATGTGCGCTATAAAGATGCGCGGAGGAAAGGGTAAAAGGGAAGGGGTAGCCACACGGAACAAGGGACATTGGCAGGCTTCATAAATGTTCTGGAGGAGCACAAAGATGAATAACTGAACCGCAAAAAGGTACTTTCGGTTCAATAGCTCCCCCTACACCCTCCGGGTAAAAAGAAAAAGAGTCCATAGGCTTTAAAGTAATGTCCAGTGAAACAATCCCACGTTGGGAGGGGCACATAAACACTATCGGATTCCAGCGGTAATTTTAATGCAAATCTTCCATCGTCCCCAATATCACAATCACCACACTCGCTTTATTGTAGACTATTCATGCGCTGAAAATAAACTCCATTTGATTCAGCTGCCATAGTACAAGTCTGCGGTGTTCCAGGTGAAGACCCGGGTGACGATATGATAATTGGATTGCCGGATCGCAATCCCGTTCCACCGCTTTCCAAGAATCCGTAGTTCCAAAAGCCACTATGTTGGTCAGCTGGGCACTCGGGGGTCGGCCGGATCCTCCAAGCGCTCGACTGCCGAACACTCCAGGCTTACAAACAGTCGAACTGCCAATGTTTAGGAAAGGTAAACTGAAACAAAGAACAGGCAAAAGCAGGAAAGCAGAACCATAGATATACTACTTCAACATGTGTCATAATACAAAATATCTAGCTTAACATACAGCTCTTTTTCTACAAACATGCTTGGGTTTACTCCACAGCATTACATAATTTAATTAGATCAACATGTTGTATTATAATGTGGTCATGGACGCCGACTAACTTCTATTCACCCTTTTTTAGAATTTAGTTTGCGTATCATTAGCAAGACCTGAACCACATGTACAAAAACTCATTCTGGTAATTCTGACAACGAAAAGGATGGTACAATCAGCTCAAATATTCATATTTAACATTAGTATACTTCAATATCCCAAACAAACATATATATATATATATATATATAAACAAACCACGTAGACTAAGATCGAATTCTCTAGAAAGATGCCCATACCGCTGACATTTCCGACATTGTAGATTCTTTTTTGATTGCCAAGGAGAACGACTCGCCGAAGTACTAGATTTACCTTAAATTGTCAGTTCTACTTCTTTCACTAAAGTCCCTCTGTCTTTCAGCGATCTCGAAATCCGCCACCTTCCTGGCCAAGACACACATTTCGGCTACACTTGCGGTTTAGTAGCAAAAACCAAATGCTGTCTAGTAGCCGGGGACATATTTTGCAGAATAAGATCAATTAACTTTTCTTCCGAAAATAAAGGTTTCAACACAAGTGAAGCTCCTTGTATGTTGGAGATAAACTCCAACAAAGATTCCTTAGGCATTTGGAATCGTCGTGAGACAAATTTAATCCAAAAGTCTTCCAACAATCTAGGAGGCAACAATGAACACTTCACATGTTCTAAACTCTCCATCCAAGAGAATCTCAACTTAACAACTTCACTCCAGACTTTCAATAGAATTCCTCCGATGCAACTCAAAATCGAGTTTACAAAATACTCATCGGGTACCAATTTCAATTCGAAGAGCGAGTTAATTTTAATGAGGAAGACCACTAGCGATTCCTTATCTTACCGTCGCAGGGATCAACTTTTCTAATTAACTCTCGGAAAATCCGCTGATTATTCTCTTCCAAAAAAGGAGAAAGTTTGGAGACAGTTCCACTCGAAAATCTTTTGATAGAGCTAAGTCTATGATCACTTATATTCTTATGTTGTTCTGCCAAATAATCCTCTTGATTTGCACTATCTACAATAAACTTACGCTTATTAACATTTGTTCAGCCGGGGAGAGAGAGATTCATATGATTTTTAAGCCGCTGACGTAATATGTTTACATCACCTTCAACCTCAATACCTAGTAGGTTAACTCTCGAGCGAGATTGTCTTTGGATATTACATCTATCCAACTAGGCATGATTACAAAGTATAATAGACACAAGATGTAAACAATTATAGGCGAACGTAGTTTTATATGCATAAATCAGTCTCTGTTATAAAGAAGGTGAGTCAATATTTACGTAACGTAAAGCAAACACGTAAACTAATACTTAATAACTTTACCATAAATACCAAGTATCGAAAACAAGTAATAATCCGCAGGGTAATATCTCTGAAAAGATACAGATTTTCTAATTCTAAATTTCATTAAGGACCATAATACAGAGTTCATACCCTTGTCTTGGTGTTTGAGACCAAAACTCCGAAACTTGAATTAAATTGATACTACAAGAACCACAGTTAATAACATACAGCATATCTTGTAATGTGAAAAACACAAAACAAACGCTTTGCTATCATATGTACTTAGTGAACCCAAAACTACACATCTGCGACAATTTGTGCGCATGTAAAACCCAAAACATTGAATCCAAAAACTTGAACCCAATGAACATTGAATCCAAAAAAAATATTGAATCCAAAAACCATTGAACCCAATAAACCACGTAAACTAAACCCAAAACCCAAAACCACGCTCTGATAAACCAATTGTGGCGTGTAATACCTCCACTCTGACTTAACAATATGTGGCGAATGAACCACCTTCACTGCTACTGCTACCTTCCGGGATCGTTGGGTTATGACTATGCTGTACTTAGTAACGTGTTCCTGATATCTAAAGAAGTTATTAATGAGAAAACAGCCTGCCTCGGGCCCATAGAAAGCGGCTAACAATTCATCTTTCTTTTCCAGTTGAACGTGCATATAAATATAAATACTGATTATAAATTGCATAAAATGAAATAACTTCGTTACAGGATAGAGAACAATGATTACTCTTAAATAACAACAAGGGGCGTAATATAAAAGTTAAGCTTTTAATGAAAAAACAAGTGTTGATTGTAAAAATAAAGTAATAAATGAATAACAAAAGATTGATCTTCGATCAATCGATCAGACATAGATAATAACAAAGTATAACTAAATAAATAACATACTATACAAACTGTCACACTCATACATGTCCAAACTCCATTGGAATTCCTTTTTCCATGCTTGATTGGACTAACTCAAATCCGACCATTACTCGGTCACAATCCACTTGTTTACCTTATAAATCACCATGTTAACTTTGCCGATGCATGGTGCACTTAAGCTGGATTCGGATACTGAATCCACTTCTACACAACATAACGCCACTTGCTAGGCCGATCGAATGATAAGGTTCGTTGAGATTACCAAGCATATAAAAGGTTCGCGGGTAGAGGGATGTGCGCTATAAAGATGCGCGGAGGAAAGGGTAAAAGGGAAGGGGTAGCCACACGGAAACAAGGGACATTGGCAGGCTTCATAAATGTTCTGGAGGAGCACAAAGATGAATAACTGAACCGCAAAAAGGTATTTTCGGTTCAGCATTACAGAGACTCTTGACTTCCCAACTCCTTTCAAAAAACGTTAAACTGAAAATACACAAAACTATTATTCTACCAGTCATATTATATGGATGCGAAACATGGACTCTTACTTTAAGGGAGGAAAGGAGATTACAAGTATTTGAGAATAAAGTTCTTAGGAAAATTTTGACCGAAGCGAGATGAACAATCAGGTGAACGGAGAAGACTGCATAACAGTGAATTATATGGTCTTTATAGGAAGCCAGATATAATGAGAACAGTTAAGTCTCGTTGACTGCGATAGCACGAATGGGGAATGAAGCTTCTTGTAGGAAAACCAGAGGGAAAACGCGCAGTTGGTAGTCCAAGAATGAGGTGGGAGAATAACATTAACTATGATTTGAGGGAAGCAGATTATACAGGGGGTGATTGGAAAACATTTGCTCAGGATAGGGATGTATGGAGAGCTTATGACCGCGCGGCCATGAACCTGTGTGTTCGATAGTGCCAGTGAGTTAGTTAGTTATATGTACGTATAACAATTATCTTTCTACATTGGTATTTGCGGATGATCAGGTGGTAGTAGCGGGAGATGAAGTGAATTCGATACATATAGTTGGGGAAAAAAACTAAAAGGTGAGTTTAGAAAATGTAGTCTTGAAATTAAGAGACAAAACTTAATACTTAGTAATTGGAGAAAGAGAAAATAATACTCTTAGATATAGAGATAATAAAGGTTATGTAACGAATATAAACACTTAGGAGTGCCGGTATATTTTAATAAATGCGACAACAACAGAAATTCTAGAAATTATAAAATACAAGGGAAGTGGACAATAAGATACCTATATCCCATTTGTGGAATGGGAATAACAATGGAAACAAAAAAAAAATAGTCTAAATAAAACAGTTTTTTAAAGCTAAACTACATATGTCCGTGAATAGGAAAACTAAGAAAAACAAATGAAAACTGCCTGCAGGCCCTAGAGATACAGTTCTGGAGCAGAAGCTGTGGAATTTCTGAGCTACAACACATACCTACATTGATTCAACTAATGATGGAAATTGAAGGAACCATCATAGACACAATTGAGACAAGGAGGCTATAATGGTATGGTTATCTAAAGAGAATGGAGGAAGATCGATGGCCGAGAAATACATGGAATTAAACTCCGCAGTCAGATAAAAAGGAAGACCCAAGAAGCGTAGGAGTGATGGTATTTATTCATCATGCAAGTCTGGAATCTACCAGTTAAAGAGTGACAGGACCGTGAAGCATGGAAAAAATAAAACGAGTCTGTAAACTGTATCAGCTGTAACAAACCTGAATGATGATGATGATGATGTTTTACATATGTATAAACGCTCTTGCGGTCGCAAACGTGGCACATAGAAATCAATTGAAGGGGTCAATGGAAGAAGGGCCAATCCCACAATTTTGTGATTTGGAGAAAAATACAATCAAAGTGTTTTTGCTGTAGAAACAAATCTAATTAACTGTGGTATTTGAATTTTTAGGATCAGATACAGAACACTATTGGAAATATTCCTGCAAATAACAATACAAATTGGCAACAAGTATTGAAGAAACAAATTCCACAAACTCACAACTTTAGTTTTAATGTCCAGAAAACTGTCTAGAGGCACTCAACATCACTGCTTTCTTCATTATCATCTTCTGTCTTCAAATTTTGGTAGAAGCTGTGACGATTAGATGGAATGAACTTTAAAGGGAAAGAATATCTTGAAGTTTTTTATTCCTCTTCCATTGGGATACTTATTTGGGAAAAAAGGGTCTTGAAGTAAAGGTGCTCGTCCCTTTCCCCGCTGAAAACTTAGTGTCTCCCAGTCACAAAGGTGTCCGTATGTATATTTGATCTAAACTTTGTGTCCTCCAGTAAACCTAAGAGCACTTGCCTTTGGAAAATCCACTTTTCTTCCATCCATGGTTTTCTGGCGTTTGACCAGCTTTTCAGTCAGAGGCTTGAAAGACACAAACTCATTCTTTCCCATTTCAAGCACCTCAAATGGTTTGGTCATACGAGATTTTGTTATAAGGACCATCCAATCTTGTGGTGTGAACAACTGAGTTTTTCTTTTCAGTTTTTCTATCAGACCAAAATTGGCATCGCAGGAAAGAAAGGTGTGTCCTGCAACCAGAAAGCGATGCTCAATTTCTTCTAACCACTGCAGCTGGACCATATAGATGAAAAGACTCATAATAACAAAGTTTATCTTTCCATTCTTTAATACTCTTTCGTTTTTTTCGACTTTCCTTCATTCAAAGAGCTATATTTACTATAAATATCACTATTATTTTCCATATTACTCACAAAATTACCATTTAAGTAAGCCATGATTGTTTACTAGCTACCACTTAGAAAACAAACATGTAATTGGAGCTAAACAACAAGATGGCGACCACATGGCCAATCAGAATAAGGCTTACAGCCCTCTAGGTTAACTGAGAAGGCATTGATGGATTCCTACTTCCACCAAGAAGCTGCACAGTTCATTCTCCATCACTTTTTATGTTTAAATTTACATGGTGTTGGGCATATCCCACAATCAACTAGTTCAAGGAGTAAACACTAGATGGCTCTAGCTTACACATTAGTCACAAAACTCCTTTTTCATGGAGGAGTGGGATTGGCCCTTCTTCCACCAAGACCTTCAATTTAGAAAATAAATTTAAGGTCGAATTCGTAAACCTGAAGCGAACATTTATAAATTACTCCAGCGCCGACATTTTTAAATTTTTTTCTTAATGAAATTCGGCATATTCTATTGGAATAAAACGTGGGAACTATATCAAAAAATCAGTTTAATCCGACCATTATATGTGGGGTTTTACCTGGAAGCCGAAATTTAAACTGCTCCAATGATCATGTCTTCTTTACATAATTGGATTCATAGGATTTAATTAACACAAGAAAGATATATCCTTTAAACCAGTAAAATGAGACCATACATTTGACTTGCTGAGGAAATTGCTTAGTTTACTCAGTTCTGCGTAACGATTTTTCATTTCACCATATTAAGTAATTCGTCCACCGCTGTTGTCTGGAGGTAGCGTCCGTCGGTGCCTCGTATGCAGAGGGCCCGGGTTCGATATCCGGTTGGGACAGGTTCCTGGGAGATATTAATTATGTTTTATTTATTCTGGATTTTTTCGGAGTTTTTCCTGGCCTATAAGATGAGTATTAGGAAACGTTAAGGCCCAAAGGGTCCCAGAACATCACCTGGCCATAACAAACTTCATTATAATATTTGCCTTGTTTAGTATGCATTTATTTGTGGATGGTGTGTGGAACGGGATTTTAGCTTAGGTTGATTAGGTTTGGTGTCCGAGGGATATAGGTACCTGGACGGTTTAATGGTCCGGACTGCTCAGGTTCAGGGTTCGGTAAGAGCTGGATTCTAATCAAATGTACACATGAGGAAGGTTAAAGTAAAATAAATGATTAGGTAAATCACTGGAGGCTGCCGTAGTGATAATATAACGGAGTAATTCATTGCCACAGATGTCGGTCCACCGACTGCTTTCTTGAGTTCCCAAGCACAATGTTGGAGATGATCTGACTTTGACTAACTTAAACAAACTGAGATTAATGTTTCAGAGTTGCCAGAAATGTACCCTGTTCGACGGCGGGCCAACAAGTAAGTGTGCCCTGTTACACGTCGGGCTAACAAGTAGTGCTGTGCGATACTCGTCACGAATAATGTATTTAGTTCATTAGGTATTTTATGACCCCGCCCACATATATGCTTTGGGCCTCTTTACAAATTAACAAACGTTACAGGTTTTGGGGTTGGTTCCCCTCTTCCATATACGCCATATTTCCAGAGATGCTGGTTTACGCCTTTTTTTTCATTGCTAAAGGGTGTCCAAACACTCTATATCTTATTCTTAGGTTGCCAAAAATAATTTTATATCTCTTTCCTTTAGCGATTTAACAAGTGAGGGTGTACCACATCTCCGACAAAGATGTCCTCTACGGTGCTAATATCTTTTTATTTTAATTGTTTTGGAGAGCATCCCATGCTTGTTAAGAATGGAAAACCTGTATTTTGTATTTTACTGTGGAAGTGTAATTTGCTAGTTAGAGTATTATGTTAGGTTGACAATACCTTGGCCGTGTATTTGTATTACAGAGAGACAGTTCGAATTCCTTTCCCTATTGTGTTCAGTGTATATACCCAGGGAAGAACCATGAGTTAGGCAGGGTTTTTAACCTGACTAATAACTTTGTGATGCTGGTAACTTATTAAATTTTACATAAACAATCTTATACTGTTCTAACTATCAATTTATTTATATTTTCATTGAACTGTAAATGCTTCTCTGATCATTTTGAGTATAAACTCGGCATACTTAGGTTTGGTTATTACTCTTACATATTAAAGCCTATATTACATTTAAATAAAATTCCTTTTTATTATATTAGATGCTGGGAAACAATGCCTAGATCTAATATCGGTACATGTGTTTCGTCTTAATGTTATTTATCTCAGAGGAGCCTCTGAATTGAGCTGATCACTCATTCAGGAAGATCCTCTATGTTGATGTTTGGTCAGAAAATTATGTTTGTGATACAAACTTTAAAATTCCTCTTCCGACCGGCCGTGCCACTGTAATATCCGGGCTACGGGCATGTAAAAGTACCTAAGATGGGAGGTTAAATTATTCAGTACTTACTAATTATCCGAGAGCGGAATCCGCTCCACAATGTCGAAGGCTTACTTGTATTCGTATAGACTATACGAGAACGCGAGAGAGGGGGTGGGATGAGATGTATCACCTACTGGGATATGAAGAGAAAGACAGACGCAGTATACAAAAACTGGCAACATAATATAGCATTCTGTAGAGGACATAGCAACTTAGATTACAGTTGCTGCCGGAGAGATTTGTGAGGTTGGACTTGGGAGGGTGACGTGTTGGGATCTTTAAGGAAAGGTTGAAAATGAAGTGAAAACATGCAGATTTTTGGACACTAAGGAAATTGAGTGATGGTAAATTTGGAGATCTATGAGGAAATATGTATTATCGATAATTGTATTGTAAGCCCATGTTTTCCCTTTACAGTAATTTAGGCGCTCTCCCCCTACAGGCAAGAATTTGAACCATAGTAATTTAGTTACATTTGTTTTCGTAAAGAATTTATATATGGTATTTGTTTCCAATCTTCAATTCTGTTTATATGATACGTGGTCTTAATAAGTTAATAGCGTGTGATAGGGCTTTGCTGTCTGCAGGAGTTGGGATGTGATATATATATATATATATATATTATAAATATATTTTTGACATTTGGCAATGAAGGCAAATATGATATGAAAAGAAAAAAGAATGCTTGAGTCGGGATTTGAACTCGAGTCTCTAAAGTTTGTACCTTTAGCGCTCTAACCAACTGAGCTACCCAAGAATTCCAAGACAAACATACAATTTTCTTATACATGTAGTATTCTCAATTCACACAAGAGGTAGCGGAAATATCATTCAACTGCCATCTTGCGGGTTTGAATTGAGAATACTACATGTATAAGAAAATTGTATGTTTGTCTTGGAATTCTTGGGTAGCTCAGTTGGTTAGAGCGCTAAAGGTACAGACTTTAGAGACTCGAGTTCAAATCCCGACTCAAGCATTCTTTTTTCTTTTCATATCATATTTGCCTTCATTGCATATATATATAAGCGTTACTGCTATAAAGTAAAATATTATCTTTTATAATTTGCTTAACTGTTTCGTTAGCCGCAAGATGGCAGTTGAATGATATTTCCGCTACCTCTTGTGTGAATTGAGAATACTACATGTATAAGAAAATTGTATGTTTGTCTTGGAATTCTTGGGTAGCTCAGTTGGTTAGAGCGCTAAAGGTACAGACTTTAGAGACTCGAGTTCAAATCCCGACTCAAGCATTCTTTTTTCTTTTCATATCATATTTGCCTTCATTGCCTATATATACAAGCGTTACTGCTATAAAGTAAAATATTCTCTTTAATAATTTGCTTAACTGTTTCGTTAGCCGCAAGATGGCAGTTGAATGATATTTCCGCTACCTCTTGTGTGAATTGAGAATACTACATGTATAAGAAAATTGTATGTTTGTCTTGGAATTCTTGGGTAGCTCAGTTGGTTAGAGCGCTAAAGGTACAGACTTTAGAGACTCGAGTTCAAATCCCGACTCAAGCATTCTTTTTTCTTTTCATATCATATTGCCTTCATTGCATATATATATAAGCGTTACTGCTATAAAGTAAAATATTATCTTTTATAATTTGCTTAACTGTTTCGTTAGCCGCAAGATGGCAGTTGAATGATATTTCCGCTACCTCTTGTGTGAATTGAGAATACTACATGTATAAGAAAATTGTATGTTTGTCTTGGAATTCTTGGGTAGCTCAGTTGGTTAGAGCGCTAAAGGTACAGACTTTAGAGACTCGAGTTCAAATCCCGACTCAAGCATTCTTTTTTCTTTTCATATCATATATATATATATATATGTGTGTGTGTGTGTTTCTTTTTTAAATCTGTACTGTAGCAATTTTAAAAATTATTAATATACAAAATGAGACTTTTCTTATATCTATACACATTAGCTTCTTACATGTGAGTGTATATACCTATGTTTATTGTAGTATATGAACTCTATGTATGTATATATATATATATATATATATATATATATATATATATATATATTGCTTTTATGCCTTCTTTATGCATGAGTGTAGGTGTGTGTGTAGCCATGTACGTATGTATTTGTTCATATAATCTTACATTAATTTTTATTTCATTCATGGAGAAAATGTGCACGTACGGCCAACCAGGCCCATGAGAAATGTAAATGAAAATGTATTTCCTTTCTTTCGAAGTATCAATACATTCCATTAGCGTACTAACTTACATTTCGTTTAGTAAATAATTGGAGTTATGTAGAGTACGTCGGTACTTCATATTGCGCGTATCAGATCTTACGTGTAATGAAATTCCATCCAAAACGAAACAAATGTGCATTCAATAGGGCAATCTTTGTCTTAAAACATCTCATTATCTAGTAAGAAATGTAACCTAAGTATATTTTATTGTCTTACGTGCCTTATATTGCTTCGTAATGTTTATATTACAGAAGAATCGTCCGATAAGTATGCAGACATGTAATAAACCCCTTCCCACCACCTCCTGATCGCTCCAGTACAGTCAATACAATTTTAGGTCAATACGCCTATAAGTAAGTCATCGGCATCATGGAACAAATTCCGCTCTTTACTAATTATCAAATAACGAGTTAAAGTGGAACCCACTCTAGTAATGAATGAATGGAATTTATTGCCTTTTTTTCCAAAAGAAAGAAGATACATATGTATTTACATTGCGCACGGGCCTGCTTGGCCGTACTTTCATTACTTTTCCATGAACAAAAAAAAAACAAAAGTAATCATAATACATAAACAAATCACTACATGGCTACACACGTGTATCAAAACAATGAATACATATAAATAAAATCTATGTCTACAAATATATACACATTAATGCATATCTACACTCACCCATGAAAAGAGCATGTGTGTAGATATAAAAAAGTCTCATTCTGTATGTTAATAATTTAAAAAATTGCTATAAAACAAATTAGGAAAAAAAAAAGACAGAGAGAGAGAGAGAGAGAGAGAGAGAGAGAGAGAGAGAGAGAGAGAGAGAGAGAGAGAGAGAGAGAGAGAGAGAGAGAGAGAGAGAGAGAAACACGCACACACAGTATTAAGCACGCCATGCCTAATTAGCATGTGTTTTCTAGCTACAATATATATCGAGAATAACTAGCCAAAGGAGATGAATTATTGAATGCGTCGTTCCCGGTGACCTAGAAGTAGCAATGTTCGCCTCAGGTTCCAAGACTTACGGTTTCAAACTCGGGGTAGGCCTATATGGAATTTTCAGGGCGTACAATTCCTGAGTATAAGATCCTTCGGAAGGAAACTAAAGCTGTGGGGTCTCAAATTGAAGATTTACGGCATGTAAAAATACCTGAAGCTTGAACAAAGAGGACTCTGATGGAAAATTGATCAACCCTTTTAAGACTAAGTTTGAATTGCGACGATCATACTTTACACATTAAAGGACGTCGTCATATAAAAAAAACACAACACGATTCTACTATATGTGTATAGTATATATACTTTTTTCTGTATATCCCTCATGGAGATGTGGATGCTCCGCCAGAGGCCGTTTATTGACCAAGGTAATTTAGTTACGCTTATTTCCCTACATATATCACTGAATTGTGGGGCCCCAATGAAATATCTAGTAGGTAAATACGGTATTCCTGGGATGGGGATGATCGTTTAAATATTGCTCAGAGGAAATCATTTAGGCTTGAGATTCTCTTACGTACCCGGAAATCTTCAGACTGGCGACTCACGACTTGAAGTTCCTCCCGGAGGATTGATTTGTCACTTGGATTTTTCCATCGTAAAAATCCATTAACCGCGGCCGGGTTTGATCCTCGAAACTAGAGGCAGAGAACGTAACCATTAGACCAACACGAAATTCCACTATATGGTGAAAAATAATGGATATTTTTCAATAATCTCTCACGATGGTGATTTTTTTTACGTGGGGATGATTTCTTCTAAATATCACGTTTGGAACTATTGATAATGATTTATTTAGAGGATATATTCTTAGCACAATAAATGTGAGTAGAAAATTCTTGCGAATCCGAGATTACACTAACAGTTATTAAATAGTGAGAAATGCAAATTTTACCATCATTTTGCAAAAAAAGAAATATTTATTTTTTAAATACGATTTTTTAATGCTTCAGTTATAATATTTACTTGTAATACAATCATTTATTATAATAAAAATTGTTATTTATGTTTTTCATGTTGAATTCCACGATGACTAACATAACAATTGCAACAGAATTTTAATTTTAATTTTCTCGCCCTCAAGTAGAAGGACACCACCTTTTCTCTTAAATAAATAAATAAATAAATAAATAAATAAATATATATATATATATATAGGCTATATATATATATGTGTGTGTGTGTATGTGTGTGTGTGTAGAAGGACACCAGGTGTATATATATAAATGTTGTTTGTTTGTTTGTACTTTATGCGCGGCCATACCGTTGATCCGATTGTGATGGGGCTTATTGCAAAATGTTCAAGCGATTCTCGGGATGAACATAAGCTATAAGGGAGTTGTGATACGCAACTCCTACACCCTTTAAAATCGCCCTATGTAGTGGAAAACGAGAAAAAAGTAGCTCTTAGGACAATGAAATGGCTTACGCAGCCTAAACCATAACAAATGCACAAAATTAATCTACACAGAATAGAATATCTCAAAAACTCTACAAAAAATGCACGACAGCATATGTTTATCTCTTAAGGATAACTCACAATAAACCATTTTTGTCTTTCATTGATGCCAAGAAGATCGAGACAAGTACTTAGATTCCTGTGCAAGCATAGCAGCACATGGCGGATAGACTTTTACGGATAAGTCACTTACTTACTTACATACTCACTGGCACTATCGAACCCGTAGGTTCAAGGCCGCGCGGACATAAGCTCTCAATACATTCCTATCCTGAGCTAATGCTTTCCAATCATTCCCTGTATAATCTACTCCCTCAAGTCATAGTTAATGTTGTTCTCCCACCTCATTCTTGGTCTACCAACTGGGCGTTTTCCTTTTGGCTTTCCTACAAGACGTTTCCATGCACATCTTTCATTCCCCATACGCGCAACATGTCCTGCCCATCGCAGTCTACGAGACTTAACTGATCTTATTATATCTGGCTTCCTATAAAGACCATGTAGTTCATTGTTATGTAGTCTTCTCCATTCACCTGTCTGTTCATCTCTCTTTGGTCCAAAATTTTTCCTAAGAACTTTATTCTCAAATACTAGTAATCTCCTCTCCTCCCTTAAAGTAAGAGTCCATGTTTCGCACCCATATAATATAACTGGTAGAATAATAGTTTTATATATTTTCAGCTTAACGTTTTTTGAAAGGTGTTGGGACATCAAAAGTCTCTGCAATGCATAATATCATGCATTTCCAGAATTGAGTCTATGTTTAATTTCTTTGTACATCTCATTTCTATTTGTGATTATTGTTCCTAGGTATTTGAATTCAGCCACTTTCTCAAAATTTCCCTCATTTGTCATTAGCTGTCCATTTCCATTATATACTGAATTTCTACGTGTGACCATATATTTAGTTTTACTGATATTTACTTCCAGTTCTAATTTCTTAGTGTTACTCAATAGTGTGTGCGTGTGGCCTTTAGTATCTCCTCGCTATCGGCCAGTAGTACTACATCATCAGCATAAACTAACAGCTTATTAATACCATTCAGTTGTAAGCCTTCCTCATTCTCTAAAGATTTAATGGCATGCTCTAGTACAAAATTAAATAGTAGAGGAGATAGTGCATCTCCTTGCTTCAACCCATTCTGGATTTCAAAAGTGTCTGAAAACTGTTTGCCTACACGCACCCTACTCTTTGAGCCATTTAGACACATTCGTATAAGTCTAACTAACTTTTTAGGAATTCCGAACTCCAGCAGGATACTATATAACTTCTCCCTCTTAATTGAATCATATGATTTTTTGAAGTCTACATATAGTTTATGTACAGTACCATTATATTCCCATTTCTTTTCTAAAATCTGTCTTATACTAAAAATCTGATCTGTTGTAGACCTGTTTCTTGTAAATGCACATGATGATCTCCTAGAATGTCATCAATATAGGGAGTAAGTCTGCTTACTAATATATTTGTTAGAATTTTGTACGAAGTTGAAAGTAATGAGATGCCCCTGTAGTTGTTGCAATCAGTTTTATCTCCTTTCTTATAAATTGGTGAGGTAATTGATTCCTTCCATTCATCTGGAAGAGCTTCTTTTTCCCAAATCATACTAAGCAACCAGCGTATCTTGTCCATCAATTTTTCTCCCCCTGATTTTATCAGTTCTGCTGGGATCTCATCTGAACCTGATGCTTTATACATCTTCAATTTTCCAATCGCCATTTCAACCTCTAATGCACTTGGCTCTGCGACTAGCATTTCTGCTGTCTGTAACTTATCCTCCTCAATTTCCTGTTCTGTATGTACATTTAATAGCTGATTAAAGTAACTTTTCCATCTATTTAATATATTCCTAGAATCTGCTATCATATCCCCATTTTCATTCCGAATTATGTTTGTTCTAGCCAGAAACCCTTTCTTCTCTATACTAATTCCCTGATATAATTCTCTAATGTTCCTATTTTTTGCATTCATTTCAAGATCATTAATCTTCTATCTCAAATATTCCCTCTTTTTACTCTTTAGTAACTTGGTGGTTTCCTGTCTAACACTACCCAATTGCTCTAAATTTACCTCATTTGGCTCGTGTAACCATTTCATTTTTGCTAGCTTTCTGTTCTTTACAATGTCGGCATATTCCTCATCAAACCATTTCTTGTTTGCCTCTTTTTTAAACAACCAATGCTTTCTGATGCTGACAATTTAATAGTATCTCTTATAGTCTCCCATTCTTTATTTATATCAGTTTCTTCTTCGTTTGCCACATTGTCATCTGAAGATTCCAGTACTTCAAATCTATTAGCAATTTTGATTTGGTATTCTTGCCGCATTTCATCATTTTTCAAGTTTTTTAATTCAAACTTTACAGAATCATCTTTAGCGTTTGTTCCTCTCTTAAGCGATAGCCGTTGTCTGATTTTCACTCTGACCAGATGATGATCCGAATTGCAGTCTATCCCTGTAACTGATCTAACATCAATGATGCTACTGTGCCAGCGTTTATCCACTAATACATGATCTATGTGGTTCCGAGTTTCTCCATCTGGGGACGTCCAGGTGTATTTATGAATATCCTTATGCTGAAATGTTGTGCTCTTAACAATGAGATTCTTTGATGTGGCAAAATGTGACTAATCTAACCCTGTTGTCGTTACTCTCTTCATGAAGACTGAGTTTGCCTATTGTTGGTTTGAGTATATCTTCCCGCTCCACTTTTGCATTAAAATCTCTAAGACAATTTTCATATGATATCGTGAAAGGCTTGAAATAAGCATATTCTAATTCTTCACAGAACTCATCCTTGATCTTGTAATCTTTATCTTCTGTGGGGGCATGTACATTTACAATTATAAAATCATGTCGTTTAACCTTTAGAATTATGTATGTTATCCTATCACTAACAAACTTAATATCTCGGATAGCGGATAGAATCCTCCTTCTGTCTAAAAAACCCGTTCCTAATGCAGGTCTTTCTGCACCCCCATGGTATAATGCAAAGCTTCCTGATTCCTGACTACCTACTCCTGGCCACGTAGTTTCCTGTAAAGCGACTATATCCAAGGGCAATTTATCTAATTCCCGCGTTAATATCTCTAGTGCCCCGCTATTGTATAAAGTCCTAACATTCCATGTTCCTAGGAACATGTCCCTGTGTTTGAGCCTTTGGCATGGGTTCTCTGAAGTAGTCCCCGGCCGGAGAACCGAATGGGGGACTATTTGACCTCCGGAAAATTTTACCCCAGATGAACCCATATCCGCATTTCTTGACGGTTGTATTTTTACGGTGAAAGATCGTCACTCTTTCGCCCAAGTACTTTTTTCGTCTGGCTTATCACCTTCGACCAGTCCGGCATGGGTAACCCTATCGGCAGCAATGCTACCGCCGGCATAGCTCTCAGGATCATTTAAGCACGCAACCCACTCCACCACGACAAGGTAATTTTGTCTTTTAGCTCATTTATGCCAAGAAGATCGAGATAAATAGATTCCCGGCAAAACCGGGTAATCAGCACGGGAATCTTAAAATAATTACGATATACATTTATAATTATTTTTCATTTAACTTATTCAACTAATCGTAAGAAGTACATTAATTTTCGTCTTTCAGCTCATTTATTCCAAGAAGATCGGGATGAGCAGATTACCGGACAACACCGGGTAAACAGAACGGGGTGTCTAAAATAATTACGATATAAACTTTTCCTCGATCTTATTTAACTAAACATAAAACACATCAATTTTCGAATTTCAGCTTATTTATATCAAGAAGATGGGGATAAGTAGATTCCCGGGCAACGCCGGGTAATCAGTACGGGGTATCTAAAAATATAAAATTATAATTATTTTTCCTCATATTTATTCAACTAAACATAAAAGCACATTAATTTTCATTTATTTAGGCGTAGCAGCGCACGCCGGGCATTAGCTAATATATATATATATATATATATATACTCATACATACATTACGACTAAAATGATTACTTGTTATAGTAGCCACTAGATGGCAGTTGGACAGATATCCCGCTGCCTCTCGTGAATTGAGAATTATTTAGGGCCTATATACAAGAAAAATAAATATTTGTGTTAGGATTCCTGAGTGGCTGAGATGGTTAGAGCGCTAACATATAGAGTTAGAGGTCTCAGGTTCAATTCCCGACTCAGGCATTATTTTTCTTTTCATATATATATATATATATATATGTGTGTGTGTGTGTGTGTGTGTGTGTGTGTGTTTCATTCTCTTTAACAAGAAATATGGATTTTCTATATTTAATAATACTGTACTTAGAATGTACGGTTCGTGAAGCAGGGAGAAACTTTAATTTTCGTGCGTTATATCAAAATATTCGTGGAATTCACCTCATTAATGCTAAAATAATAAACCAGATATAATAACAGTTAAGTCTCGTAGGCTGCGATGGGCAGGTCATGTGTCATATATGTGGGATGAAAGAGGTGCATGGAAGCTTCTGGTAGGAAAACCAGAAGGACAACGCCCAGTTGGTAGGCGAAGAATCAGTGAGGTGAGAGAATAACATTATCCATGAATTGAGGGAAGTAGATATACAGTGGATGATTGGAAAACATTAGCTGAAGATCGAAATTTATGTAGATCTTATATCCGCGTGGCCATGAACCTTCGGTATCGATATAGCCAGTGAGTTACTTAATACTAAAATAATACAGTGATAATTGGTGTCAGTTAATGTAGTCATTAGTAAAATTATAGGCCTACAGATTCGATTCAAGCCTTTATATTAAATTTGATTTCAGTTGAAACCTCTCAAATTATAATATTGCAATACAATATTTTGTTCCCGACTTTATTTCAATATTTTTGCGTTGTTAATTTCTGTAGAACAAAGAAATGTGGCTACCTTCGCCCACAGTGCCACGTCATCCTTGAATTACTGTTCATTATCATCATCAACAACGATTAAGCCCAATGGACTGATCCGATCTCATTATAGCTCGAATTGTTCCTTCCATCTCTTCAATGGTCTTCCCAACATTCTTCTCCCTTTTGGTTTATAATTATACATTCTTCTTGGTATGCGCCGTTCATTCATTCTTAATACGTGCTGAAGATAAGCATTTTGATAATATCTTATTCTTTCACAGAGGTTGAATTACTGTTAATAATTTAATTGTTATCCCTACAAATATCTTTTAATTAAATAAAAATAAAACGTAGTTTTATTTGATTTTCATATTTATTATATAATTCAGTGACAGCTGTTTCGGTACACTGTACCTTCTTCAGACATGTTAACAAATTATGAAATGTGTTCCAACTGATCTAAGCAACAATACAACAATATTTATTTAAATTTTTTAATTTAACAAAGGGCATTCATTCAAATCAAGTTGAGAATTTAACAGTTTGTTACTACTTTTAAATTAATTTTTTTCTACAGCCTCCAAAAGATCTAACTTCTTACCCTTATCACAAACATGTAAAATTTCAAAATTTGGATCGAAACAATGATTAAATTGGAATAGGTGGTTAGCACATTTTGAATATTCTAAATATCTGTTATATGCTCTCATGTGTTACTTTATCTGAGAGATAAAAGGTCTACCAGTTTGTCCTATATAGACATTGTCACATGTGCCACACTTCAATTTATATACACCTGATAATTTTTATTTTTTTTATTTTGGTTTTATTGTTTTTTATTATATTTTGTAAAGTTTTATTAGTTTTAAATGCCACATTAATGTTCAACTTTTTAAAGTTTTTAGATGTTTTATTTGAAAAGTGGGCCTATGTATGACATTACGACATATTTCTTTGTTTTCTTTGGGTAAAGGAAAAAACTTTGTTAATTGCTTTTTTGTAATTAACTTCCTTAATTAAATATTCTATAATTTTAGGGTCATAGTTATTATTAATAGCTAATTGTTTAATAATATTCAATTCATTATTATATTCCAAGGGCGAAAGAGGGATATTTAAAAGTCTATGAATGTAACTATTAAAGGCTGTCATCTTATGAGTATATGGATGAAGAGAAGAACTATGGATAGTGGTATCAGTATGAGATGGTTTGTGAAATATACCAAACTCATACTTATTATCAATGTGTTTTATTGATAAATCCAAGAAATTTATACTATTATTTGTTTCTAATTCCATTGTGAAATTAATACTTCTGTGAATGTTATTAATAAAATTTAAAAACGAATTCAATTGTCTTTTAGTTTCTATGAAGCCTGCTATGTTATCATCTACATAACGATACCAAAATAGAACATTTTTAGCTAATACATTCTTATGTATGGTTTGTTCTAAGTCATCCATAAAAATCTCTGCCAAAAGAGGGCTGAACGGATCACCCATAATCAAACCATCTTTAGCTATGTACAATTTGTTATTAAATTCAAAATCATTTTGATGTAAGCATGTTTTAAGAGTGTGTAATATTTCTTCAACTACAAAACCATTCACTTTACTAGTTGGTAACATTCTATTAATAATTTCTATTACATCAATAGTAGGTATACTGGGAAACAGATTCATTACATTTAAATATTCTTTAAATATTTTTTATCTTGAGAGGTTATTGTTATTTGGGCTCATTATGGACTACTAGAAAATAATTATAATCAAGTGCGTCAGAATTTTACGTTAATCCATTCAATAAAGCGTGATGCTACTTCGTTATGATTCGTTATGATATAACGAAGCACAAGGTTGCAGTGAATGACATTGGAACACAAAATAGTGATATAGGTCTAAGGGAATTTAGTTACAACCTGTACAGGCTTTCCGATAAGGATCATGGCATGCAATTCTACGAAAACTGATGAGTAGCACCTAAACTTCACTGGAAGGATTGCAAAATAAATGGAATTAGGAAACTTGGTGTTTAGAGTTGATGGAGGGGAACCACAAATACTTGAGGCTTTGTGGATGAAAATCCTGAAGGAAACAGAAGCTCGATTAGGGTGTAGTGCTTGTAGTAAAGTAAACCCCCTTTTCTGTCCAGAGTACAGCCAAATGTGGAGGGGAGATGAAGTTATTATTCTTGAAAGGGTTTTATATTTTCGATGCTTCTTACAACCATCAAGAGGACAGATAACATTAAACGAAATAAATTTACAAATGACTACGAAGAAGGTTTGAAATGAAGCCTTTGGCCAAGGAAAAAGACTAGAACCACCGAGAACGAATTATAATTTTTATTATCAATGTCCATTTAACGTTTAAACTTCTCCACTCATATATTATTTTTAAAGATAGCTATTAAATTCCATGTTACAATATTCATATAAAGATTAATTCATCAGTTATACAGGGTGTAACTAAATTCCCATTACAGACTTTGAGGACGTATATTGGGGACCGATAATATTAGATTTAGCATAGAAAACTCATGACCGGAAATGTACCGCTTTCTTACTACACACACGCATAATACCACAACAACACACATTAAATTCACTCGCCTTTTCGGCAAAAATGACCCTGCACGTTCTCCGATTTGACCCCGCTAGACTACTACTACTACGTCTGGAATCAAGTGTGAAATCCCTGATTTACGAGACCCCTGTGGCTTCCTAGAAAGACCTACTGGCATGGGTTATGGCTGCGGCGAATGTTGCAGGAGCAAGGATTGATTATCGTGAGTACCAGAACATGGTAAAGAAGTATGGTGTCTGTGTTGATTTAGGTGGTCATCACATCGAGCCCTTCTTATGGACCCAGACGACAAGCAGTGTAGTCTTCAGAGAGAGCAACGTGTTGTGGTATTTTGCGTGTAGCGGGGAAACGGAACGTTTCCGGACATGCGTTCCTAGGCTTAACGTAATCATTGTGATTCCACTAAAAGTCCTTAAAGTATTTAATGGGAATTTAGTTACACTCTGTATAATGATTTTTTATGCAATAAGCATGAAAATACAGGTGTCCACAAAGTCCTGCCACCAAAACAATGTATCGTAGCTAGTAAACTATTTGATACAGAGGCATACTTTTTTTTGCAACGTATGCTACACCTCTCAAAGTTTTGTTTACATTTGTTGTAGATTGTGATATAAAAAACATTGGCACACCACAGGAAACGGCCCATAGTGTATGGTCGTATGCTGAGTCTAGTAAGTCACCAGTAACAGTTCAACGAAATTTCCGCCGGCAATATGTAAGAGACCCTCCATCCAAAGCATCCATAATTAGATGGGACGATACATTTTTAGCGACTGGCAGTGTAATGGACTTGGAGTGGACGACCATATGTGAGCCAAAAAACTATCGATAATGGGCAACTTGCATTTCAATTCAGACTTCAAAAATGGGTTCGTTGTGCTTCATGGTAACTACAATTACCATTCATGAAGTCCTCCATAAAATGATACTACTCCAGGCCTATAAAGTGCAAATTACCGTTGCTGCTAACTGACTTCCTTCGGCGTGCGGAATTTGCTGACTCCATGCTGCACGCAATTGACGAAGAGCAATGAGTACATGCAGAGTGTGATGTTCTATGATGAAGCTACTTTGTTTGTGTCTAGACATGTTAAGCGCCATAACGTTCGGATATGGGGGTACTAGTGATTTACCTGACTCAGCATACCACCATACACTTTGGGTATTTTCCTGGTATGTCGTCATTGTCGTTTAAATCACAATTTGCGACAAATGTAAACAAAACGTTGAGAGATGTAGAATACGTTGCAAAAAATCGCATGTCTCTACCTCAAATAGTTTACGAGCTAAGTTACATTGTTTTGCCAGTAGGACTTTGTGGACACTCAGTATATTACAGTATACAAAATAATATATTTTCTCGTCTTAATTGTGTTTTATGGAATTAATAGTTGTATAAATTGTTTAATTAAGATTTATAATGAGTTACTACCTACATCATTTAATTCAAAAGTAGTAATAACTTTAGGAAACAATTAAAACAGTTATTATATGAGTTGTTTCAACATTATTAGAAGTCCGTCATGTTGCAACTGTGTAAACTAAGAGAATTCCTCAATAAGTTGAATTTTCCTCGTTTACTGGTTTACGGAAGTAGTTTGTTAATTTGGAGAAACTCTATTTCTGATTCCATCTTATTCAAAAGTATTGAACTGCAGTTAAAACAAATTATAATTTACCTATTCAAATATTGTTTTATAATTTTACACCATTTTAAACACCATTTTAAATAATATCTACCGACACCTTTTCCATTCATTCGTTAAAACATTTAATCAACTAAATTAATGTATCTTATAGGATACATTGCCAATTTAAGAATTAATTAAACAGTCTGGTACACATTGCGGTGAATCGAACATGGCGGTTGTCAATGATCAATTTCTGGTTTCCGGTAAACTTGTAATGGTCGGATTTCGCGTATTTTTAGAGAGTACCTTCCTTGGTTTAGTTTGATGGCATATACTGAGTTTCGTTGTAAAACATAAAAAATTGCGAACGCTAGAGCGATTTTTAAATGTTCATTTCAGTGTATTTCTTCATATAATAAACGGTTTTTGCTTCTTAACAAATTCGACTTTATTTCTTTATCAATTGCTATATGTCATATTTGGTTTCTTTTTTTTTTATTATTTAGGAATATTCCACGATACAGTGTTTCTCTTTCAACCCAAAGTGATTTGTCGCCAGACGTCCCTGTCTAAAGCATCTTCTTACCTCAAATCTCTAGCTTCCGTACTTTTCTTCACTCCATCCATCCATCCATCCATCCATCCATCGTTCTCTAGGCTTGCGTCTTCCACTTCTTCCATTAGCTTTCAATTAAGGATCTTCTTTGGTATTCTCTCTTCTTTCATTCTTATGAGGTGTCCACACCATTTCAAACGTTTTTCTTCTATTTTTCGTAATGTTTTAATAACTTGCATAATTTCCCTTATTGTGCTGTTTCTGAAGTTATGTCTTCTTGAAATCCTTGTCGATCGCCTCCAAAAATCCATTTCTACTGTTAACGGCTTGTTGGCTTTTTTCCAAACCAACTTTGGTTTCAATAAAATAAAAATTGGGGCCACTAGAGTATTAGCGAACATACACTCATATTTAGCTTACATAGGTCCTGTATGGGCTGTATACAAATGTTGGTCATTATAATGATATCTAATAGATGGGATCTGAGATGTTTCAGTATGTTTTCATTTATATTCATAAGATCAACCTTAATAGTTTATTCTTTCGGAATTCGTTAATAATCTCTGCTATTATTATTATTTATATAATTTATAATATCTATATACCGGTACTTCCCCGTGTGGGGTTCAGGGCGCTCCGTAGTGGGATTACAAGTATACTAAAGTTCTTAGAATACTTTTTGGAATAAAGAGAGATGAACGGACAAGTGAATGGAGAATACTACATAACAGTGAGCTACATTATCTTTATAGGAAACCAGATATGATAAGAACATTTAAGTTTTGTAGACTGCTATGGGCAGGACATGTGGCACGAATGGGACATTAAAGAGGGGCATGTAAGTTTCTTGTAGGAAAACCTAAGGGAAAACGTCCAGTTGTAGATCAAGAATGAGATGGAAGAATAACACGAACCATGATTTGAAGAAATATATTTTATAGGGGATGATTGGAAAACATTAGATCAGGATAGGGATGTTTGAGAGTGTATGTCCGAGAGCTTGAAACTACGGGTTCAATAGTGCCACTGAGTTACTTTTAGTTACGCTTATTTACCTACAGATGACGAGTGTTGTGTGATCGGCTTATCGCTTCAGTGGACACTGGTAGGCAACTAAGGTTTAGGCAACGTTTAAACATGAGCTACAAAGCTCGCGCAGGTAGCCATAGGAGTTGAGGTAAGAATTCCTGACAGCAGACTTGTTCCTTAATTGCAAAAAACTGCCCATTACTTGTAATGAAAACATTAGCCTCGAGTCGGAAGCGAGTTGGATAACTATGTACACCTTTAGACAAAAAAAAGTCATCTCTTGAACGTACATTTCTTCTAAGTCCTACTCGGCACAGCGCTGGGTTCAAACTAGGAAACTAGTCAATTGTGCAGTCCCTAAGCTACTGTGTTATGTGGCATGAACTGAAGACACTGCTACGTGTCCTGTTGGTCAGCCGTAAAGCATGCAGTCACTGTTTCTGTTAATGAAGGTCACAGGTTCGCGTCATCAATTATGCAGTTTTTTTATCGTGATATTTGTATTAAAATGTTTTATGAATTAAACACAACATTTTATTTTGACATTTCAATTAAATCAATGTTAATGTCGTTATTGTAACAATTATATTTATCACATTCAGGGTTTGGTCTAGGTAATTTCAATGTATTGCATTCAATAGATTGTGATGCGCAGGCGTCTGCGCAAAAGCAACAGCCTCTAACAAGTTTGCTTATAATGAGTCATATTGAGTTTTGTCATGGCTCAGCGCACACACAAGGACATAGGCACAAGGCAATCTCAATGCTCCGCAGATTGAGAGCTTTAATAGATGCTGAGGGTTTTTAACCCCGATATTGATTTTGTTTTTGTTAAAGTTTTCATTTTAGAAGATATTATTTTCTTTCATTTATTTATTAGAATAATGTTTTAATGTATGTTCTTTTGTGTGTGCATTAAAGCCATAAAACTCAAATATAAAATTAAAATGAAACTAAATTACAGGCGAAATGCTACTCTAACATTCAGTTTAATAAAAAATAGAACGGGAATCGAACCCGTGAGGTTACGAACGCAGATGATGTCTGTTAAACTTCTAGACCACGAAAACACACTAAGCCAAGCTCTCTCTTTCATGTTGATTGAGTGTGCACTTCGTAAACTAGCAAACAATCCAGTACAATTACTGGAAACTTGTTGATGTGAAAACGGCTTCTGCAAGCGCTCACGAAGTTCCCCTAATGGTTGATAAAATCTGCGTATTTCTTTTTTTTTTTTTTTGTCTGAGGGTGTACCACGTGTAATTCCTTAAAACCCGTGCAAAATTAAAATAAAGCTAACGTAATCCAATAATTTATCATAAGTAATGTCACGAGTGATTTCCAATTTATCTAGAGAATTTGGAAATCGAGAGTGACCTTTTTTAGAACTATTTAACGAATAAAATTAACCTGTTTACTCACAAATCATTATTTAACTATAGTTATTTTAAAATATTTATACATTTAATGTAAACGGCGATGTTTCAAAACAAATGAGAAACAATTGCTACGCTTCCTGACGCTTCATTTGTTCATCACTGCAACCAGATCATATTATTTATTGCCAAAGGATCGCAATATTGTAGGAATGCACCCTAATGGAGAAATTTATAACCAACATTATAGGTATTAACAACCGAATGATGACAAATCAAGAGCTTCAGAACATTTGAATACTACTATTACTATAAAGGTGTTAATTAATTTCTGATGTCCTATGATGTAAATATGTCAATTATATTTTTCTGCAACATCATTTCCTGGAAAATAATTCGTTTAAGAAGGTGCAAACAGTGGTTTCTTGTTTTTTTGTGGTATAATAAATGGCTACAAATGTTTTTATATTATCTCCCGCATGCACTATGAGTTGACATTCATGCACTATATATACAATCTGGAAGCCGTATTTCTTCTGGAGACAGTCACTGTAAAATAATGCTGTGACCTATTCAGAATGTCAGAAAGGAGGTTCTCTCTTTAATGTCCCATCAGCACATTGTCCTTTATATCCCGCCTCATCACACTGTATATTATTCATTATCTTTTACGGTGTCACTTACCAAAACATGGAATTCCCTTCCACCCTATGTCAGAGACTGTCAAACTATAACATCCTTCAAAAACAAACTAAAGAATTATTTAATAACAAACTGACTTATACACCTCACTGATAGTATTCTTTTAGCAATATTAATATATTTAATTATTTATGTAAATAATATTAAGAATAACAAATATTTTTATTTGTTTTGTTTTAAATATTGTATAATCGTAAAATTAGTTTTCTATATCTCATTATTTTCCTGTTTTTTTATATACACTAGACAGGGACAATTTAATATGTCTTGCTTGTATACATTTTATTATTAGTTTTAGTCTTAATTTTAACTAATATTAACTGGTTGTATTATAGATCGTAATATGTATATTAGATATTATCTTTTGATCAAATTTTTTACTTAGTGTTTAATATTAGAGTTAATTAAGATTGTTATATTCTTATGTAATATATGTTTGTCCTGGTGAGTGGAAGAGAAGGCCACATGGCCTTAACTCCACCAGGCTAAATAAATCTTAAATAAAAAAAAATAAAAAAAAAAACTTTGGTTGATAAATTCGAGGCGAAACACGACTGTGATTGGTTGTAAATAAAAAATAATTGAAATGTGATTGGTCATTGACTCCCATTTGGGGCATGAGTTAAATAGTCTGGTTAACTTATTATTGATATTAATTTTATATTTAAATCAAGCAACATTCCCAACACTTACACTGATTACATTGGATTATTCCGATTGAGGGTCTTTCCACTTTTCAGCGGTTGCCCTTTTACCAGCCGGCTGCTGGCCCTTCACATCCACATGTGTCAATCACAGAGGTAGATGATCAACAGCCAGTGTAGGGGTGACATGTGGTTAGCATGTCGAGTCCCCCAGCCGTTATAGCTGGTTCCTCAACCTGGAGCCGCTACTTATTGTAGTTACCCAATTGCCTCACGATGCTGGGTGGGCACCGGTCCCATACTGGCCGAAATACCATGAGAAAATTTCTTCCCCCATGGAGACTCGAACCGGCGCAAGTCCCGTAGCTCTGCGCCAAGGCTTCCTACCTTAACCGCTCGGCTACGGCGCGGGACACATTGGATTATGATAACTTTAATTATTGTGAATTTTCAGACCTAATTTAATTAAAATAATTAATTCAATGGAAATGTAACCGTATTTACTTGGACTATTTAACTCATGCCACAAATGCTAGTCAATGACCAATCATGTTTCAATGAATTTTGTTTTACAACCAATGACAGTCGTGTTTCACCTCGCTCTTTATCGATTTCTCTTTATCAGCTCCTGCTTTTGTGATAAAGAAAGATCCCCCTTTTTAATGTTCTGGACAGGACAGAACAATATTTTTCTCCAACAAATAGATTGAATATAGAAAATAATGAACAGGTTCCTTGATTTTACTGAGTTATTTACTAAAAAAATAAATTAACAACCCGTAATGTTGATTATAAAATATAGTTTGATGTGTTTAATTATTTCTCCACTTGGGTGCATTCTTACAATATTGCGATCTTATTTGGCAATAAATAATATGATCTAGTTGCAGTGAATGGACATAACCTCACATTTCTGATTTGTTTTAAAATATCGCCGTTTACATTAAATACATAAATATTTTAAAATAACTATAGTTAAACAATAAATTGTGAGTAAACTGCTTAATTTTATTCGTTAAATAGTCCTAACAAATGCCACTCGTGATTTCAAAATTCTCTAGATAAATTCAGTCCTCACTTCGTAGAAATCACTCGTGGCATTACTTATGATAAATTCCTATTGCTAAGTTCTCGGTGTTCTTCACAAAGACTCCACTTCCTACATTTGTCCTTCTGAATCACTAGAATTAGATTTGGAACTACGTAACATATGTTTCACTGTCCCTTTCTCCTATATTAATAACTATATTCACAGTTAAGACAAACTGAATAATAATAATAATAATAATAATAATAATAATAATAATAATAATAATAATAATAATAATACTCTTACAATAGTCGGTCGCGTTGTCTATTTGTTATGTTCCTTATTTCTAGTCCCGAGGGTCGCGGATTCAAACCAGCCAGGGATCAGTGGGTTTTTACGATGGAAAAATCCAAGGGACAAGTCCTTCGGGATCAACTTTAAGCTGTGGGTCCCGAGTCTGAACATTTTCAGGCTCTTAAAAGAAGCTCAAGTCTGAATAAAATACTTCTGTGCAACATTTATTCGTCCTTCATCCATCTAGTAATATCTTAGTTGTCTTTTAGATGTCCCGTTGAGACGATGTGCTAACCACATGTCACTCGTTGACATATGTGGGTAAATAAGCGTAACTAAATAAGTTTGATTAAGAAAATCTCACTAGACTGCAGCCGTGTATCCACGCGGGACGTATGGGGTATATATATATATATATATATATATATATATATATTAAGAACAGTTAAATCTCGTAGACTGCTATGGGCAGACATGTGGCGTGTATGAAGGATGGAAGAGGTGCGTGGAAGCTTCTTGTAGGAAAATCAGAGGGAAAACGCCTAGTTGGTAGGCCAAGATGAGGTGGAAGAATAACATTATCTATGAATTGAGGGAAGTATTACAGGGGATGATTGGAAAACATTAGCTCAGGATATGGATGTATGGAGAAGTTATGCCGCGCGGCTATGAACCTACGGATTCGATAGTCCCAGTGAGTTAGTTTGGTAGTGCGATGAAGACAATGTGTTGAAGGGATCGTGTGCCTAATTGATGTACTGTATATCACAGATTCTAAAGAAGCGGTATGATAAATACTAGGACATCATGTGTGTATACTAGGACCTACGGACCTCTGCCCCTATAGCGCTTATATCGTTCTTAGAAAAGTAGACGTCTATACTCACACCATTTCACCGCACTCCCCTCACACTATGTCAAGCAGCAGGCACTCGAGTAGGATGTTGCCAAACTTTCCCCAGTGTCATGACTCTTAAATATTGAATAATGCAAGGTTGGAGTTGAGTTGACAACACTGGAATGCAAGTGTAAGAGAGAGATAGAAAAGAGAGGGATAGGAATGTAGGGAGGGAAATGATTTGTCGAGGCAGAAAATGAAGTAGGCTTTAGTTCGCATATCTTACGGGGGCACAGATCCGTTGAAAAGACAATACCAGTTTATAGAGAAGAGAGAGGGATTGGACGGTTCTACGAACTAGTAGATATGAGAAATCTTCCACTAAACACCGCAGTATAACTTCCCCTTATTTCTAAAACTGCCTAAGTCTAATTTAACAAAATTAAAAAAAAAACATAAAAGCATTTTTTAATATTACTTATTATTTTGCAACTCTGTTTTTAATGTCCTATTTTGAATGTTTACATTCACAAGGCATTTTTATGCAGATTTTCATCCACTCCATGTCCTCTAGTCCTCTTGATCTTGTTCTTATTTCTTAATATAATTACAAAATAATAAGCAATGTCAAAAATGTTTTTTCGCTCTCTTGAAAAAAATTGTTAAATTAGACTTACGATGTTTTAGAAGTAAATTGACGATAAATATTATATTTTTAGACGGACAGTATACTATTTTGGGATTGAATGTAATTACCTGTACCATTAGACTACCAGGGAGTCAAGGGTATGAAACTCGTCTTCTGCGCAACCGAGGCCATTTTTCAACTGGGATGAAACAAGTTCTACTTGGATTATTAAATTTTGCATAGAGGCTTCATTATTCAGGTTTGCGGATATTTTACGACCCTGAAAATCTTCAGACTCGGGACCCACAGCTTGGAGTCTCTCCCGGACGACTTGTTACTTAGATATTTCTATTATAATAACCACAGAAACCTATCTTCTTGAACCAATGGATATCAAAGTATTTTATGGATCGCATTCGTTGGCCACACCCACTGTAAGACCGAAAGGCGGGGTCTCTATCTTTTACAAACCCACCTTAGGCATCCCATACAACGTACAAAAAGCCAATAATATACTAACAATCAAAACAGACTTAATAACAGTATTAGGAATATATCTACCGCCACCACGACGACGACAGAAGACGTAGTAGAAACTCTAATCAGTGTAACATCCAAGATAGAAGATGAGGAGAACGTGATCCTAGCAGGGGACATCAATTGTAGAATTGATGAACCAAACGCCAAAACAGACGCTGCTCTGGAGACCCTTAACGAAGAAGGTTTCGTATTAGTCAACGATAAAGAAGAAAAACTTACTTCGCCCACAATGGATCCAGCACTATAGACCTGGTCTTCTATAAAGGAAAAATATAAGTATTAAGGAACAGAAAGATCTCTGGTCATCAGCAGCATCTCCAATAAGAAAGCATGTACCAATACAGGCAGAAATCAACTTACTGAATCAGCAGCAACAAGAAAAAAAAGATACAAATCAGTTATCGCCCATCCAGGAAACTAGATTCAGCACAACTTATGCAATGTGAAACGAAAGTAAACAATGCAAGAGAACTAATAGCACACGGACGTATAAAGGAGACCACAACTATAACCAACGATATACTACAAAAAGCTGGCATTTCTCTCGCATCGAGAAAATCTCAGCCTTGGTTCGATAAAATATGTTATAACAAGAGAAAATAAACACTGAATGCATTACATAAAGCCAGAACAGAAGGAAGAAAAGAGGACCTAAAAAACTATGCAGAAAGGAGAAAGTCAAACAAAACGCCTCCTAATGGAGAGAAAAACAGAATTCCTGGAGGAAGAATGTAAAAAGATAGCGGAAGAAGCAAAGGCTGACCCTTTCATTGCACTGCGTAATAGAAAAATTAGGTCACAGGCGAATACAATCCCAATAACCACCTGGGAAAAACACTTCAGAGAAATCCTCAACGTTGGGAACACACAATATCTCCTTGGCACAAAAACATATAATCCAAACATCTCTAACTTCCAGATAACGACAGAAGAGGTACAAAAGGCCGTGAACGAGGGGAAAAATAAGAAAGCCCCTGGACCTGATAACATATATAGAGAACACATCAAAATGGCACTACATCTTCTACTACCATTCACTACCGATCTGTTTAACAAGAGCATACAAATCGGAGTGATACCAGACTGCTGGAGAACGGCAAAAATGAAAATATTATACAAAGGCAAAGGGGATACAAACAATCCTAACTCTTATAGAGGCATAGCCCTAGAAAACAACATATTCAAGATATTCACGAGAATCCTGACAGCCAGGCTAATGGAAAAAGTATAATTCTATATTCCTGAACAGCAGTTTGGGTTTAGAAGAGGAAGAAGTACCCAACAAGCAATAAAATTCCTGATGCAAGAAATAGAAAAGGCGCTAGAGAGACCGAAAGGAAAGTACTATGTTGTTTTCATAGATTATAAAAAAGCATTCGACATGATTACCCGAGAACAACTAATCAAGAAGCTTAGAAACCTAATAGGAGAAGCCCACCCTCTCAGCATGACGATAGAAAATATCTTAGCATATAACACCATTGAAATTGATGACGGAGTCTCCACATCAATCCCATTACAGCAAACAAATGGAGTGCTACAAGGGGACCCGATTAGTCCGATATTGTTCAATGTCTTCACATCTGATATAACGAAGATACTGAAGCCCTCGAATGAAACAGTGCTGATAATGTATGCCGATGATATGGCCCTAGGAAGCACAAAAAAGTCAATCTCCAGGACACACTATATGACCTAAAAAAAGTGGGTTGATGAGAACAACCTCACCATAAATACTGATAAAATAGTCCAGATGGCATTTCATAGGAGAGGAGAGGAGAAGCTACAACAGAGGACAATCTGACGTTAGGAACAATACCCCTGAGAACAGTAAATAAATTCAAATATCTAGGACTGACCCTACAGACTGCAGCGAAATCCTTCAGTAAACATGTACATGACAAAACAATAGCTGCCATCAAAGCAGTCTACAGCATCAAGAACTTAGTGAGACTATCCCTGCCGACAGCTATGATTCTATTCGAAACCACGATTTCGCCGATTATCACTTATCGAATAGATCTGATATGGAAAAACTGACTCTGTGACCTTGGGAAGATAGAAAACGTGAAAGCCCCGCTTCCAAAAAACAGCATTGATAGTGGGGAAAACTGCACCCTCACGACACATCTATGAACTCACAAAGGAAGCATAGTATATAGAAGATCTGCGACTGAGAACGCCACTAGCCCTTGCCAAGAACTTTTAAACAACAGGAGAAAAAAACAGAGAATGATAGGTGCTGATTTCTACACCTCAGAAGCTATGCTGGACAGAAACTGAACGGAAACCAACAAAGAGCTAAGGCATATTGTAACACGATACGTGATACACGGCTTTCATCATAAGGTGTGCAGAATCAAGAAATATCACGAACCTAGTGAGAAGTGCGTGTGTGAATTATGTGGCGGACAGTGCGACCGATATCATATACCGAAATGCCCAAGAAACACGAAATCGCTGAATGACTACAGCAAAGACCTTTCTTCTTATTATTATTATAAAAATCCATCGATCTTTGCTGGGTTTGAACCCGCGACTCTCGGAACTAGAGGCAAGGTATATAACCACTTGCCGACTAATTTATAATATGCCTAGTAATTTTATTTATCAATCAAATAATTTATAGTGCTTACACTTTCATTTCTTGTATTAGTCCTTTATTATAGAGTGATCGTTATGTGAGCTCTGGATTCAGATGTGGACGGTAAGTGCCTAACCACTTATTTCAAGGAGCCTCCCGTTTAGTGCTGACAATGAATTAAACATACTAATTAAATCACTGGCACTATCGAACCCGTAGGTTCATGGCCGCTACTTCGTAAGCTCTCCAGACATCCCTATCCTGAGTTTATGTTTTCCAATCATACCCTGTATAATTTATTCCCTCAATAATGGTTAATGTTATTCTCCCACCTAATTCTTGGTCTACCAACTGGGCATTTTCCCTCTGATTTTCCTACAAGCAGCTTCCATGCCCGTCTTTCATTCCCCATTTGTGCTACAAGTCCTCTCCATCTCAGTCTACGAGGCTTAACTGTTCTTATTATACCTGGTTTCGTATAAAGATCATGTAATTCACTGTTACGAAGTCTTCTCCATTCGCCAGTCTGTTCATCTGTCCTTAGTCCAAAATTTTTCGTAAGAACTTTGTTCTCAAATACTCGTAATTTTTTGTCCTCCTTTAAAGTAAGAGTCCATGTTTCGTTTTCGTATGATGTAACTTGGAGAATAACATTTTTTAATATTTTCATTTTGTCCACCGCTGTGTTCTTGAGGTGGCGTGCTGCCTTATCACGCAGCGGTCGGAATAGTTTCCTAGGTGAGGTTTTCATCGGGGTTTTTCCTCACCTGTAAGACAAATCTCAGGAAACTTTACCTAAGGCCCAAACGGTCCCCAAACATCATATGGCCATCGCAATCATCATCATTTCACGTTCATCTTAGATTAAGCTTAGGATTAAGACTCCTGGCGCACCACTATCGTCATCATCATCTCCCATCCTATCATCGGGGCAACGTAACACCGCCTTCCAGGTGCCCCAACCTCAGACGTGGATTACAATTAAGCCAATGCCAGGAGAGAACAGCAGAAATGTCCAAAAGTACAACCTGGGGCTTTAAAAAGAAAAAGTCATACAAATGCCTCCTAAAGGAAAGAAAAACAGAATAGTTTTAACGTTTTTCGAAAGAAGTTGGGGCGACAAGAGTCCTTGTAATGCATAATAGCATGCATTTTCCAGAATAAAGCCTATGTTTAGTTCCTTGTTGCATCTCATCCCTGTTTGTATTTACTGTTCATAGATATTTGATTAAAAAAATTCTCTCATTTTATTAAACTATTTGAACATTTTCAAGTAACAATGTAATAAACATATTTTCTTTTTCGGAAAACGGTTAGCATCTGTGTTGTGAAGGGATATAGAGGCACGTTTACTTGTGTTGGTAAGAAACGTTAGGAATACTGAACTTGGAATATTACTTGTGTTGAAAAAAAAATACTATTTCTCGGAAGATGTGTTTTTATGTCACGTAAGTTATTTGTTTACAGCGAAGTCTGTCGGAGTAATAAATGTGAAAACACATCTCTTGCTTTGTCACAAAGATACAGAGTAGCAGGAGATGGAAATAACATTGACACATGACCTCTTGACCTTTACAACAGAGTATTTATGTGATTGGAGTACATTAAACATTTAATCTACTTACTCACTGGCACTAACGAACCCGGACATACGCTCTTCCTGAGGTAAATGTGCCAATTATCTACTTGATAATGTATCTCCCTTAAATAATCGCTAATGATATTCTCCTACCACATTATTGGTTTACCTATAGAGCGCCTTCCTTCTCTATGGTCTGCCTACAAAAATGTTCTGTGCCCATATTTCATTCCAGATACCTCAAATGTGGGGCTATTATACAGGGCAAGTCAAAATGTTGTGCAGGTTTTCAGAAATTTATTATATGAAATGTAATGAACATATAATATCGTGAGACATATTGTATGAAAGGTAAACTCTCAAAGTTTAGTTGTCCACTTCTAAAGTTCCGCGTTCACCCGCAAGATGTCAACAGCAGAGCAGTAAAGGAAAATGGCGTTGACTGGGGATCAGAAGTCTTTCTGTGTGCTTGATTACCATGTAAACAACTCTGTGACTAGTGTTCAACGACATTTCCGTACCAGATACGATAAAGACCCCGCCGGATGGGAGATCCATTCGTAAGTGGTACACACAATTTAAGGATTCAGGCTGTATCTGTAAACGAAAATCGACTGGCCGTCCGTCGACGAGTGAAGAGACAGTCGAACGCGTTCGCACATGCTTCGTGCGGAGTCCACAGAAATCCACCTACCGGGGAGCGACAGAACTTCAACTACCACAAAAAACTGTATGGCGGATTCTCCGGAAACGTTTACAGATGAAACCCTACCACTTGCAACTGGTTCAAGCCTTAAAACCCGCCGATTATGCTTTGCGAGCGTCCTTCTGTGTTGATTTTCTCGCATTAATGGAAGAGAATGAGTTCCATGAGAGGGTAGTTTACAGTGATGAAGCGACTTTCCACCTTTCAGGAAAAGTGAATAGACACAATGTAAGGATTTGGGGAACTGGTAACCCCCATGCAACTCTGGAACATCAACGCGATTCTCCGAAAGTGAATGTCTTTTGTGCCATTTCCCATGCAAAGGTTTATGGGCCCTTTTTCTTTCATGAACGTACTGTGAACGGACATGTTTTCCTTGATATGTTACAACAATGGCTCCTTCCGCAGCTTGAAGCGGATAGTCCAGATTTCATTCTGCAGTTGGATGGTGCCCCTCCACATTACCATGGCAGTGTTCGAGACCATTTGAATACGGCTTTACCACAACGCTGGATAGGCCGTGCATCTCAGGGTGATCAACAACTCATTCATTGGCCACCTCGTTCACCAGATCTAACCCCGTGTGATTTCTTCATGTGGGGTCTTGTAAAGGATCATGTTTACGTACCACCACTTCCAACAACACTGCATGAACTGCGTGCCCGCATCACAGCAGCCATTGCTGATATCGACCGCGGACTGCTACAGAAAGTTTGGCAGGAGATTGAATATCGGCTTGACATCTGTCGTGTAACAAAAGGCGCTCACATAGAAATCTGTGAATATTTAAAAAAAAACTTTGAGAGTTTACCTTTCATACAATATGTCTCACAATATTATATGTTCATTACATTTCACATAATAAATTTCTGAAAACCTGCACAACATTTTGACTTGCCCTGTATATCTGAAGAATTTACCTCTAGAGACGGGAGGGACGAACTATAACCCGTGTTTCATATATGGCCCTCCATCACATTCTATGTATACACAGGGCTATTCATAAAGAAGGAACAGACTTCAAACATTTATTTCTTCCAAACTACAAAAAATAGAAACACAATTCTAACGTTCCTGGAAAGAAAAAAGTTCAAGTTTCACTATTTCATGCATTCATTATGAGCACCATGTGTTACACGACACATATTTTCGCCTAACTATGATGGTTGTCCGTTTATATAAATGCGGGTGCCGCGCGACAATGCTTGACAATGGAATTATTATAGTGATGGTAGTCGGTATCTTTGTATTTAATTATATATAACAGCTGCGGGAAAACAAAGCGAGCCGCTGGACAACCATACAGCGAGGCTGTAATACCAAAACGGTGGCTCATTTCTTACCACACACGAATCAGCTGGTCCCTAGTTATCGAATTTACAGATTCAACAATTCGATGTCGCAGGTTTTTAAGAGTGTCAGGCATAGGAGGGATAAAACACGGTCTTTTACGTAACCCCATAGATAAAAATCACACGGGATTAGATCTGGCGACCTGGGAGACCACCGGCGATGAAGTTGATCTTCTTCCCCTCTTCTTCCAATCAAACAGCGCCAATACAATCGTGATCGCAACATCAAGCAACAGCGCTAATGCGGCCGTGATCGGAACTTCAAACTTGCCTCTTTCTAGGAACGTTGGAATTGTGTTTCTATTTTTTGTAGTTTGGAAGAAATAAATGTTTGAAATTTGGTACTTGTTTCTGAATAGCCCTGTATTTATAATAATTAGAATTTGCTGTGTATTATTTATAGTGTAGGCCTATAACGTTCTAATAAAACGAACATTATTAAGAATGTAATATTATTTCTGACTGTAACCATAGTCCGAGAGCTATGCTGCCAAAGGGGATTCCCAATGCCGTGTACTTTTCGGATAGTGCGTATAATTCCGACTGCAAGCCCCTCCTAGCGGGAGTTCCCCAAGGTGCAGGCCTTTCATCCACCCCTACTGCATACAATCTATGTATCAGACCTTCCTTCTGTCCCTTATTATCATACTGCTTCCTCGCCGATGATACCTATCCCTTTTTCAATCATCATTTCCAGCCCTTCCTCGAAGAATTCATATATTCTAAGTGACATATATACTTTCCAATATTGGTTCCAGAATTAAAACATCATAATTAATACAATCAAGACACAGGCATATCAATCAAGTATCTTAGACTCCATGTGGATTACAAACTTACTTTCAAAATTCATATTCAGTATCTTATTCACATATAAAATGCTGCTACTGAACTTTTATATATTTTTTTCAAGTCTTACACATTGTCTACACGAGGGTCATATAGCAGTTGCCCTGTGTTGAGAATATCATTCTACGTCTAGTCACTCTGCTGTTTCAAAACATCATATCCACACACAGCCAATGATGTTCGCAATATAGGATACTCCTCAACGACGTGCTATACACCGAAGTATTTTCACTAAGCTACAACCCCCCAAGAAGACTAAGATAAGCGATTTGCACATACTTGGATCAGCATGGTCCATTCAATATTGCCGGATCGTAGATTAACTTATCGCCAGTGTGGTTTACAATGCCATATTCTGAGATGACATTACAGTAACTCATCTTCATCCAAACAATAAATTACCCCGGAAGACTACAAACAACGCCAAATAGCTAAGGGTTAAATCATGAAAACCATAACGATAGCCAAGGAGGCGTATGTGATTCCAGATGTAGAACTCTGGATATACTGGTCATCATCACATAATGATAGTAGTAGTAGATGTACGTATTCTGAATAAGGTTGGCGGTAAACATCTTTGTCTTAAACCTTTAGAAGCTCCAAAATCATATTTTATATTCAGATATATAAATTGTTAACTAACTAACTCACTGGCACTATCGAACCCATAGGTTCATGGCCGCGCGGACATAAGCTCTCCATACATCCCTATCCTGAGCCAATGTTTCCAATCATCCCCTGTATAATCTACTTCCCTCAAATCATAGTTAATGTTATTCTCCCACCTCATTCTTGGTCTACCAACTGGGCGGTTTCCCTCTGGTTTTCCTACAAGAAGCTTCCATGCACGTCTTTCATTCCCCATTCGTGCCACATGTCCTGCCCATCGCAGTCTACGAGACTTAACTGTTCTTATTATATCTGGCTTCCTATAAAGACCATGTAGTTCACTGTTATGTAGTCTTCTCCATTCACCTGTCTGTTCATCTCTCTTTGGTCCAAATACTTTCCTAAGAACTTTATTCTCAAATACTCGTAATCTCATTTCCTCCCTTAAAGTAAGAGTCCATGTTTCGCATCCATATAATATAACTGGTAGAATAATAGTTTTATATATTTTCAGTTTAACGTTTTTTGAAAGGAGTTGGGACATCAAGAGTCTCTGCAATGCATAATAGCACGCATTTCCAGAATTGAGCCTATGTTTAATTTCTTTGTGCATCTCATTCCTATTTGTGATTATTGTTCCTAGGTATTTGAATTCAGCCACTTCCTCAAAATTTCCCTCATTTGTCATTAGCTGTCCATTTCCATTAAATAATGTATTTTTATGTGTGACCATATATTTAGTTTTATTGATATTTACTTCCAGTCCCAATTTCTTAGTGTTACTCAATAGTGTGTGCGTGTTGGCCTTTAGTATCTACTCGCTATCAGCCAATAGTACTACATCATCAGCATAAACTAACAGCTTATTAATACCATTGAGTTGTAGGCCTTCTTCATCCTCTAAAGATTTGATGGCATGCTCTAGTACAGAATTAAATAGTAGAGGAGATAGTGCATCTCCTTGCTTCAACCCATTCTGGATTTCAAAAGTATCCGAAAACTGTTTGCCTACATGCACCTTACTCTTTGTGCCATTTAGACACATTCGTATAAGTCTAACTTTTTCAGGAATTCCGAACTCCAGCAGGATACTATATAACTTCTCCCTCTTAATTGAATCATATGCCTTTTTGAAGTCTACGTATAGTTGATGTACAGTACCATTATATTCCCATTTCTTTTCTAAAATCTGCCTTATACTAAAAATCTAATCTCTTGTAGACCTGTTTCTTCTAAATGCACATTGACGATCTCTTAGAATGTCATCAATATAAGGAGTAAGTCTGCTTACTAATATATTTGTTAGAATTTTGTACGAAGTTGAAAGTAATGAGATGCCCCTGTATTTGATGCAATCAGTTTTATCTCGTTTTTTATAAATTGGCACGATAATCGATTATTACCATTCATCTGGAAGAACTTCTTTATCCCAAATCATATTAAGCAAGTGACATATCTTGTCCATCAATTTTTCTCCCCCTGATTTTACCAGTTCTGCTGGGATCTCATACGAACCTGATGCTTTTTACATCGTCAATTTTTCTATTGCCATTTCAACCTCTAATGCACTTGTTTCTGTGAGTAGAATTTCTGCTGTTTGTAAATTATCTTCTTCAGTATCCTGTTCTGTATGTACATTTAATAGCTGATGAAAGTAAATTCTCCATCTATTTAATATACTCCTGTAATCTGCAATCATATTCCCATTTTCATTTCGAAATTTTTTGTTTGTTCTAGCCTGAATTCCGTTTCTTCTCTATCCTAATTCCCTGATATAATTCTCTAATGTTTCTGTTTTTGGCATTCGTTTCAAGATCATTAATCTTCTCTCTTAAATATTCCTTCTTTTTACTATTTAGTAACTTGGTGGTTTCCCGTCTAATACTACTCAATTGCTCTAAATTTACGTAATTTGGCTCGTTTAACTATTTTATTTTTGCTTGCTTTCTTTTCTTTACAATGTTGGCACATTCCACCATCAAACCATTTCTTGTTTTGCCTCTTTTTTAAGTAAGCAATGCTTTCTGATGCAGACAATTTAATAGTATCTCTTATATCCTCCCATTCTTTATTTATATGTTTCTTCTTCGTATGCCACATTGTCATCTGAAGATTTCAGTACTTCGAAAATATTAGCAATTTTGGTAATCTGGTATTCTTGCCGCATTTCATCATTTTTCAAGTTTTTTTAAATCAAAATTGTTTAGAATCATCTTTAGCGTTTGTTCCTCTCATTAGCGATAGCCGTTGTCTGATTTCCACCCTGACCAGATGGTGATCTGAATGTAGTCGGTCCCTCTAACTGATCTAACTTCGATGATGTTACTGTGCCAGCGTTTGTCTACTAATACGTGATCTATCTGGTTTTGAGTTTTCCCTTCTGGAGACGTCCAGGTGTATTTATGAATATCCTTATGCGAAATGTTGTGCTCTTAACAATGAGATTCTTTGATGTGGAAAAGATGACTAATCTAACCCCATCGTCGTTACTATCTTCATGAAGACTGAAATTTGCCTATTGTTGGTTTGAATATATCTTCCCGTCACACTTTTGCATTAAATCTCCTAAGACAATTTTCATATGATATCGTGAAAGGTTACAAATACGCATTCTAATTCTTCATAGAACTCATCCTTGATTTTGTCATCTTTATCTTCTGCGGGAGCATGTATGTTTACGATTATAAAATCATGTTGTTTACCCTTTAGAATTATGTATGATATCCTATCATTGACAAACTTAATATCTCGGATAGTAGGTAGGATCCTCCTTCAGACTAAAAAAACCCGTTCCAAATGCAGGTATTTCTGCACCCCCGTAGTATAATGCAAAGCTTCCTGATTCCTGACTACCTTCTCCTGGCCATCTAACCTCCTGTAAAGCTACTATATCCAAGGGTGATTTATCTAATTAACGGGTTAATACCTCCAGCGTCCCGCCATTGTATAAAGTCCTAACATTCCATTTTCCTAGGAACATGTCCCTATGTTTGAGCCTTTGGCATGGGTTCCCTGAAGTAGTCCACGCCCGGAGAACCGAATGGGGGACTATTGGCCTCCGGAAAATTATACCCAGTTGAACCCATGTCCGCATTTCTTGACGGTTGTATTTTTACGGTGAAAGATCGCCAGTATTTCGATTAAAGGTACTTTTTTCGTCTGACTTATCACCTTCGACCAGTCCGGCATGGGCAACCCTATCGGCTGCAATGTTACCGCCGGCATAGCTCTCGGGATTATTTAAGCACGCAAGCCACTCCACCACGACAAGGTTAAGATACCATGGATGGGATATATTAATTGTTACCTATTTTTACTCTATAACCTAGATAGATTCATCATATAACTTTATTATAGCCTGGATAGTACTTAAAATTATTGTTACTGTAGGTAAAACTTTCCATAATTTAACCAGGAAATTTAGTCGTACGTTTTTTCTGAATCAATAATTAGTAGGTGAACTGGTTTTTGGATGTTGGATTTTTCTCAATTAATTGTTTCCCCTAAAATATGTGATTAATGATGGATCAGCCTTTTCTGGAACCTCTTCTTCTTATGTTTCCACTTTACTATATTCTTCTTTTGTTACACTATATATGTTTTAGTTCTTTCCATATATTATGCTGAAGGTGTTTATTACAATAACTCCTCTATAATTTTCATATAAATCTTTCTTTCCCTTCTTGTGTACATATTACTGATATGTCATATCTTCCAATCATTTGATATGTCTTCTCCGTTTATAGGCTATATCTTTCACACATGATTTTAATTCGAAAAATTTGTTAATACCCAATTTTATTAAATACCACCGGAATTCCTCCAATTCCATATGCCTTCATATTTTTTTTTAGATATAATGATAATTCTCATAATTAGAGCATGTATTTTTTTTTCTAAATTCGTTTCTTCTAATTCTTCTATCATGTTTACTAAAAAAATGCCTATATACTGTTGAAAGTCCCTCCTTGAAATAAGATTCCCATCTTACAATTGAAATATTAGCCTATAAACGTTTGTGTGTGGTTATTTTTTTTTGGAGATAGTGATTATTTTCAATGCTTCTCGTCTTGCACCTCCAAGATACATACAGCACTAGAACATGCCTTCTACCAGATCCCATTTTTTTCTGTAACTTTACTTCTGATTTTTTACTTGTATTTCCTTGTTTCATATTAAATTATAATTTATTTGAATGCAATCACTTTTATATTGTTCATTTTTAATTTGTATTTCTTGTTTTATTTCTTCACTTTAATAATAGGCAATAAGTATGTTTCATTTCTGATTTTCGTTCTTCTACTACTGCTTCTTTAACTGATACAAGAATGAATTATCATTTAATATTTTTGATATTCTACTTATATTTTAAATTTAGACATTTTATAATTTATTAAATCGGGATATCTTATTACAAACATTGTTACAGAAATTAAGATTATAATTTGCCTGTGGCTGCGAGACCTTTTGATTTTGCAAAAAAACTTCTTCTTCTTTAGTTGTACGATTTTCATCCTGTTTATTTCCCAAATCACTCCTCGGAGGAAGACATTAGATGTGCAACCACTATCTACCAATCTCTTGGCTGGTCTTCCTCTTGCTATTCTCCCATTCATTGGTCTATCTTCTTCAGCTCTTTTGCAAGTCTGTTATCTTCCATTCTTTCTATATGATCTTTCCAATATTTTTAGCCTTTCTATAATAAATTTGGTTATGTCTTGAATTTGAAATTTGTCTCTAATTTCTGTACTGTGAATCTTGAATTTGAAATTTGTCTCTAATTTCTGTACTGTGAATCCTATCAAATAATGTTTTCCCCTTAATAGTTCTTAAGATTATTTCACATGTGCTTATCATTTGTTTAGTATTTGTTGTATAGCCCTAGTTTCTACTCCATATATAACTGGTCGTACTATTGTTTTGTATATGCGGATTTTGCTTTCTATGACACATGTTTGTTGCGCCAAATTAAATCATTCATATACCCTTATATTGTTGCAAAACCTATTTATTATTTGAATTGTCGCTTTGATCGTGCTTGAATAATTTGAGCTTGCCTATGTTGTCATTTCATCATTGAACTGCTATACTTATATTGCGAATTTGAACAATAGATGCCTGATGATAAGTATACATCTTTTATGAGTTCTATATTTTAACAATTCACAGGTCCTACTAGGTCAACTCCAAATTAATTGGCAGAGACTTCTGAGTTATGTTGCTTGTTGGGTTGTTTGCAAGGTATGTTACAGATAGATAGATCATCGGTTGATTAATGTCTTTGACATCGTCCGATTCCTAATAGCCAATTTTGTCGGTCCATCCAATCTCCTGATTATAGATGTTTCTCCTTCATGCATAAACATATTCCCTGACTCCAGGAGGTTTTAGGTCTTCCTCTGCCTCGTCTTTCCTCAGGTTTCCATTCCAAAACAGATTTTGGTAGCCGATCCTCTTCCATTCGCTGGCCATGTCCGTACCATCTTAACTGCTGAGTTTAATATAATCTGAAATAGTGTCTTCGGTCTTCATTTTCTCCCTTATAACTGAGTTCCTATTTTTTTTTCTCTCCTTGAAATTCTTGCTGCCCTTCGTATAAAATCCATTTCTGTTGCCAAAAGATATTTATTTGTTTTTTGTTGTTAATGGCCAAAGTTCTGCTTCATAAGTAATGATGCTTTTAACAATTGTTTGATATATATTCATTTTATTATTATTATATTTGTATCCCACAATATTTGAGGCAAGCAATTGCAAAGTTTTCTTTATTATTTCTATTTCTTATTTTCTCTTCTATAACTCCAATTTTTATTTATTTTAATTCCTAAATGTGTGATCTCACTACAAGATTTTATTGTTTCTCCAGTCTCCAAAATTAAGACGTGAAATAAATAATTTTGAAATAAAATCTTTTTATTTTTTTCTTTGCAGTCATAATGCACTAAGCCTACAATGTGAGATATTCTAATCATTAAATAAACAAATATCTGAAATCATATTTTATTTTTTTAATATGCCTTTAACATCTATGTCATAAAGCGTCTATTTATTATTTTCTCATTTTATATTTTGAAATTGTTAATATAATACAATGAGTCCTGGTAATGAAATTCGAACTCAGGATCTGCCTTCACGATTGAGGAGAACCAGAAATAACTTCAGTCAGGTTGGTCAGTTCCGGGATTTTTTTAATAATAATACGTGCTTAGAAATATTATATCTCCTTTTCAAATACCGTATCACAATACCCGCTGCAAAGAGATCGACCCACCGTTCAGTTTTGTAGTTACACTCCTCCTAGCGCCTGTACACGTAGTTATGTTCCAGATTCTTGGAATATCTTCATTCAAGAGCCACCTGTTGTCAGGATAAGGAACTAAGCGTCAATATATTGCATTTGATTGTATAATAATCTAATGCGGTGCACTGTTCTAGGAGTTTAAGATGGCGAAATTTGCAACTAGTCAGCAAATTGAATCAGTAGATGGCATACCAATGGATTTTCGAATCTAGTAGGTTTATTGATTTGAGTCCCACGGTGGTCTTGGGGATAGTGTTGCTGCCTCGTAAGCAGCGGGCCCGGGTTCAATCCCCAGTTGAGACAAGATACCTAAGTAATGGTTTTGAGGAGTTATTGCTCACCTGTTATACAAATATTAAGGCGATTTAATGCCCAAACGATTCCCAAACATCATCTAGCCACTGTAATATCATTAAAATATTCCGCATGTGTGAGTAATGGTACGTTTGATATTAAATGTCGTATTGTCTCGGACGAGGCCCTAGATTGAGTTGATTACTTATTTGTGGAGGCCCTTTGCCCTTATGTGGTCAGCGAAACATGTATTGGATTCAAATTTTGTACTAGAAGTAGGCCACTAAAAGTGAATAGCCTCAGCTAAATAAAAAAACTTGAAATATATTATATCAATGTAATTACACTATGATGTGCATCATTCTGTTTATCATTATAATATTCCAAGAAGTGTTAGTACTCATCTAAGATATTAAGATTTTTTTCATTGAAGTGCCACCACTTTTATTTTGGAACATTGTTTGTGCCAACTGTAGAATTGTTAGCTCATACTGTGTTAGGCGTTTGAGTAATTGAATTTTTGATCCGAAATAATTATTACACATTCCTCAGCATGGAATTTAATATCCTCTCGCTTCCGTCTTTTATCTTCCAATCACAATTCGAGTACACGATCGCAACAGAACTTACTTCTTGGCATCCACAACACATATAACCTTCTATTTTTCTAATACCTATACTGTATCTACTGATAGACTCTGAAATAATTTACCACAAGAAATTAGGGACTGTCTGATTTTAGCTTCTCTTAAAATACATTTACATCTCTTTCTTTTGTAACTGGTCTTTCAGCGGATTAATTAATGGTTTCTGACTTTTCGTTTCTCTTATATTACGAGTATTAACTTGATAAATTTATATTTTCGTTTAAATGATTACTTACAATATTTATTCTGTGTAGGCCTACTTTTTCCAGTGTTTAATATTTTCACTTGTTGAATTAAAGACAAAGCCTTGTGGGCTTAAACAAAATAATAATAATAATAATAATAATAATAAAAATAATAATACTGAGTTTTTAGATGTTCTCTGAGGTATATCATATGGATGCGAACATGGACTCTAACTTTATGGGAAGAGAAAATATTACGAATATTTGAGAATAATGAAGGTAGGAAAACTTCGGAACAAAGGGAGACGAATAGACAGGTGAATGAAGGAGATTACATAACGTTAAGCTGCATGATATTTATGGGAAGCCAGTTGTAAAAAAGAGCTGTTATGTCTCGTAGACTGCAATGAGCAGAACATGCGGCAGAAATGTGAAATGAAAGAGGGCACGGGAACTTATTGTAGGAAAACCAGAAGGAAAACGCCCAGTTCGTAGACCAAGTGTGAAATGGGAGAAGCACATTAATAATGTTTTGAGGGAGGTAAATTATACAAGAGATCAATGGAAAACATTAGCTCAATATAGGGGTCTATGGAGAGTTTATGTCCGCGCAGGTTGAATCCAAGGATTGAAAAGTGCTAGTCAGGTAATTAGTTACTTAGTTATTAAATATTTAATATTGCCATTAATCAACAATATCTCGCTTTTAGTCATCTAATGTTTCTCTTAAATTAGAATTATTTATGTCTGTTCAAATTCTTTCAGTAACAATTGATCTAAATTTATAATTAGCTATGAAAATGGCAGTCTGGTGTGGAGCTCCAATCTGACTCCATAAATGTGGGGCGTGCTGTCCTATTGAGAGGTGAAGTTGACCATATCCTGTGTTACAAAAAAAAAAGCTTAGAGCATAATGATTATACGTTAATTACGTAATGTTGCCAACTACTGTGATACAATAACCAAACGTTTTGAATTTCTTTTAACATTGGTACTAGTATCATATTTCTACGTTTTATTAAATGAAAGTTACATGTGTTCGAAACCCGTAAGTTTTTTTTTTGTGGGAACACTGTATTATTGCAACCACGGGTTGTGTAGGATTTAGATGTAATTTATTTAAATTAACTGCACAAATATTTACACTAAAATCCAAATTCACGTTATTTATTTCAAAATAATTCACTCACTTAACACAATTAATGTTTTGGCAATAGTCTTTCTTCACAATTATTTGATCGCCCTGTTATTTATAATCACGTTTTCACTTAAAATATTTTCTTGCCTTCACACTTATGTCACATTTACTCGTCCATATTCTGGACGTGACAACTGTCTGGTTCTTTCGCAACCTGTTAAATATGCGAGGTTCAGAATCTTCTGCAATCAAGTCGACACACTTCTCGAAACATAGACTCGATCATTCCAGAATGGAGGAATAGACATATGTGGAAATTTCTCCACGAGCTCGTCGATTCGTGAATTGACAGCTCATGAACCTCCCCCATCCATATAAGGCTATACCCAACTCTAGCCGTCGACCGCGAAATTAAAAAAAAAAAAAAAAAAAAAAAACACCAACAATGTACATTTTTATAAAGTTCGTTAAGGGGAGTTGGTTGTAAAGAGGAATTTAAAAGCAACCCGTAATAAAAATATATATTATTGTAATTATATAATATTTTAAATTTCTTTGTGTTATAATTAAGGATTCATTTCAATTAAACTTGTATTTCTTTTTAAATATCTTAAACCATTTGATCTTAACGAAAGAAGTTTGCTCATCGCATACATTATATTGAGGTACATTTTTCTCATCTTATATAGTAAATAAGAAATATATGAAAAGAAAAATGAATGCTTAAGTCGGGATTTGAACCAGACTCTCTAAACTCTGTACGTTTAGCGCTCTAACAACTGAGCTACTCAAGTTTTCCAACACAAACATACATTTTTCTTATGCATGTAGTATTCTCAATTGTTCCGACTGACATCTAGTGGCCAACATAACAGTTAAGCAAAATTTTAAACAGAATATAGTTATAACATCTAAATACACAAGCGTTACTGCTATAAAGTAAATATTCTCTTTCAAAAAATTTCCGCTACCTTTTGTGTGAATTGAGAATACTACATATATAAGAAAAATGTACGTTTGTGGTCGAATGCTTGGGTAGCTCAGGTCGTTAGAGCGCTGAACGTACAGAGTTTAGAGACTCGGGTTCAAATCCCGACTCAAGCATTCATTTTTCTTTTCGTATCATATTTGCCTTCATTGTCAAATGTCAATATATATATATATATATATATATATATATATATATATATATATAATATCTGTCCTAGCAGACACCTATAATATTTTGATTCCTGGATATGAATAGAATTTTCAGATAGAAGTTGATATACTGATTTTTATGTAAACTATTGACTTATTTATGTTGGATTATTTTACTCAACCTTCTACAGGAGATTTATTAAATCCTGTGTAAAGGTATAGCTTACATACCGGTATATTTTTTCTAGAGATAAGTGTAACAATAAGGGTTTTTTTTCGGGAATAATTTATTAATACAGATTGGATAATATTTAAGGTGAGTCTGTTGAGTCTTACCTCATAAAAGGTGAGATTTTAGGACATGTTTCAAAACACTTCTGTTTCATCTTCAGCTTCTTCATACAGTTGATTTTTACGTTAAACGCAAAAATCAATGATTTGAACAAGATGAAAATGAAACATACATGTATTGAAACAGTTCTAAAAGAACTCAACATTTATGAGGTAAGATGCAACTGACTCGCCTTATTCATTATGAAAATCCTATATTGTTACGTCCTATTGTAATTTTATAATCAAATTGAATAGTTTGAGGCATATATTTATTTAAAGTAAAATATGCCCTTAATTAATATAAAATTTAATGAGGTAATTATAATCGGATACCGATATTTTTTTTAGTGTTGCCTTTTACCTCTCTTCACAACCTCTCCCATTAAGTGAAACAAGTACAACAGAGAGATCATTTTAAAATATGTATTTCAACTCTCAAACCTCAAACACAAGTCTTTCTCTGACAGAAAGAAAATATCAAAATAATAATAAATATCTCATTCTTAATTTCTAACACGTGCATGCTTCAGCGGGCGGTATTGGAGGGTAAAGGTTTTATTCATGGATCATAAAGTCGATGAATTGACGTCATTTGCTTTTCGGCCGTGACCGGTATTCACAGTTTTAAATCACCCTGTATATTACACAACTCGTTTTTACATATTTTATGCTGAGTGTAAATATATGTGAAATGACATTTATCATTCACTAATTAAAGTTTCGATATGGACTTCACAGTATTTTTTCTGGAAATGTAATATTTCTAGAATATATTCAAAGAAGTTAAAAACGAAAAATGTTCCTATAACTATTAATCGAAGGGCTTATAATCAAATCTATACAATTGGGTGAAGTAGTTGAAAAGGAATTACGTTCAAGTTTGTGAATGCATTAACTTTCTTTAAAACGATTATATTGTCACAATTTCAGGCAAAAAGAACTTAAAATGACAGAGTATTTACGAAATTGTATTAAAAATGTCCACATATAGTGGAATATCACGTTGAATTTCTGAACAAGTTGTACGCATTTTGACTATTGTGAGGTTCTACTGACATAAGTGACGGATTGTCGGACAAACTGCAGTGTGTATCTGATTCATATTTAATGTTCGAAAATACGATCACATTTCTCCATTATTCCACGAATTGTCATGGCTACATCTAAAACAGAGAAGAAAATCGCACTAATTCTCTTATTTAAGATCCTATATACCTCGATTCACAATTATTTATCATCCCGTTTCCAGTATCTATCCTCAAACCATAACTTAAACACAAGATCACAACATAGTCTCTTGCTTAATATACCGCAACATAGGACATCACATCACTCCATGTCATATACAATCTTCAATTCTCGCAACTGGAATTCCCTACCACAAGAAATTAAGAGCTACTGGACATTGGCATCTTTTAAAAGAAATCTAAATTTATATTTGCTGTAACCTCGACTTCATTATTACCCAGTGTAAGGTATATATATTAATTGGTGTTTCTCGTATAATTTATCATATTTATTTATTATTATTATTATTATTATTATTATTATTATTATTATTATTATTATTATCGTAAGTATTATTATTGTTATTATCGTATAAAATGTTGTTTGTACATGAAATTTACATTCCTACCTTTAATGTATCTTTAACTGTTTATAATTAGTATAGTGTATAACTATATTTGTCAAATATTTATTTGTATTTGTGCTGGTTGAGTGGAAGAGAAGGCCTTATGGCCTTAACTCTGCCAGAATAAATAAAGCATTATTATTATTATTATTATTATTATTATTATTATTATTATTATTATTATTATTATTATTATTATTATTATTATTATTATTATTAATTTTATTGTTATTATTATTATTATTATATTATTATTATTATTATTATTATTATTATTATTATATTATTACGAGCATATGTTATAGTTCGAGGGTAAGAAGATCTCGATGGCGACTACAGAAAAATTGTCAGATGACGTAACAGGATCCTTATTATATTAATACTTCAAATTGAGTTGGCTAATAGGCCTATCAGTTAAGTAATAGTTTTAAAAGCTTTCAATTTTTATAAACGTTAAATATACGCACATTTATCGTTCTTCAACAATTCCATTTATATGAAATATAATATATTGATATTATCAAAGGGAATTATCTGATATTTACTTGCAATTTGAAAGGGAATTTGTGTAGCTAAAGTTGGAGCAAGCGCAAACGTTCTACATTCATTCTGTGTTAGTACGTGTTAACTGTTACCAGATGTCTCCAGCTTGTAGGTTTGCTTAGATTGCCTCTTTTGTATATAAGAATGGGGACAAGACAAAAAGAACCGTTATTTTTGTTCCAATGCTAGATTTTGATGTTCATGATAAGGGAGTTGGCTTAAGTTTTGTTAGTTTTTGTAACTTGGTAGCTAATTCACTAGTATTATAGATCACAAATGTCATGGTCGTGCAGAAAAGTTCTACATATATCCTAATGTTTTCCATGAATTACCTGTATACTTCACCTTCTTCAAATTATGATTAAGTTATTAATCCACTCCATTCTTGACCTATCTACTTGCCGTTGTCCTTCTGGTTTTCCTATAAGTAGTTTTCATGCCCTTCTTTATCATAATTATTGATATTATCCCACCTCATTCATGGCCTAACTATGGGGCCTTTCCCTTCTAGTTTTCCTGAAAGACGATTCCATGCTCCTGTTACGTAGTTTTCTTTATCTATATGTTAGTCTCTCTTAGGTCCAAACGTTTCCTTAAGGCCTTAATTCTCTATTACTCGTATAATCTTATCCCTTTTTAAAGTAATAGACCGTGATTTCCATCCATAATACAGGGAGAATCGCCATTTTATATATTGCATTATTAGTTTGTCTAATGAGAGACTTTGGGTTGCCAAAAGTCTTTCTAATGCATAATATGATTTTCCTGATTGTTAGAATGACAATTATTATTATTGTTATTATTATTATTATTGTTTATTATTATTAAACGTACAATGATCCCAATACATGTCCTAGGAGGCCCTTGGTGTAGTAGGAGGTTGAGGCTCCCACCTTCTTAGACAATCTGAATGAGATTTCAGCAGGGTAAGAGCTAACATACACACTCTGTTGAATAATACAATAATACAAAGAAACTGGGGCTGGAAGTAAACATCAATAAAACAAATTATATGGTCGCACATAAAAATACTTATATAATGAAAATGGGCAGTTAACGAAAAATTAGGGAAATTTTGAAGAAGTGGATACATTCAAATATCTAAGAATAATAATTACATACAAGAATGAGATGCACAAATAAATTAAATTTACTCAGTTATGGAAATGCATGCTATAATGCATTGGGACTCTTATCGTTCCTACTTGTCTCAAAAAATAATATATATATATATATATATATATATATGTGTGTGTGTGTATGTATGTATATACATATATAATAAAAATAAATTGAAACTATTTATAAAACAGTTACCGGTATTCTCCCAGTTATTTGAATGAAAACATGAGACTCTTATTTTAAGGATAGAGAAATAATTACGAGTATTTGAGAATAAAGTTCTTAGCAAAATATTATTTGAATAAAGAAAACAAAGGAGAATGTGAGTTTGTCAGTTCTTGAAATTGCTGAGAGATACATTTTTTTCGCCCTATTGCCTAAATATTTTTTGTCCGCAATGTTTCAATGAGTTGTATTATTACATATCTCGTATCCTAGGAGAAATAAGAGTTATTAAGAACTAACGTGCCATAAATAATGTTTGTGACTTCCTACATACAGTTAGTTAAACCGGAAAATGTGATCTTTGTATGTGCTCTTCGCTGGCCAATGATTGATCATGGTGTCACTTCTGAGTAATGTTGCTTATCGGATCGCAGTTGGTCTTGCCGATTGTCATAGGTCATACGGTTCAGGATTCGATTTCAGGACCATCAAATTTGTCAAGTGATTTATTCTAGAATTAACTTGTATAATTTAGAACTTTATTGAAATTGCCGTGAATTGCCAAGCTTCTTTCTCAACTAAACAAATCATCTTAATAAAATGAAGGACTATTCTCTCAGCAAACCTCTTACTCCTTTTAACCAAAATAAACAGTTTGTGTTCGTTCAATTCGACAAATGTTTGTTATAAACACTTTTTGAATTGATCGAGGCAACTTACATTTTTAATGAGATGTGTTTTATGATATAGTAGATATTGTGAAATAGGCCCTAACTTCCTATTCTAATATACATAATATACAGTAATGTATACCATTTTCATTTCCTTAATATCAAACTATAAGTTTTCCTCTCATTTATGTTTTAAACCTTACTAAAGGTTTATTCACCAGAGATTTTCCAATAAAAATCTTGTAATCTTTTACACTACCCAAATCATATCCCAGTTTAACCTTACTAACTACAGAGCCTACGTTAAATTATGGGAAAACATATTTTATAAGATCAGTTATGTTTCGTGGACATCGATAGACAGGACATACCCATACGGCATGAATGAGGCATGAAAGAGGGGCATAGAATCTTCTAAAAAAATTAAGTCAACATTATTTGAGAATAGTAAATTACAATTCTCAAATAATGTTGATTTTATTCTCTCACCTCATTCTTATCCTTACTTCTGGGCGCTTTCCGTCTGATTTTTTTAGAAGAATCTGTGCCAAGAAGCAAGTCCTCCCCGAGAGAGACTTTTCCGTGGGTTTCGAGTCTGAAAATGTTCTGGCTCGTCAAAGATCCTTAAGCCTAAATAAAAAGGCCTCTAAGAAAAATTTACCTACCTCAACGTTCTATGTATATAGTAATAACTTAGTTGCCTATTAGATGTCTCATTGGGTCGGTGTGTTGACCGCATGCCATCCATGACATCTATGAGCAAATAGGGTAACTGAAAATTAACTTGTTCTAGTAACTCCTTACAAAGGAGAAACTATGGGTCAACAATAGGCTACGCCATTATATATATATATATATATATATATAAATTATATAGGGAACTAGCTAATACCCGGCGTGCTACACCTGAATAAATGATGTGTTTTTGCATTTAGTTGAATAAGTAAAAGGAAAAATAAATATAAATTTATACCGTTGTTATTTTTAGATACCCCGTGCTGATTACCCGGCGTTGCCCGGGAATCTACGCATCCCGATATATTTGGCATAAATAAGCTGAAAGACAAAATTCATTATTTTGAGTAATCCATAAAAGAATACCCGCCGTGCACTGCTAGGCTTGCCCGGAAATAACTTATCCCGATCTTCTTGGCATCAATGAAAGACAAAAATGGTTATTGTGAGTTATCCTTAAAAGATAAACATGTGCTGTCGCGGCCTTTTGTGTAGAGCTTTTTGAGATATTCAATTTTGTGTACAATGATTTTGTGTATTTGTTATAGTTTATGCAGCGTAAGCCATTTAAGCTTACAAAAAGCAACATTTTTTCACATTTTTCACTACAGAAAATGATTTTTAAGGGTGAAGGGCTTGAGCATTAAAACTCTCTTATAACCTATAACCTTGCCGGAAAAGTGCTGAACATTTTGCATAAAACCCATAACAATCTGATGAATGGTATGGCAGCACATACTTGCCGGAAATCTACTTTTCCTGATCTCCTTGGCATCAATGAAGGACAAAAATTGCTATTGTGTGTTACTGTAAAATATAAACTTACGCTGTCGCGGACGTTTTTGTAGAGTTTTTTTTTTTTTTGAGATATTCAATTCTGTGTACATTAATTTTGTGTATTTGTTATGATTTAGGCAGTGTAAGCCATTTAAAGGTAAAAAAAATAACTTTTACACGTTTTTCACTACATAGGGTGTTTTTTAAGGGTGTAGGAATTCAGTATCTCAACTCTCTTATAGTTATGTTCATTCCGGGATTCTCCTGAACATTTTGCAAAAAAACTCCATCACAATCGGATCAACGGTATGGCCGCGCATAGAGAACAAACAAACAAAAAAACAACATTGTTATATATTAGATGAGTATAATATTTAATAATGCAATTTATTGAAATAAAATTTCCGAATTCTTACCAACTTTTATTTATTAGTATATATATATATATATATATATATATATATATATAAATGACATGAAAAGAAAAATGAATGCTTGAGTCGGGATTTGAACCGGAGTCTCTAAACTCTGTACGTTTAGCGCTCTAACGACCTGAGCTACCCAAGTATTCCAATACAAACATAAATTTTTATTATATATGTAGTATCTTCTTATCATATCATATTTGCCTTCATTGTCAAATGTCAAAAATATAGTTATGTCATCTATTGTATATGTATATATATACGTATAGTAACAGGAAGAAGGGGGGTAAAGGGGCCTTGTCTCTCAGGGTTGTGGATTTCCATCGTGGGAATAATTAAGGAGCCTTACCTAGACATACACTGATGTCAATATAATATATTTATTAATAAAGTGTAGCACATGGGCGTTCAATTGTTACACTATTCACATATACTGTCCTTAGTATGGATATATTCGCACTTAATGGTATTCCGGTATTATTACTTCGGAAATTAAAGGTGCTAATAGCGGTCAATACCGGACCGATTTCATTAATATAATGGCGAATCTATCGCGTTTAAAAAAATTAATTAATAACTGGTCTTCACTCGAGCTATTGAAACATATTCTGCGGATATAACACACGAATATTACAGGATCGCCTGTAATGCGGTCAGCACACTGATGCTTTTTGATTAACTTCAATTTGCCGTTACTTTCCGGCAAATCACTTTTCTAAGCGGCTAATACGTCGCTCGCCTGCGACCGGCGATATATGTGCCCGCACTGCCGCGGGACTCGCTCCAACAACACTCCACTCCGCTCGGGAGTCCTACCCAGAGTACTCTCTCATTACTTGGAATATATCCATACTCCTTTTTAAGAACACAATTTCCAAAACCAATATTCTCATTGGCTGGAACATAAATCTATATATATAAAACAACGCTTTACTCACAGAATAACGCCCTTAATATTTAATTATGAACTCTAATTGGATATTAGAGTCCTCACTCTACTTAAACATGAATATCGGGGAAATCATTGGTCCCGCATTTCCAGGGTGTGTTTTTCACACGGCTCATGAGTAGTTAGGCCGAACTTGCAATAGTCAGCTAACGAGGCCGGAAGTCGGTCATTAATTTAAACAAAACAGATGGACACAGATTTTGCTACTGTCCATCGCTATAGAGAGGGGGTTCTCAGGACCGAAGACTGACCGTCATTTATCTTAAGGGAAGGATGACTTCTATAGCCCGACAAGGGATATTTCCTAGTCACAAGCAGTGAGACCTTTTTACAAAATGACCAATTCGCTCCGGCTGTAAATCAATTTAAGCTACGCATGTGTTGGTTTTAAACTTGAGATACAAAGACAGAAATGTCTTCTTTGATATTTACAAATTAAGTAAGAGGTTCTCACGAGACCTTTTGCACAGTGTAACTTTACATTTAGTTAAGCCGTCTACACGTGTTTAATAAGAAAAAATTAATTAGTACAGTTAATTCTGATATAATATGTATATATATATATATATATATATATATATATATATATATTTAGATGTTATAACTATATTTTTGGCATTTGGCAATGAAGGCAAATATGATATGAAAACAAAAATGAATTTCTTGAGTCGGGATTTGAACCAGAGTCTCTAAACTCTGTACGTTAAGGGCTCTCACCAACTGAGCTACTCAAGTAGTCCAACACAAACATACACTTTTCTTATATGTAGTATTCTTAATTCACACAAGAGGTAGTGGGAAGGCCTGTTGGTTGGAACGACTTGCCGCTACCTCTTGTGTGAATTGAGTATAATATATATATATATATATATATATAAAAAAGAAAAATGTACGTTTGTGCTCGAGTACTTGAGTAGCTCAGTTGGTTAGAGTTTAGAGACTCGGGTTCAAATCCCGACTCAAGCATTCATTTTTCTTTTCATATCATATTTGCCTTCATTGCCAAATGTCAAAAATATAGTTATAACAGCTAAATATACAAGCTTTACTGCTATAAAGTAAATATTCTCTTTAAAAAATTTGCTTACCTGTTATGGTGGCCGCTAGATGGTAGTTGGAACGTATTCTCGCTACCTCTTGTGTGAATTGAGAATACTATATATATAAGAAAAATGTATGTTTGTGTTGGAATACATGAGTAGCTCAGTTGGCTAGAGCACTAAACGTACCGAGTTTTAGAGACTCGGGTTCAAATCCCAACTCAAGTATTCATTTTTCTTTTCATATCATATGTATATATATATATATATATATATTTATTTATTTATTTATACTGGAGGACCCGACAGACGTTGTCCTGCCCGAACCTTGGCTTGCCTGCTATTAGCGGGATCCGAAAACTTTTTTTCGATATTTGAATTTTTGATTAACTATATACTAAGTGACATTTATCATTGTTTTTACGTTTCAATCTTTTCGTTTTTTTATTGTGTGATTTTTTATTGCTCACAGCAAAATCATGAAATGAGGGCAATTTCTTGACATGCTGCATCGTTCAATTCTCGTGTCTTGGCCGGGCGATAGTACGGTACTTTTATTAATTTGATGTGATTCAACGGTATTGTGGGGTGATGGGGGGTATAATGTTGGGGTATATATTCTGATATGCGAAAAATCGTCAAAAAATCGGCAAAAATTCCTATAACCCAATAGCAGTGCCACCTACCGGTTCCAATTGTGAATCTAAACCATCCAGGGTCTCAATCAAACCCACATAAATATTTAACCAGTCAAGTGGTTGGTTTACGGCTACCTGACTCCGACCGCGTGGAGCATTTAATTTTGCTGGCTCCTTCTGTAGTGGTACTTTTAAATGTCGCAGTGCTTTAAAATTCAGTAATTTTAGTTCTATCTTCAAATGACAATAATTCTAATAATGCTACTTTTAATATTACAAATAAAGGCAGTTATGTAAGACAATATATAAAGAGTATACATACGTGAACATTTGAGAGTAAATATGGTATTTTTTAAAATTTAAATCGAAACAAATAATGGAGGAACTCGAAAAAAAAATATAAATTGCTCGTAGTAAATACGACACTGATTTTTACACGACAGTCCATCACTGATTTTCTAAAGAATGTTACCCTCATTCAAAGTTTGTCTCCCCTTCAAGCTGGAAATAATAAATAACTTTGCCCCAATAAATCAATCTCAATTTAGCTCGGGTATCTGCTGAAATTCTTAGCAAACAAGTTGATCTGTTTATTTTCTGATCTTCACACACATCTACTAGTTAACCCTAGTAGCCATATAATCACAAAGCAGAAAGCTGTAAATAAATAAATAAACGTAACTACTATCCTAACATAAACATATTTTTAGCAATTACTTATACAATCATATTAGTCGCCCAATTCTTATGTGTATTTTCATTGCTTCCTCAGTAATCCACGACAGTGTGATAACGCTGGAAACAGGGTGCTGCACATAGAGCCACTTTGCAGTCTTCACAGTTATATCTTGTTTCACGGCGTTGGTTGTTTTTGTAGCATACATCACATCGTCGTCGTGGTTCTTGCTTCGATGCTCATGGGGGAATGAATGATGGATAGTGTGGAGCGTTTATTATGATTGGGGGTGTTAATTTGGAAGGTCGCCCACAAGGTGAAATTTCAGTTTTATATTTCAGTATCATATTTTCGATCAGTTTTAACTGAAATTCCATCCTTTTCATTTTCTCACCTGTTTTATGTATAATAGATAGTAATTTAGGCAAAATATATCGATAAAATGCCTAAAATTTGTTCTACTGTCTATTCAATCTACATTATCAACCCATAACAAACTTATAAAACATATAGCGACAAATGTATTTATTTTTATTGAGAAAATAGCATTAGGAAGGTTTAGGTGGGAGGATATTTGGATGAATCTAAGGGAACTGCATATTGGAAATAAACAGCAGTCTTAACTCAAAGAAACCTACAATAATAATAATGATAATAATAATAATAATAATAATAATAATGATAATAATATGATAATAATGATGATGATGACGATGACGACGACATACGATAAATAGGTGCACTAAATTTAAACGAACATTGTGAGAATGCATGACACACGGGGACGTCATACCCACCGTGGTGAGTTTAGGGGATGACGTGCCCTCACGACATTGCCACTAGCGTGGGGCTAGTACATGACGAACCCGCAAATCATAGCCACTTAAGTGGTTAATCAAAATCGGTTCAGTCGTTTAGGAGTTCAGTGTCATGCACAAGTAGAGAAGAATTTATATATATATATCTACTTGTGCATGACACTGAACTCCTAAACGACTGAACCGATTTTGATTAACCACTTAAGTGGCTATGATTTGCGGGTTCGTCATGTACTAGCCCCACGCTAGTGGCAATGTCGTGAGGGCAGGTCATCCCCTAAACTCACCACGGTGGGTATGACGTCTCCGTGTGTCATGCATTCTCACAATGTTCGTTTAAATTTAGTGCACCTATTTATCGTATGTCGTCGTCATCATCATCATCATCATCATGTAATTATTTAATATATATATATATATATATATATATTCAAACCAACAATAGGCAAATTCAGTCTTCATGAAGATAGTAACGACACCGGGGTTAGATTAGTACATTTGCCACATCAAAGAATCTCATTGTTAAGAGCACAACATTTCAGCATAAGGATATTCATAAATACACCTGGACGTCCCCAGATGGAGAAACTCGGAACCAGATAGATCATGTATTAGTGGATAAACACTGGCACAGTAGCATCATTGATGTTAGATCAGTTAGAGGGACAGACTGCAATTCGGATCATCATCTGGTCAGAGTGAAAATCAGACAACGGCTATCGCTTATGAGAGGAACAAACGCTAAAGATGATTCTGTAAAATGTGAATTAAAAAACTTGAAACATGATGAAATGCGGCAAGAATACCAAATCAAAATTGCTAATAGATTTGAAGTACTGGAATCTTCAGATGACAATGTGGCAAACGAAGAAGAAACTGATATAAATAAAGAATGGGAGGCTATAAGAGATACTATTAGATTGTCAGCATCAGAAAGCATTGGTTGTTTAAAAAAGAGGCAAAACAAGAAATGGTTTGATGAGGAATGTGCCGACATTGTAAAGAAAAGAAAGCTAGCAAAAATGAAATGGTTACACGAGCCAAATGAGGTAAATTTAGAGCAATTGGGTAGTGTTCGACGGGAAACCACAAAGTTACTAAAGAGTAAAAAGAGGGAATATTTGAGAGATAAGATTAATGATCTTGAAATGAATGCAAAAAATAGGAACATTAGAGAATTATATCAGGGAATTAGTTTAGAGAAGAAAGGGTTTTAGGATAGAACAAACATAATTCGGAATGAAAATGGGGATATGATTGCAGATTCTAGGAGTATATTAAATAGATGGAAAAGTTACTTTAATCAGATATTAAATGTACATACAGAACATGACATCGAGGAGGATAATTTACAGACAGCAGAAATGCTAGTCGCAGAGCCAAGTGCATTAGAGGTTGAAATGGCGATAGAAAAATTGAAGATGTATAAAGCATCAGGTTCAGATGAGATCCCAGCAGAACTGATAAAATCAGGGGGAGAAAAATTGATGGACAAGATACGCTGGTTGCTTAGTATGATTTGGGAAAAAGAAGCTCTTCCAGATGAATGGAAAGAATCAATTATCGTACCAATTTATAAGAAAGGAGATAGAACTGATTAACAACTATAGAGGCATCTCATTACTTTCAACTTCGTACAAAATTCTAACAAATATATTAGTAAGAAGACTTACTCCCTATATTGATGATATCCTAGGAGATCATCAATGTGCATTTAGGAGAAACAGGTCTACAACAGATCAGATTTTTAGTATAAGACAGATTTTAGAAAAGAAATGGGAATATAATGGTACTGTACATCAACTGTATGTAGACTTCAAAAAAGCATATGATTCAATTAACAGGGAGAAATTATATAGTATCCTGCTGGAGTTCGGAATTCCTAAAAAGTTAGTTAGACTTATACGAATGTGTCTAAATGGCACAAAGAGTAGGGTGCGTGTAGGCAAACAGTTTTCAGACACTTTTGAAATCCAGAATAGGTTGAAGCAAGGAGATGCACTATCTCCTCTACTGTCTAATTTTGTACTAGAGCATGCAATTAAATCTTTAGAGAATGAGGAAGGCTTACAACTGAATGGTATTAATAAGCTGTTAGTTTATGCTGATGATGTAGTACTACTGGCCGATAGCGAGGAGATACTAAAGGACAACAAGCACACACTATTGAGTAACACTAAGAAATTAGGACTGGAAGTAAATATCAGTAAAACTAAATATATGGTCACACGTAGAAATTCAGTATATAATGTAAATGGACAGCTAATGACAAATGAGGGAAATTTTGAGGAAGTGGCTGAATTCAAATACCTAGGAACAATAATCACAAATAGGAATGAGATGCACAAAGAAATTAAACATAGGCTCAATTCTGGAAATATGTGCTATTATGCATTGCAGAGACTCTTGTCGTCCCAACTCCTTTCAAAAAACGTTATACTGAAAATATATAAAACTATTATTCTACCAGTTATATTATATGGATGCGAAACACGGACTCTTACTTTAAGGGAGGACAGGAGTTTACAAGTATTTGAGAATAAAGTTCTTAGGAAAATGTTGGACTACGGAGAGATGAACAGACAGGTGAATGGAGAAGACTACTTAACAGTGAACTACATGGTATTTATGGGAAACCAGATATAATATGAAACGTTAAGTCTCGTAGACTGCGATGGGGAGGGCATGCGGCACGAATGGGGAATGAAAGACGTGCATGGAAGCTTCTTGTAGGAAAGCCAGAAGGAATACGCCCAGTTGGTAGACCAAGAATGAGGTGGGAGAACAACATTAACTATGATTTGAGGGAAGTAGATTATACAGGGAATGATTGGAAAGCATTAGCTCAGGATAGGGATGTATGGAGAGCTTATGACCGCGCGGCCATGAGCCTATGGGTTCGATAGTGCCAGTGAGTAAGTAAGTAAGTATGTATTAAATAATTACATTTTTAACATTGAGCAATGCAAGCTTAATATGGCATGATAAGAAAAATAAATGCCTGGACGGGATTCAAGAGTTCCGGGTTCGAAACCCGTGCAGGCATTTATTTTTCTTTTCATGCCATATATATAATCATTTATTTATTTATTCAGTGCCACCAGTTTCTGATTTAGACATTCCTGGTGCTCTCTCTTAGCATTGGCGTATTATAATCCATTTCTGAGTTACGGGCGCTGGAAAGCGGGATTACAGAGCTCCAATTATATGATGGGTGATCATGATAATGCGCCAGGAGAAGTTTTTATTCCTAAATATAATATAATGATGATTAGATGACATTAGAGGACTGTTTGGGCTTAAAGGCTCAACGTTTCCTGACATTTGCCTTACAGGTGAGGAAAACTCCCGGAAAAAACCTCACCTAAGAAACTTTTTCCGATTGGGGATCGAACCCAGGCCCATTGCGTTTCAAGGCAGCACATTACCTCGAGACCACAGCGGTGGCCTTATTAGCATATTATTATTACTATTATTATTTTTGCTATTACTATATTTCTGTAATTATTTTTATTGGTATAATATTGCAAATGTTAATCGAATTGGCAAACTTTTATTTCAATCCAACTAAATCACTGGTAAAATCCAACCCAGAAGTTCATGATCGCGCGGACGTAAATTCTCCGTAGATCCCTATCCTGAGTTAATATTTTCCGATCATCCCCTGTATAGTCTGTTTCCCTCAAATAATGATGGATATCCTCCCACCTCATTATTGGCCTACCTACTGAGCTTTTTCCCCTCTAGTGTTCCTATAAGCAGTATTCAAGTCCCTCTTCCAATGCCCATTCGTGCCACATATCCTACCCATCGCAGTCTACGAGTCTTAACTGTTCATATTATATATGGTTTCCTGGAAATATATTTTTCTTCAATGGGATTCAAAAGAATTCCGGTATGCAGAAAAATGTGATGTGCATTATTCTCATAAATTCCATTACAAAACATCACATAAGTGATCGCAACGGAATTAAATATATCGTTGAATACGTTCCAAAACTTTTCATGGTCAACAAACGTTTTATTCTACGTGAGTGATCGCAACGGAATTCAATATATCCTTCAATACGTTCCAAAACTTTCCATGGTCAACAAACGTTTTATTCTACATGAGTGATCGCAACGGAATTCAATATATCCTTGAATACGTTCCAAAACTTTTTTTCAATATATCCTTGAATACGTTCCAAAACTTTCCATGGTCAACAAACGTTTTATTCTACATGAGTGATCGCAACGGAATTCAATATATCCTTGAATACGTTCCAAAACTTTTCATGATCAACAAAGTTTTACTCTACGTGAGTGATCGCAACGGAATTCAATATATCCTTGAGTACGTTCCAAAACTTTTCATTATCAACAAACGTTTTACTCTATGTGAGTGATCGAAATTTAATATATCGTTGAATACGTTCCAAAACTTTTCATTATCAACAAACGTTTTACTCTATGTGAGTGATCGACATTTAATATATCCTTGAATACGTTCCAAAACTTTTCATTATCAACAAACGTTTTACTCTATGTGAGTGATCGACATTTAATATATCGTTGAATACGTTCCAAAACTTTTCATGATGAACAAACGTTTTACTCTATGTGAGTGATCGACATTTAATATATCGTTGAATACGTTCCAAAACTTTTCATTATCAACAAACGTTTTACTCTATGTGAGTGATCGACATTTAATATATCGTTGAATACGTTCCAAAACTTTTCATGATCAACAAACGTTTTACTCTATGTGAGTGATCGACATTTAATATATCCTTGAATACGTTCCAAAACTTTTCATGATCAACAAACGTTTTACTCTATGTGAGTGATCGACATTTAATATATCGTTGAATACGTTCCAAAACTTTTCATGATCAACAAACGTTTTACTCTATGTGAGTGATCGACATTTAATATATCCTTGAATACGTTCCAAAACTTTTCATTATCAACAAACGTTTTACTCTATGTGAGTGATCGACATTTAATATATCGTTGAATACGTTCCAAAACTTTTCATGATCAACAAACGTTTTACTCTATGTGAGTGATCGACATTTAATATATCCTTGAATACGTTCCAAAACTTTTCATTATCAACAAACGTTTTACTCTATGTGAGTGATCGACATTTAATATATCGTTGAATACGTTCCAAAACTTTTCATGATCAACAAACGTTTTACTCTATGTGAGTGATCGACATTTAATATATCGTTGAATACGTGGTCCAAAACTTTTCATGATCAACAAACGTTTTACTCTATGTGAGTGATCGACATTTAATATATCGTTGAATACGTTCCAAAACTTTTCATTATCAACAAACGTTTTACTCTATGTGAGTGATCGACATTTAATATATCGTTGAATACGTTCCAAAACTTTTCATGATCAACAAACGTTTTACTCTATGTGAGTGATCGACATTTAATATATCGTTGAATACGTTCCAAAATTTCCCATGATCAACAAACGTTTTACTCTATGTGAGTGATCGACATTTAATATATCGTTGAATACGTTCCAAAATTTCCCATGATCAACAAACGTTTTACTCCATGTAAGTGATCGCAACGGAATTAAATATATCCTAAAATACGTTCCAAAACTTCTCATGATCAACAAATGTTTTACTCTACGTAAGTGATCGCAACGGAATTCAATATATCCTTGAATACGTTCAAAACTTTTTATGATCAATATAAACGTTTTACTCAATATGGTATATAGCTTGGAATATATACAAGTCTTATTGTTACTTTTGTTGCATTCGGCTCACATCTTCGATCCTACAATATATTTTCAATCCAGCCGTAAACAACCCGATGAGGTAAACTTATTACATAAGGTTATACACGAGCCTACTATCCGTTATTACAAGTATAAATACCCCCTGAATACAACAGGGTGTGCACAAAGTCCTGCTACCAAAACAATGTAACTTAGCTCGTAAACTATAGATAGAGACATGCAGTTTTTGTAACGTAATCTACATCTCTCAGAGTTTTGTATTTACATTTGTTGCAGAATGTAACTTAAACGAGAACGACACTACAGGAAAAGTCCCTATGTGTATGGTGGTATGCTGAGTCAGGTAAATCACCAGTACCCCTTATCCGAACGTTATGGCGATTAACACGTCCAGACACAAAGAAAGTAGGTTCATCAGTGAAAATCACCATGTACAGATACTCATTGTCTTCGTTATTGCGTACTGCGTGGAGTCAGTAAATTCAGAACTCCGAGGGAAGTCAGTTGGCAGCAATGCTTGAGTTATTTGACTTTATAGGTCTGAAGATGAATCATTGATTTTTGTAAATGCAGTTCCGTGAAGCACGACAAACCGATTTTTGAGCTGCATTGAAATGGAAGTTGCACATTGTCGATAGATTTTTGGCTCACACCTGGTCATCCACTCCTTGGCAAGTCCATTTCACTACCAGGCGCTAGAAATTTCTCGGCCCATCAAATTATGGACGATTAGGATGGAGGATCTATTCTATATTGCCGGCGGAAATTTCTCTTAACAATTACTGGTGATTTCCGGACTCGGCATAGAACCATACACATTGGCCCTATTTCTGTGGTGCCGTCATAGTAGTTTAAATCACAGATCACAGTCTGCAACAAATGTAAACAAAACTTTACGAGATGAAGAATACGTTGCAAAAACCTCATGCCTCCATCTCAAATAGTTTTTGAGCTAAATTAAATTGTTCTAGTAGCAGAACTTTGTGGACATTCTGTATATCCGTCTAAGGTTTACATGTGGGCGCTAGAGGCATGGACCCATAAAAAAAACCTGCCAAAGATCTCATAGCGTAAATTGTAACAACACGCCTCTAACTTCAGCTTAAGAAATCGTCTATATGATCAGTCTCAGGTCTTTCACTGTAATCATAGCATTTTCATGTTATGCTTTGCAGCTTTACTAGGGAATTGTAGGTGTGGTAGCTTCCCGTTGGTTTTGCACATCGGTGAAAGATGATGATGATGATAATGATAAGGATGATGGTGAAGGCCATGTGATTTCGGGGACCGTTTGGGCCTTTAAGTTTTCCTGCCCTCGGGTGATGGTGGTGGTGGTGATGGTGGTATTGGTGATGGTGGTGGTGATAATGATGATGATGGTGGTGGTGATGGTGGTGGTGTGATAATGATGATGATGATGATGATGATGGTGGTGATGGAGGTGGTGGTGATGGTGGTATTGGTGATGTTTGTGGTGGTGGTGTTGATGGTGTGTGATGGTGGTGATGGTGTGGTGGTGGTGGATGGTGGTATTGGTGATGGTGGTATTGTGGATGGTGTATTGGTTGATGGTGGTTATTGGTGATGGTGGTTATTGGTGATGGTGGTGGTGGGGTGATGGTGGTGGTGGGATAATATGATGATGGTGGTGATGATGATGGTGGTTGATGGTGGTATTGGTGATGGTGGTGGTGATGCAGATGATGATGGTGGTGATGGTGGTGATGATGGTGGTGATGGTGGCGATGGTGGCGATGATGGTGATGATGTGGTGATTATGATGGTGGTGTTGATGATGGTGGTGATGATGATGGTGGTGATGATGATGGTGGTGATGATGATGGTGGTGTTGATGACGGTGGTGATGATTGTGGTGATGATGGTGGTGATGATGGTGGTGATGATGGTGGTGATGATGGTGGTGGTGATGATGGTGGTGATGATGGTGGTGGTGATGATGGTGGTGGTGATGATGGTGGTTTGTTGATGGTGGTGGTGATGATGATGGTGGTGATGATGGTGGTGATGATGGTGGTGGTGATGGTGGTGGTGATGTTGGTGGGTGATGATGATGGTGTGATGATGTGGTGGTGATGGTGGTGTGGTGATGATGATGGTGGTGAGTGATGATGGTGGTGATGATGATGGTGGTTGATGATGATGGTGGTGATGATGATGGTGGTGTGATGATGGTTTGGTGATGATGTGGTGGTGATTGATGATGGTGGTGATGATGATGGTGGTGATGATGATGGTGGTGATGCTGGTGGTGATGATGATGGTGGTGATGATGGTGGTGGTGATGATGGTGGTGGTGATGGTGGTGGTGATGATGGTGGTGGTGATGATGGTGGTGGTGATGATGGTGTGGTGATGTGATGGTGGTGATGATGATGGTGGTGATGATGATGGTGGTGTGATGATGATGGTGGTGATGATGATGGTGGTGATGATGATGGTGGTGATGATGGTGGTGGTGATGATGGTGGTGGTGATGATGGTGGTGGTGATGATGGTGGTGGTGATGATGGTGGTGGTGATGAGGTGGTGGTGGTGATGATGGTGGTGGTGATGATGGTGGTGGTGATGATGGTGGTGGTGATGATGGTGGTGATGATGATGGTGGTGGTGATGATGATGTGGTGATGATGATGGTGGTGATGATGATGGTGGTGTTGATGATGATGATGTGGTGATGATGGTGGTGGTGATGATGGTGGTGGTGATGGTGGTGGTGATGATGTTGGTGGTGATGATGATGGTGGTGATGATGATGGTGGTGATGATGATGGTGGTGATGATGATGGTGATGATGGTGATAGTGATGGTGGTGATAGTGATGGTGGTGATGATGGTGATAGTGATGGTGATGATGGTGATGGTGATGATGGTGATGGTGATAGTGATGGTGATGATGGTGATAGTGATGGTGATGATAAAATAAAGTGAGTAAAACATCCGTTTGGAAATACAAAAAAAATTTCTTCTGCTTATAAACAAGCTGTGTTTTCTCTTCTTTTAGGAAAGCGTAGGCTTAGATGGGAAAATGATATTCGGAATGATCTTGTGGAGCTGGATACCGGGGACAAGAACTTCATTCGGTTAGCTGAGGATATGGAAAAGTCCAGTGGAATGTCTTAAGGAATGTGACAAAACTTGGAAATTTAAGTTATTTCAGTTAGTCTCAAATTGGGCGGAACATTTTCCTACACATAAAAAAAATAAATTATATAAATTATTACATTTTCATCTGCAAATCTACTTTTCAGAACCAAATTTAACAGATTTACAAATATGTTTAAAAATGTAATTAGCACAACTGCACTCGTACTGAAACACATTCTTAATATCTCCAAAAATATTATTTTGTAAATAATAAGTTATTTTCAGATGAGAACTACATAATAAAGTGATAAAGTGATCCCACAACAGGCCTCAGGAGGCCCTTGGGGCAGTAGGAGGTTAAGGCTCCCACTTTTTCTAGACAATCGGCACTTTATGTCAGCCGGGTTGTCAGCCCTGCGTGACGGCCGCCTTTACCCCAGAACAAGCGTCTGGTACTCATTTCAGTTAGAGGCTGAGTCGACCCCAGGGCCATAGTGCCGCCAGAGGGTTTGGGTCAGTTTAAAAATCCTGACCCCAACGGGACTTGAACCCTCGACCCTCCGGCTTGTAGCTCAGTGCCTTAACCACTACGCTATGGCGTGCCCCTGAACTACATAATATAAATACAAATATATTTAAAAATGTAATTAGCACAACTGTAGTCGTCTTAATATCTCCAAAAATATGATTTTGTAAATAATAAGTTATTTTCAGATGATAACTATATAATATAAATACAAATATATTTAAAAATGTAATTAGCACAACTGTAGTCGTCTTAATATCTCCAAAAATATGATTTTGTAAATAATAAGTTATTTTCAGATGATAACTATATAATATAAATACAAATATATTTAAAAATGTAATTAGCACAACTGTAGTCGTCTTAATATCTCCAAAAATATGATTTTGTAAATAATAAGTTATTTTCAGATGAGAACTATATAATATAAATACAAATATATTTAAAAATGTAATTAGCACAACTGTTCTCGTCTTAATATCTCCAAAAATATGATTTTGTAAATAATAAGTTATTTTCAGATGAGAACTATATAATATAAATACAAATATATTTAAAAATGTAATTAGGACAACTGTGCTCGTCTTAATATCTCCAAAAATATGATTTTGTAAATAATAAGTTATTTTCAGATGAGAACTATATAATATAAATACAAATATATTTAAAAATGTAATTAGCACAACTGTAGTCGTCTTAATATCTCCAAAAATATGATTTTGTAAATAATAAGTTATTTTCAGATGAGAACTATATAATATAAATACAAATATATTTAAAAATGTAATTAGCACAACTGTTCTCGTCTTAATATCTCCAAAAATATGATTTTGTAAATAATAAGTTATTTTCAGATGATAACTATATAATATAAATACAAATATATTTAAAAATGTAATTAGCACAACTGTGCTCGTCTTAATATCTCCAAAAATATGATTTTGTAAATAATAAGTTATTTTCAGATGAGAACTATATAATATAAATACAAATATATTTAAAAATGTAATTAGCACAACTGTAGTCGTCTTAATATCTCCAAAAATATGATTTTGTAAATAATAAGTTATTTTCAGATGAGAACTATATAATATAAATACAAATATATTTAAAAATGTAATTAGCACAACTGTAGTCGTCTTAATATCTCCAAAAATATGATTTTGTAAATAATAAGTTATTTTCAGATGAGAACTATATAATATAAATACAAATATATTTAAAAATGTAATTAGCACAACTGTAGTCTTAATATCTCCAAAAATATGATTTTGTAAATAATAAGTTATTTTCAGATGAGAACTATATAATATAAATACAAATATATTTAAAAATGTAATTAGCACAACTGTACTCGTACTGAAACACATTCTTAATATCTCCAAAAATATTATTTTGTAAATAATAAGTTATTTTCAGATGAGAACTATATAATATAAATACAAATATATTTAAAAATGTAATTAGCACAACTGTAGTCGTACTGAAACACATTCTTAATATCTCCAAAAATATTATTTTGTAAATAATAAGTTACTTTCAGATGAGAACTATATAATATAAATACAAATATATTTAAAAATGTAATTAGCACAACTGTAGTCGTACTGAAACACATTCTTAATATCTCCAAAAATATTATTTTGTAAATAATAAGTTATTTTCAGATGAGAATTATATAATATAAATACAAATATATTTAAAAATGTAATTAGCACAACTGTAGTCGTACTGAAACACATTCTTAATATCTCCAAAAATATTATTTTGTAAATAATAAGTTATTTTCTGATGAGAACTATGTAATATAAATACTTATTTATACTAAAGACCTTAATAATAACTCTGAGCAGGTTAAATTGCGTTAATAAATCTATTACACCGAGCTGATTATTTCATTACAGATGCTAATCGTAACGTTCACACTATTACCAAACTCCTTTCGCTGCCTACCTCTTTAACATTTCAACTTATAACATTCTAATATGGAGACTTAGTCTTTACTATTTTGAAATATATTTTAATTTCATAGCAAATTTATATTATCTAATACTCTTTTACTAGATTAGGTAACCTGGATCATCTGGTGCAGTCGAAAATTCGAAAAAAAAAAAGTTTGACATGCAATACATTTATAGGAATGGCACGTTCTAATTAAAAAATTAAACTGTAATAACTCAAAATATGTGGCACTTAAAATATATCACTTTTACAGTTATGAAGGAAAAAATGAGCTCCTTCTCCAGAACATATGCACAATCTTCATATAAATAGTCTCTACTACCCCAGGAAAGAAATATACAATCACATTGAACTAGCCAACGCCGTGTGGCAGATAAATCGAAATATATTGGTGTTTCTTTAATATCCCCGCCTTATCTACCATGAAATAATCCACTCATTTAGTATAAATAAAGCGCAGTATCATGCTATTATTTACATAACTTACTTACTCACTGGCACTATTGAACCCGTAGGTATATGGCCGCGCGGACTTAAGCTCTCCATACATCTCTATCCTGAGCTAATGCTTTCCAATCATTCCCTGTATAATCTATTTCCCTCAAATCACAGTTAATGTTATTCTTCCACCTCATTATTGGTCTACCAACTGCGCGTTTTCCCTCTCATTTTCCAACAAGAAGTTTCCATGCACGTCTTTCATTCCCCATATGTGCCACATGTCCTGCACATCGCAGTCTACGAGGCGTAACTGTTCTTACTATATGTGGCTTCTTATAAATACCATGTATTTCACTGTTGTAGCAGAAATAACTGCACTAATTAATTTTATTATTAAACATTATTACTAAATATGTAGTTACACTTTCCCAAAAAAAGGTTTCGTGAGAAACTTTTATCAATCTGTTACGCTTGAGTATATATAAAGGCATTTCTGTCCATTGTATTTCAAGTTCTTTGAAGATGGACACATGTAAGTTAAAATTGTTTTACAATCCGGGACAAATCGTTCCCTAATAATACGGCCTCGCAGCTGGAGACGTAATGTCTCTTGTCCGGCTCCGGAAGTCATCCTTCCAGACAGATAAATGACGGTCAATCTTAAGTGTCGAAAAGCACTAGACCGCCTGTTGAGATGGCGACAGTAGCCAAAAACTATGTCCATCTGTTTTCAGTAAATTAATGAACTTCTCACCAGCGTGTGAAAAACACACCCTGGAAATACATGACCAATGTATTGTCCCTAGATTCTGGTTTAACTATAGTGGGAACCATAATGCCCAATCAGAGTCCATAAGTCAATATCATTCTGCTAGTAAGGCGTTTTTTATGTATGTTAATTATATGTTCAGCCAATGAAAATATTGGTTTTGTAAATTGTATTTGTAAGATGGAGTTGGATATATTCCGAATATCGTGAGAGTAGTCTACTCCGGGATTTGTTCCCGTGTGGAACAAAATTTACATAAGACTCCCGCGCAGGATTAATTGTTTGAGTTCCGCGGCAGTGCGGACTCGTATATTTCGCCGGTCGCAGGCAAGCGACCCATTAGATACACGAAATGTGTTAGGCCAAGAACGGCAAGTTATAAAAGTTATTCATTTTAAAAGCATCAGTGTGCTGGTGTTATATCACACTTTAGGTCGAGTGAAGATCGGTAATTATCAGTGCTTCAAAACGCGATAGATTCGCCACGATATTAATAAAATTGGTCCAGTATTGACCGCTATTCGCACTTGTACTATTCCGAAGGGAAAAGATACCGGAATATATCCAAATAAATCCAATGTTCTGGAATTGGAACTGTAACAGTCTTGTGCTACATGTTGATTAATAAATATTATATAATTGACACCAGTGTTGTCTCGGTAAGCCTCCTTATTGTACTCCGTTGTCCTTAGTTCGAACCTCGCCTTATCGCACGGCGAAAATCCACAACCCTGAGATACATACAGTACTTGCCTTGCCCTAGGCACATACCGCCTTCTTCCTGTTATACTGTTTAATAGTAGTCTCCATTCACCTGTTGTTCATCCCTCTTTGGTCCATAAATGTTCCTAAGTACTTTATTCTCAAATACTCGTAATCTGCTTTCCTTCCTTAAAGAACGAGTCCGTGTATCACACCCATATAACATAACTGGTAGAATAATAGTTTTATATTTTTTTCAGTTTAAGTTTTTTGAAAGGAGTTGGGACAACAAAAGTCTCTGTAATACATAGTAGCACGCATTTTCAGGATTGAGCCTATGTTTAATTTCTTTGTGCATCTGATTCCTATTTGTGATTATTGTTCCTACTCGTGATTAATATTCCTACTCACTTGGATTCAGCCACTTCCTCAAAATTTCCATTTCCATTTCCATTATATAATGTATTTCTACATGTGAACATATATTTAGTTTTATTGGTATTTACTTCCAGTCCTAATTTCTTAATGTTACTTAATAGTGTGTGCATGTTGTCAATTCTGGAAATGTGAGCTATTATGCATTGCAGAGACTCTTGATGTCCCAACTCCTTTCAGAAAACGTTAAATTGAAAATATATACAACTATTAATCTACCTGTTATGTTATATGGATGCGAAACATGGACTCTTACTTTAAGGGAGGAAAGGAGATTACAAGTATTTGAGAATAAAGTACTTAGGAAAATTTTTGGACCAAAGAGAGATGAACAGACAGGTTAATGGAGAAGACTACATAACAATGAACTACATGGTCTGTATAGGAAGCCAGATATAATAAGAACAGTTAAGTCTCGTAGACTGCGATGGGCAGGACATGTTGCACGTATGGGGAATGAAAGACTTGCATGGAAGCTTCTTGTAGGAAAGCCAGAGAGAAAACGCCCAGTTGGTAGACCAAGAATGACGTGGGAGAATAACATTAGCTATGATTTGAGGGAAGTAGATTATACAGGGAATGATTGGAAAGCATTAGCTCAGGATAGGGATGTATGGAGAGCTTATTTCCATGAACCTACGGGTTCGATAGTGCCAGTGAGTAAGTAAGTATGTTGTCCTTTAGTATCTCCTCGCTATCGGCCAATAGTTCTACACCATGAGCATAAACTAACAGCTTATTAATACCATTGAGTTGTAAGCCTTCCTCATTCTCTAAAGATTTAATGGCTTGCTCTAGTGCAAAATTAAATAGTAGAAGGAATAGTGCATCTCCTTGCTTCAACCCATTCCGGATTTCGAAAGTGTCCGAAAACTGTTTGTCTACTCTTTGTGCCATTTAGACACATTCGTATAAGTTTAACTTTTTAGGAATTCCGAACTCCAGGAGGATACTATAAAACTTCTCCCTCCTAATTGAATCGTATGCTTTTTTGAAGTCTACTTATAATTGATATACAATCCCATTATATTCCCATTTTTTTTAATCTGTTTTATACTAAAAATCTGATCTGTTGTAGACTTGTTTCTTCTACAATGTAAATAATTAAGTCGCTGACGATATTGAACCCGATTAATTTCCAACAATTTCCTTATAATTCATATCCCTCAATTCATGATTGCTATTGTCCCAACCCTTTCTAGGCCTAATTACTGCGAGCTTTCCCTCTGGTTATCCTACAAGGAGTTTCAATGCCTATTTCAATACTCGTTCGTTCTATATGCCCTGCCCATCTCAATCTAAGGGATGTAATGTAACATACTTCAATTTTTTTTCTCTAATACATCAAGGAAGTTAAACTAGCGAATATAATGCACTAATTTTTAATAATTAATTTTGGTTAATTATTGTGGAAATTTTTAATGATTATGAACAACGATTTGGTATTTTTTATTTTTTTTGGAGAACGTCAATATATTTTACTCACTAAAGATAGTCATGTAGGTTCCATCTGCAAAGAAGTCGTGAATTCCTATGTAAAATACGTTATTACGCCAGTCATTCAGTGTCTTCGGATGTCTACTGAAGAACGGCAGAAGTGCACGAACTTCTGCTTCGGAATTAAGTATCAGAAGATGAGCATCCTCATTTGCACAAGTACGGAGCCCCTGTAGCCATGTGCTAGCTACCACGTGCATCTTATAGTAGCCAAATCCAGGTATTAGCTCGTAGTCGGATCTTCGAATCTTAGTATGCGAGTCAACACCAGGAGCTGAAATAAGATAAATGTGTCCAAATCTTAAAAATTATATTCATTTTAGCGATAATCTGTCACACAATTACTGTGAGGAGCACATTTTCAAAACGTCTCTTGTCCACCTTGTATCAAAATTGACTTTTTGTGTTTCTGCATTTTTCTTAGATTACTACATGTACATATGCCATCTTTTGATTTCATAAAATCCTTCAAATGACTACAAACGTGTGTTAAAAGTGGCTATTGCAATAAAATCAATTTTCACAGCAAAACGCCGACCTAAATGTATGAAAATAGAGAACAGATGTTTTGAAAACGAGACCTTCATGTCTAAATGGTACATTTTCTTTGTCAGATTTATTATTTTATATTTAAGAGAATGAACGATGTAGGTTGCAAAACTATTTTGAGATTAGAGATTAAATAATTAACAAGAAAAGTACAATGCTTAATTGTGTTTCCAATTGCTTAGTATTTCCAAGATAAGAAAAGAATAATGTTTCAGTCTTATGATTTTTTTGGAAAGTTGAATTCATAATTTTAACTTATTTTCGTGTTAACAAACCTATACTAATTATATTATTTTTAGTCTGATCATCTTAACTCAATATTAATGTTGATTTGTTCTTGTACATGTTTCAAAACAATTCTGTTTTATCGTCAGCTTGTCTAGACCGGTTTGATTTATGTTGCATTATGCTGCACACCCTGGAAGTCGATGTCAACTCCATCCTGTGGTTGGCCAAAGAACCTCCAAATAAGGTCACGCTCCGTCGATATTTCAAAATTCATAACTCTGTTTTTGTTCTTTTGAATATAGATTTTTCCCAAATAGTCAGCTCTTTTGTATTTTCTAACTGTTTCAATAATTTAGTGTCTGGATTTATATTATGTTTTGCAGACCAAACATGAGCAGCAACTGCAGATTTTTCTATTTCCCCATTTTTAATATTTCTTATGTGTTCTTTGGTTCTAATTTTTAGGTTTCTTTTTGTTTAAAAAATAGAACCAAAGAACACATAAGAAATATTAAAAATTGGGAAAATAGAAAAAACTGCAGTTGCTGCTCATGTGTGGTCTGAAAAACATAATATAAATTCAAACACTAAATTATTAAAACAGTTAGAAAATACAAAAGAGCTGACTATTTGGGGGAAAATCTATATTCAGAAGAACAAAAACAGAGTTACGAATTTTGAAATACCGACGGAGCGTGACCTTGTTTGGAGGTTCTTTGGCCAACCACAGGATGGAGCTGACATCGACATCCAGGGTGTGCAGCATAATGCAACATAAATCAAACCAGTCTAGCTAGACAAGATGATGATAAAACAGAATTGTTTTGAAACATGTCCATGAACAAATCAACATTAATATTGAGGTAATATGATCAGACTGAAAATAATATAATTAAAATAACCTCAAAATATCACTTCCTAAAATAAAATATTAAACCTACACTAATTTTGCTTATACCGTGCTTAAGAAGCAGTCATAGAACCTCTCACAGTGTATCCCGCTGCACAGCTTATTGAGGTTCGACGATTGATCTTGAAATAACAAAACGGTAAAACTAAGTCATGTCTCTAGCTTTTCATTTTGTTTGACGAAACCCAAGCACAAGTTAGTAATATGTAATGGGGTTGAAATCAAGTTGTAATTAGGAATTCACTATCCTAGTATCAATCCTAAAACATTTCCGCTTCACACAAATAATAATGTGTGAAATATATGAGGATTTGATTTTTTTCGTTAAATTTTCAAGGTATGGGCTTATAAGCTGTATAAATCTGGTAACTTACATAATTTACACCCTATTTAATATACCTACGATCTCGATCGTTTTTAGGAGGTTTTCCTCGCTTGTAAGACAAATGTAAGGAAATGTCAAGGCTGAAAATATCCCGAACCCCATCCAGCTGTCATAATCATCCATAAAAATATTCATCTTGTTTAATGTGGATGAATGGTGTGTCGTGGCTCAAATTAATATGTTTCCTTGGAGTTGCCCTGGCACTGTGCTGATCACTCATCCGGGGATGCCTTCCATGTTTTCATATAGTCAATTATGATTGGTATCTGATCTAAAGTTAAAATTTCCTCGCGATGGGTCGTGTACCCATAGTGCCCGGGTGGCAAAAAGTAGTTATAAAGGGATAAGTTACATAAAGGAAAAAAGTTTATATTTTCTCATGGTGTCAATATATTTGTAAACTTTATTATAACATAATTGGAAGAATTCTCATATAAAAGTAATTGATGACAAATTTTGGATGTCAAATAGGCCTCTGTACTAGACTGTGATTTGAAGAAGTAAATCACAATTAATTTATTGTCGAGTAGAGACTATAATCTTCTTTTTTTTTCAACTTTTGTTGGGACGCTTGAACATGTTTGGTCAAACGTCATCTTACATATTTTTCAGAACAATTTACTGTAATGTCTGTTACCTTATTCATGTGCTTTTCAAAATGCTACTATGTAATAATGCATTTGGTGAATTATCGGATGCTGATAATGAAATTACAACCCATTTACCTGTATGGTGGGAAGAAACACGAAAAAATCCACAGTGAACGTTAGTAAGCCCCGAGATTTGAACTCGGAAACTCTGGAATGCGAATCTCAAACTATATCTGCGCCAACTCTATCTTTACTATAATTACTTTTATTGTAGCCTTAAAATATCTATATATAGCCTAGTGAATACTACATATATATATATATATATATATATAATATATATATATATTTATATAATCACACGAAAAATATGTAAAAGGAAAGTTGGTACTGATTTCATGTAAAATGTAGGCTCGATAATGTAAATAGCAAAGCTTAAATAAAAATCTCTCTTATAAACAATTACACTTTCTCAATCAGATTATTCGTAAAAATATACTCACAAGTTACGACTGCATCCACTGTGACTGACTCCGTATCTCCACACTTAGTAGATTTGTGTTCAAGGTCCAGAGTCCAGGGTTCTTCCCCAGGAGATTCTGCACCATGATCAAAATGCACCTGCACATTTTATATTACCGGTATGTAATATTTTCTAAAAACGTTTATACATTTATATATATAAAAAAAAATTAAACATAGAGTTAATTCTAGAAATGCATGCTATTATCCAATGCAAGGAACTTTGTTGTCCCAATTCCAAAAAAAAAATTAATATATATATATATATATATATATATATATGTGTGTGTATAACTGTTATTCTCCCAGTTATATGGATGTGAGACATAAACTCTTACTTTAAGGGAGAAGATATTATTGAGAGATTCCATGAAAAATGTCATACCGAGGTGACATTTTTTTAATTGACACAGGAATAATTTTTGACGTATATATATATATATATATATATAATTATATCTTAAAGATCAAATTTCCATATTCTATAAGATAATGTTTCAAATGTGTATTATTTTAATCTAATATTGGTGGTATAGTCATATTCCAAACCTGTAAAAACGCACAAAATTTTAACAATTTGCTGTTTAATGATTTGGTCTTATTAATTCGTTTTATTTCACAAACTCTTTTGTTAAACCATACTTTGCTCCCCTTAGTAGTAAATGTAATAATATTAATTGCTTGCGAGTGTTCTATATACCTTACCTTACATGTGCCATATAATCGTTAACTGTAAGTTATTGTCAGTCAGTCACGGAAAACGTATAAAAATTACTGTACACAATATAATAATTGGTAGATTAAAATTTCCTCTTGGATTTTACGTTATCGTTACGCACCTAACAAAGAAGTATTGATGACATTTTCTTGTAAAGTAATTATTTTTCCCGTTAGTTTCCCGTGACTGACTGACTGACTTTTGTCCTCTCATTTATATTGCTAATACCCAAGGCGCAGTCAGTTCCTTGCTGTACTCCGCTGAAGATTAACATAAATATGGTCTAGGGAATCTGGTAGACTTCGGCTCAGCCGTCCCATAAAATAATTACTGGTGCTTCTTCTGTGTCAATTAGAGCTAAAAGTCAGTCAGCGGAAGCATTTAAATATATTCGGGAATAGGCTGCAGTAAATGGAACAGTCATACTTGTTGATTTCCCACAAAATTATACAAACAAAGAAGAAAATAAGATCCAGGCAGTTCATTGGAACAATAAGCATATTTCAATAATAATTGCTGTTGCCTAGTTTAGATGGAAGGTGACAGAGAAGTTCAGACGAAACATTTTGTCCTAGTGTTAGGTTATGTGACACATGGGAAGTGTGTTATAGATGTTTGCTTAAGAAAAGCGTTTTCTGAACTATTGACACATCTTTCAAAACTAAAAGTGATACAAAATTTTCAGTTGGAGCAGCAGATAATTTAAATAGAAATAGGCCTATATATTTAGCAATGTGACACAGCTTTCTTGAATATTTGGATTTTTACATAAAATGGAACTTCTTTGAATCGTACTAAGGAAACAGAACGATGCGATTGGCGGCCAAGTAAAAAGGATGGCACGGATGTATGGAAAATTAGATAAAAAATTGTGCAGAATTCTATAATGCGAGCTGTAAAACCAAACAAATAACTGTTCAGGAGTGGTCACAAAATTATGTAGAAGAGGTAAAGAAGTTTCTAGGAAAAGAATTTGAACATCTTGCAGCTATCACGGACTCATTGCGTTCACAACGTGAAAGCGTCGGAGCAGTATGTTATAGATTATGCACAACTGTCAAACAAACAATCAGCGCAACAAGTTCAAAAGTTCGTGTGTTTAAAAAAACTAAATGGCGCGACAGGCCTAGAAAGTTCTTAGCCTACCAACCAGCTGCTGATTTCACATTCAAATACATCTATCACAGAGGTGGACAATCATCTAGCCAATATGTAGGGGTGACATGTGATCAGCATGCCGGATACTCCAGCCGTTATGACTGGTTTCACGACTGCTGCTGTTAAATATTGTAGCTGCTCAAATTCTTCACGATTCTGGGCGGGAAACAGTCCCATGGATGGACGAAATTCCATGAGAAAATTTCTTCTCTGATGGGGACTCGAAACCAATGCTCTCCATTAAGGCATCTTTACTGAAACCATTCAGCTACGGCGTAGAACTTCGTGCGTGGCAGGAAACATACTATTTATTAATGGAAGTGAAATAATAACGGAATAAACGAATCTGATATACACCGGTGTTAAGAAGTGAGTCACCAGAAGATTGAGGTGTAAGGTTAATAACAACAATAAGAACAACAATAAACTAGAATTCACTGCATCAGAAATTGGACAGCTTACTCGTGTGATTTGTTTTGAAAGTACACTCACACTGTAAATAACTAACTTATTATTCTGGAAGGCCTATTGTGAATTCCATGTTAGTATGTTTTATTTTAATGGTAAAATCTAGAAATCAGAAATATTAAATCTTGCATCAGATAAATTGTAATCCGTTACTACACACACACACACACACGCGCGCGCGCGCACGCACACACGCACACACGTATACATATACATATAATTATATTAGGTATATTTAACTATAGAGTAGGGCATTTGTTATTAAGTATTTATTATTTTTGTTGTTTTATATAATTTAAAATTATATTATGGTAAGCGAGTTAATTTAATTAAGTTACTGATTTAAATTAATATTTATTTCACAGCAAAATTAAATTTAACATTTTTCGTGGAATTGATAAAGTATTTGTAGTTCTTTATTAATCTCTGTTACCGAAGCAGTTTGTCTAGTTTCATAGTATTTTGTTACATTTGTATAATACTTACATTTTGAAATTCTAAATAAAATTCAGATATGTCAGTCAGTCAGTCAGTCACAGAATAAAGTCAGTCAGTCACACATCACGTGTTAGGTCATAACTCTGGTTTTAATTGTGATTTTGGTTTCGTTTTTATTTAGAATTTAACTTGAAATGTGCTCTCCAAACGGTATTTAGGAAAACTGAATTAGGAATAAAACTTCAGAGAATGATGCAGTTGAACATGTTAAGCTGCATGATGAGTTAACATTTATGTCAGTCAGTCACACATACTTCGGTAGATAATCAATAACATTATTTTTCTTCAGAAGTTGTATATTTATGCACAGTCTTAATCGCACACTTTTCCTCTATCATATCACGTAGATAACACCCCAAATTTCAATCAATTGTATTTATGTAAATATTTTGCTGCAAAAGTGTATTGTAAATATCAGTAAGTCATATATGGAATTGCTCTATTACGAATATCTGAGAATATATTTCTTAGCAAAATATTTGGACCAAAGAGAGGTGAACAGACGGGCGAATGGTGAAGATTACATAACAGTTAGCTACATGATCTTTATGGGAAACCAGATATAATGAGAAGAGTTAAGTCTCATAGGCGGCGATAGGTAGGACATATGTACCCAATATGGATAGAAAGAGGGGAATGAAATCTCCTTGCAGGAAACCAGAGGGATAGCGCCTAGTAGGCAGGCCAAAAATAAGTTGTGATAATAACATTAACCGTGATTTGAGAGAAGTTGAATATATAGGGGATGATTATTAAATATTATCTCAGGATAGGGTTATATGGAGAGCTTATCCGTGGCCATGAACCTACAGGTTCGATAGTGCCAGTTATATATACATATATGTATGTGTGTGTGTATAAGACGGCTGTTTGGCAAAGAATACTATTTTTTTAGTCTTGATTTAACTCTTATATAATAATAATAATAATAATAATAATAATGATTTATTTTAGCTGGCAGAGTTAAGGCCATAAGGCCTTCTCTTCCACTCAACCAGCGAATAGTAAAATTATACAAAAATTACGTACATATTACAATTTTAAGATATTAAAATACAGACTAAACAAAATACAATGATGATGGATCTAATACTAGCTAATGCTAACAAAAACATAGAATATAATAAAATTAAAATGATATAAAATAAAGTAAGTAGCTTCCTACATGATTATTAATAGAATGCTCTATATAGTTGTTATGTAGTTAATGTTTTCATTGTGTCGAACTTAAGATATCAGTTAATTTGGATTTAAATAATGATAGCGATTGACAGTCCCTGACATGACTGGGAAGTGAGTTCCATGCTCTAGCCATAGATATTGTGTAAGATTCAGAGTACAGACAGGTCCTGTGTTGTGGTATCAAAAGTAAAGAAGAGTCTTGTGATCCTGTTCCTAAATTGTGATGAGCCGATAAATGTTGAAAACGTGTTGTTAAATAAGTTGGTAAATATGTGTGCAGAATTTGGAATAGTAAGGTATGTGAATGTAAAGTTCTTCTGTCATTTAGGCGTAGCCATGATAAGGCCTGAAATGAAGGAGACACGTGGTCATAACGACGGAGATTGAATATAAATCGAATGCACGCATTATGAGCACGCTGTAGTCTGTCAGATAGATCAGTTGTAAGATTAGTCAGTAATATGTCGCAGTAGTCGAAGTGTGGCATTATAAGAGTCTGTACAAGTATTTGTTTTAATTTTGTAGGAAGGAAGTTTTTAAAACTATTTAGGGTGTGGAGAATTGAGAACACTTTCTTGCAGGTATTATTCACCTGGATTTTCCAGTCTAGGTGTTGGTCCATATAGATACCCAGATTTTTTACTACTGAGCTGTAGGGGATATTTTTGTCATTTAGGAGAATGGTAGGGATATTTTCGTAATTTATAATGCTTTGGATTCGCCGATGTCCTATAATTATGCACTGTGTCTTGTCAGTATTTAGATTAAGTCCATGTTTCATCGACCATTGGGAAATTGAGTCTAGGTCACTATTTAATTTGTCTAGTGTGTCATGTACATCGTCAGGATGGGAGTGAATGTAAATTTGCAAATCGTCAGCGTATAGGTGATATCGACAATAGGTAAGTCTAGTGGATATATCGTTAACATAGATAGAGAACAGAAGTGGTCCTAACACTGAACCTTGTTGGACGCCACCCTTCAGTGATAGCCAGGATGAGGAAAGTTCTGCATTGGATACACATTGCTGGCGACCATGAAGATAGGATCCAAGCCAGTTAACAGCATTGTCCGAAAGATTCAGAGCGCGTAATTTTGCTATTAATATGTCAGTGTCAACAGTGTCGAAAGCTTTGCTGAAGTCCAAGAGTGTAAATATTGTCATGTGGCCACTGTCCATTGCTTCACGTGTATCTTCGGTAATTTTAAGAAGTGCGGTTGCCGTACTATGGCCTGTCCTAAAACCTGATTGGTATGGGTCGAGTATGTTATGAGTGTTAAGGTAATCGGTTAATTGTTCATGAACAATGCGCTCCAAGGCCTTAGATAGGACTGGGAGGATGCTGATTGGTCTAAAGTCGTTTGGTGTTACAGGTAATTTAATTTTAGGGATTGGTCTGACTATAGCTTTTTTCCAGAGTTCGGGGTAAGTTGAGGTCATAATTGAGGCATTGAATATATGGGTTACAGTTGGGAGTATGACATGGAGTATTTTCTTTAAAAAGTCGATACTTATATTGTCTATACCTTGTGTTTTAGTTCTAATGCGGTCCAGGGATAGTTTAACGTCGATTGGCATTATATAGGAAAAGAAGAATTTTTCTCGGGAAGGAGTAGGTGTGGATAGGAGCTCATCTATAGTTTGTTGTTTGGTCGTAGTGTTTATGTTAAGTGTGGCATATGATGTGAAATGTTGGTTTAGATCGTCCAGTGATATGTTAATGCTCTCTCCTTTGGTTGTCGGCTGCCGTAGACCCATTGATCTAATACGTTTCCACATATCACTTGCATTTGTGTTTGGATCAATGAGACTATGAGCATACCGCAACTTAGCGTTCCTAATGTTTTGATTCGTTTTGTTTCTTAATGTCTTATATTGTCTTAAGTTAGCGTCACTTTTGTCCCGTCTATATTTTCGAAAAGCAGCATCCCTCTCAGCCATCAGTAGTCGAATTTCGTGGGACATCCAGGGAGCTGGGGATTTAGTAATTCGTCTAGTCTTCAAGGGGGCATGTTTGTCGTAAAGTTCTAATATCATATTGTTAAATTTAAGCAATTTTTCGTCAATTGTGAATAGGGTCCAAATATCATGCCACGGCATGTCGATAGCGTCTGCAATTAGAGCTTGCTGGTTAATATTTTTTAAATTTCGATACGTTAATAATTTAGGACGAGTCCTAGGACACTGGAGAGAGTATTCGATATATATGACGTCATGGGCTGATATGCCGGGGGCAGATATTTGTCCGTAGTTTATAATTTTCTGTGAATTTGTCGTGGCTATGATGTCTATTAATGTATCAGTCGTCGATGTGTGATGAGTTCGGTTGTAAAGGCAAAGACATACAGATTGCATTGCGGGATGTTCAGTAGTGCCAGTAGTTTGGAGTGATGACGATGAGCGAAGATAAGATAAGAAGTTAGAGTTAAAGTCGCCCATTACTATAACCTGTTGATAATGCGGGCAAGTACGTAAACTTAATAAAGGTGTGTCTATGTCACTAAGATACTCTAATTTCGGAGGTTTGGAAATTCCACACACTAACGGAGACCCTCTCTGTAAACTAGCTGACAAAATTCAATGAAGAGGAATTCTGGGGCGTGCATTGTAATCAGGGGAGGAGTTGAAGATATGAATTCTTTGGGCTCTCAAGTTCGATTTGAAATACATCGCAACTCCCCCACCTCTGTTCCCTAGTCTATCATTGAGACAGCGGGTGTACCCGTCAATATCAACAAGTGAGGAGTGAAGGGAAGGTTTAAGCCAGGACCTCAGATATTAAGATCGCATGGCAGATACAATCTCGGAAAATAATGTCGAATTTCATGAATGTGAGGCAGAATGCTTTGAGCATTAATATGGGCGATTTTAAGAGTAGTTGAACGAGGAGAAAAACATTCTTTTAGCAGGTAGGCAGTGGTGGGGTGAGAAGAATGTGAGGATTCATTGGCATTGTCATTTGAAGAAAGGGTAGGAATTTGCCTGGGGGATGGTCGTGTTGAAAGCAGGTCAGGGACTTCAAATATTTGACTAAAACTTGGAAGATCAATTGTACCAACTTTTACAAATAATGAAAATTTTAACTGAATTAACACACTATTAGGAGCAGAGAAAAATAAATATTAGTAATAATAAAATCAATTGGACTTTTCTAAGAAAATAAAGTAAATGTTAACCTAATTAGCCTAGAGAAATTGCAATAGCTTAATTATTAATTTAAGAATTATTGAAAAAAAGTTGATATATATTAAAAATAAGATATAGAATAATTAAATAGTTTTTAAATTATATCGACGGTAGGTAATGAAAACCTCGTAACTCGATCAGTCATTGAAAACCACGTAACTCCAGTAGGGAGAATAGCAATATGTGATGCATAACCTGTTGAGAACATGGACCACAAATGTATTAATAACTTGGCTTATATTCTGTAGTAAAATATGTGGGAACTATTGCTGCATCAATTTTCATAATTATTTAAAACAGTTTTTGTTTCTCCTGTAAAATTTACCAAAATGGAGTTAGAGGTTTTCATTGCCCACCATCGATATATTTGGTTTCATTATATTTGTTTGGTTAATGAGTCATATACACGTGGTACAAGTTTGAAGGCACCTCTCCCGGTTCCTATCTGATATTAGTGTGCAAATGATTAAGGCACGTTCAGTATCACCTACGGCTATGGAGGTGATGTGCGACGAGCAATAAGCTGCTTTCGTATCACCAAATCTTCGGGAACATAAGGCTTATGGAGAGTTTGTTTTACCTTACACCACACCTGAAATATTATATAAATAATTGTTTAAAGAGCGGAGTTAACCAATTTCAAAAGAAGGTGCATCCGACGCTCTAGTTACTGCTCCAACGGTAGAAAACATTAACACTCCTGTCACAGTGAGAGAGAATCGACGAATAATCTTAAGATCAGTTTCTGAAATCTTGAAAATTTCACTGGGGCCATATTCACGTTGGTGACAGATAAATTGCACATTGCACGTGTTGTGTACCGTAAGTACCAAGACTGGTGATTCCTGAAAAGGTATGATCGTGTATAGTTTTGCATGCAGACGGAAATGATGACATTTGAATATCCGTAGTTTCTTTGAAAGGTAATAATAGTTTATGAAACTTGGCTACATCGTTTCAATCCTGAAATCCCGAAAGTAGACAGCTAGGCTCTGTGTGCAAATCTCCATTAACAATCAGCAGAAAAAGCAAAAGTGGTTTCTTGTGAAAGTTGTAGGAGGTAGCAGTAATAGCCAACATGACTAACATTAAGCTATATAAAACACTCGTATTTGATTTATCCAACAATCGCCATCAAAATACATATAAGCCCGTCCAAGCAAAACACAAATTATTAGGAAACAAACTCATACAATTGATGATCTTGAAGAAGATTTTCGGGCAGTTGGCCGTGGTCGTGAGGCTTGTAGTTCCCCGACGTTTCGCCAGAGACTACGTCTGGCATCCTCGAGGGTCTTGAGGATGCCATACGCAGTCTCTGGCGAAACGTTGTGGAACTACAAGCCTCTTGAGGATGCCAGACGCAGTCTCTGGCGAAACGTCGGGGAACTACAAGCCTCACGACCACGGCCTACAGCCCAAAAATCTTCTTCAAGATCCTCATAGCAACTCCGGCCGTGAAAGTCTACGTCAATACATCATACAATTGAGTTTTAAATACCCAATATTTACCTTATTTACTTTATTATTACGCAAGTTTTTTACATTAGCAAATAAATAACAGACCATTTATTTAAACATTATACTATTTTTGCTACTTCTTTAACTTTCAGTTCATAAAAGTCTCTTCCTTGCTATCTCCTGTTTCACCATGTATAAAGTGGAAAATTGAAATAATGTTTTCTCAAACTTTAAAGGTCAACTGTATATACTACACACGTTCATCGTGGATACATGGATCCGGCCAGGTTTGAATCAACGACCCTCGGGTCTAGAGGTAAGGGACATAACCACTAAACTACCGAGGCATACTGCTACAGAAATATTTTTGAGCAGCCACAGAATTTTTCTCTCTTACACTTTGCATTTCTTTCTCTCCCCCCTCTCACCATTTACTTCTCCCTCTCACCATTTACTTCTCCCTCTCACTCCTTCTCTTTATCTCCCTCTTTCCAGTCCCCTCTCTCCCTATCATCCTTTCGCTCCCTCTTTCTTTCCCTCTCCCTCGCCCTCTCATTCCTCCTTTCACTCTCCATCTCTCCTACAATAACTAACTGCGAGTACAAAGTTCATTCTGCATCAGGTCTCCAAGTCTGCCTCCTACGAGTTGCAATGCAAGTTCAAAGAAGTCGGGATCAGTGGATTTTAAATTATTATTAATAATAATAATAATAATAATAATAATAATAATAATAATAATAATAATAATAATAATAATATGCGTAAAAAGTAATAATACGAAGTAAACATTTTTTATCTGGCAGAGTTAAAATTCTAACGGTTCATCTTTCACTTAACCATTAGAGCAAAATTTAAAAAAAGGGCAATTACGCCAAACGCAGTGTGTATCAAAAGTGATAGCCCAAATTATGTAGCTGATAATTAAAAATGTGGAGAGACAAATAAATAAAAAATATGCGTCCGAAAATGTATCTGTTGTATTTTTGTGTTACTAGTTGGGGCTCGCTGAATACTAAGTATGCCTACTGATTCCGAGAATAAGCAGTAGTAATTTTATTTATCAATTAAGAGTCGAGCACACATTCAAGAGCAAAGAACAGAAACAATCACAGAAGCCCAAATATACATTGGCCCACAGATTAACTGGACACGAGTAGATGTTAATGGAATCCACCATTTTACAAGCTTTTAAAAGCGAGCATTTTAACTAGAGAAAACTTTAGTGTACGACGCGACGGAGTGCCCAAGATCTCATGATGTTAACACAACTTAATGTTGCAACTTCCAATTACCCAAAGTCACAAGTTCTTAGCACTTAAACTCACCATTTTCCCATTATCAGTTAAAGGGACTGGATATAACAAAATTAAAAATAAATAAATAAAGTGCTTTGTACCTGTGCGGTCCAGTGACCAGTGCTGTTCCTTCGGCTGACCACTGATAAACGAAATTCTGAATTTCCATGTGCTGGACATTCTAATTGGCCTGCAGCAGCCATTGCTATGAAGCACAAAACTAAAACTAACAACTGCATCTGAAATAGACGAAAACACGTATCACCGGCACATATTTTAATGCAAATATACATTAGCCCAGGGATCGGCTACGTAAACGGGAGAGAAAAATTGGATGAACTCAGAATGGGGAATAACTCAGATTCCGGGCGCCATGGAAGCAAGCAAAATATATAATTACGCGTTTAAACATCACTTAAATACAACAAATAATTATAAAATGATATATTAAAAATATTTAGCCTCGGATTTAATTATCTTCAACTCATTTTACTCGTAAATATGGAAAAAAAAGTGGAATTTTTTTCCTGTCATGACTACTCTGGTTACAACAGTTATTCTATGAACCAGCGATAACCACTATAATAACTAATGATAACCACATTAATAACCTAGGATAACCACATTAATGACCAGCTATAAATCCACAGTTTTGTCGATAAAACAGCATCTCCGTCGATAATAACTGATTTATGTCCGAATTTAACTGCGTTCAACACAAACAAATGTAGGTCTTACATATTTAACTGCATAAAAAAATTACGTTTCATGGGATTCTCCTAGGTTAGAACAATTGCATTAGGTTAGGTTACCTTTTAGGTTAATTACATTTTAAACGTATTTAAATACATAAACAATTATCTCTTCTATGGAAATTCAAAATGGCCGACGGTTACAAAATAAAACATATTTCCACTCGTAAATTTCACATTACATTAACATACTTTCACGATTGTAATTTTCCGAGAATAAATGTTACAAATATCACTTAATAATGGGATAAATTGCATTAAACAATTCTTAAGTTGCGTAAGTAAATACCTGGTTTTGTACAACCCCACCAGATTCCGGCTAACACCGGGAAAGTTTCTTCTGCATTCCTGTAGTTACTTAAAGTTATAATAATTAATTAATATGCCGTAGTTGTATTTATTCAAATCCATCACTGATAAGTAGCCGCTCTAAAAGAGTGAGTGGACTCTTGGTCGTTAAAATACACGTTTTAGCGCGCGGTTCACAAGAATACAAATTGTAAGCTATTATAATGTACATGGCATGACGCCATAATGTTAACCTGTTGATTTTAATGTAGTTTTCCCGTGTTGAGAAAACAATTTCAAGGAGAGGTCACTTTCTTACCTTCCGTTGTATTTTTAGATGCACTGGCTATAGAATTCCCTTCAGGGGGTTGAGGAAAACAGTTGTATCATTTGATCAACTTTTAATAACAACCATTGTTGAACTTTCATTGTATTTCATTAATACTTAGTTAAACGATCAGGTGAAACTTAGTTATTTATGATCGAAGAATTTTCTACTCGAAAATTGCAATAATTTGTAAACGACGCGTATTTCATATTATCACTTAAAATACTCTTTTTATGACAGTTATTTATGTTTCTTCAACATTTTACTTACTTACTTACTCAATGGCACTATCGAACCCGTAGGTTATTGGCCGCGCGGACATAAGCTCTCCATACATCCCTATCCTGAGCTAATGTGTTCCAATCATTCCCTGTATAATCTACTTCCCTCAAATCATAGTTAATGTTATTCTCCCACCTCATTCTTGGTCTACCAACTGGGCGTTTTCCCTCTGGTTTTCCTACAAGAAGCTTCCATGCAAGTCTTTCATTCCCCATACGTGCAACATGTCCTGCCCAACGCAGTCTACGAGACTTAACTGTTCTTATTATATCTGGCTTCCTATAAAGACCATGTAGTTCATTGTTATGTAGTCTTCTCCATTCACCTGTCTGTTCATCTCTCTTTGGTCCAAAAATTTTCCTAAGAACTTTATTCTCAAATACTCGTAATCTCCTTTCCTCCCTTAAAGTAAGAGTCCATGTTTCGCACCCATATAATATAACTGGTAGAATAATAGTTTTATATATTTTCAGTTTAACGTTTTTTGAAAGGAGTTGGGACATCAAGAGTCTCTGCAATGCATAATAGCATGCATTTCCAGAATTGAGCCTATGTTTAATTTCTTTGTGCATCTCATTCCTATTTGTGATTATTGTTCCTAGGTATTTGAATTCAGCCACTTCCTCAAAATTTCCCTCATTTGTCATTAGCTGTCCATTTCCATTATATAATGTATTTCTACGTGTGACCATATATTTAGTTTTATTGATATTTACTTCCAGTCCTAATTTCTTAGTGTTACTCAATAGTGTGTGCGTGTTGTCCTTTAGTATCTCCTCGCTATCGGCCAATAATACTACATCATCAGCATAAACTAACAGCTTATTAATACCATTGAGTTGTAAGCCTTCCTCATTCTCTAAAGATTTAATGGCATGCTCTAGTACAAAATTAAATAGTAGAGGAGATAGTGCATCTCCTTGCTTCAACCCATTCTGGATTTCAAAAGTGTCCGAAAACTGTTTGCCTACACGCACCCTACTCTTTGTGCCATTTAGACACATTCGTATAAGTCTAACTAACTTTTTAGGAATTCCGAACTCCAGCAGGATACTATATAACTTCTCCCTCTTAATTGAATCATATGCTTTTTTGAAGTCTACATATAGTTGATGTACAGTACCATTATATTCCCATTTCTTTTCTAAAATCTGTCTTATACTAAAAATCTGATCTGTTGTAGACCTGTTTCTTCTAAATGCACATTGATGATCTCCTAGAATGTCATCAATATAGGGAGTAAGTCTGCTTACTAATATATTTGTTAGAATTTTGTACGAAGTTGAAAGTAATGAGATGCCCCTGTAGTTGTTGCAATCAGTTTTATCTCCTTTCTTATAAATTGGTACGATAATTGATTCCTTCCATTCATCTGGAAGAGCTTCTTTTTCCCAAATCATACTAAGCAACCAGCGTATCTTGTCCATCAATTTTTCTCCCCCTGATTTTATCAGTTCTGCTGGGATCTCATCTGAACCTGATGCTTTATACATCTTCAATTTTTCAATTGCCATTTCAACCTCTAATGCACTTGGTTCTGCGACTAGCATTTCTGCTGTCTGTAAATTATCCTCCTCAATGTCCTGTTCTGTATGTACATTTAATAGCTGATTAAAGTAACTTTTCCATCTATTTAATATACTCCTGGAATCTGCAATCATATCCCCATTTTCATTCCGAATTATGTTTGTTCTAGCCTGAAACCCTTTCTTCTCTATACTAATTCCCTGATATAATTCTCTAATGTTCCTATTTTTTGCATTCATTTCAAGATCATTAATCTTCTCTCTCAAATATTCCCTCTTTTTACTCTTTAGTAACTTGGTGGTTTCCCGTCTAATACTACCCAATTGCTCTAAATTTACCTCATTTGGCTCGTGTAACCATTTCATTTTTGCTAGCTTTCTTTTCTTTACAATGTCGGCACATTCCTCATCAAACCATTTCTTGTTTTGCCTCTTTTTTAAACAACCAATGCTTTCTGATGCTGACAATTTAATAGTATCTCTTATAGCCTCCCATTCTTTATTTATATCAGTTTCTTCTTCGTTTGCCACATTGTCATCTGAAGATTCCAGTACTTCAAATCTATTAGCAATTTTGATTTGGTATTCTTGCCGCATTTCATCATTTTTCAAGTTTTTTAATTCATATTTTACAGAATCATCTTTAGCGTTTGTTCCTCTCATAAGCGATAGCCGTTGTCTGATTTTCACTCTGACCAGATGATGATCTGAATTGCAGTCTGTCCCTCTAACTGATCTAACATCAATGATGCTACTGTGCCAGCGTTTATCCACTAATACATGATCTATCTGGTTCCGAGTTTCTCCATCTGGGGACGTCCAGGTGTATTTATGAATATCCTTATGCTGAAATGTTGTGCTCTTAACAATGAGATTCTTTGATGTGGCAAATGTGACTAATCTAACCCCGTTGTCGTTACTATCTTCATGAAGACTGAATTTGCCTATTGTTGGTTTGAATATATCTTCCTGCCCCACTTTTGCATTAAAATCTCCTAAGACAATTTTCATATGATATCGTGAAAGGCTATCAAATAAGCATTCTAATTCTTCATAGAACTCATCCTTGATCTTGTCATCTTTATCTTCTGTGGGGGCATGTACATTTACAATTATAAAATCATGTCGTTTACCCTTTAGAATTATGTATGATATCCTATCACTAACAAACTTAATATCTCGGATAGCGGATAGGATCCTCCTTCTGACTAAAAAACCCGTTCCAAATGCAGGTCTTTCTGCACCCCCATAGTATAATGCAAAGCTTCCTGATTCCTGACTACCTTCTCCTGGCCACCTAACTTCCTGTAAAGCGACTATATCCAAGGGCGATTTATCTAATTCCCGCGTTAATATCTCTAGTGCCCCGCTATTGTATAAAGTCCTAACATTCCATGTTCCTAGGAACATGTCCCTGTGTTTGAGCCTTTGGCATGGGTTCCCTGAAGTAGTCCCCGCCCGGAGAACCGAATGGGGGACTATTTGACCTCCGGAAAATTTTACCCCAGTTGAACCCATGTCCGCATTTCTTGACGGTTGTATTTTTACGGTGAAAGATCGTCACTCTTTCGACCAAGGTACTTTTTTCGTCTGGCTTATCACCTTCGACCAGTCCGGCATGGGTAACCCTATCGGCAGCAATGCTACCGCCGGCATAGCTCTCAGGATCATTTAAGCACGCAAGCCACTCCACCACGACAAGGTAAAGATACCATGGAGGGTCAATTCAAGTCTCATTGGTTATTCGATTATGCCGTGAGTCTTATTGGCTAACTCACTCCCTGATATCCAATCATTTCAAATTATTAATATGAGAAAATATTTAAAAGTTTTGCAACTTAAACTTTGTAGAAGTTAATGAATTGCATTTCTTGCAATTCTTAACAATGAATAAATATTTTTTTCTAACATTAAAATATAAAAATAATAATATTTTTTAAATAAAACAACAACCTCATTATTATTATTACTATTATTATTATTATTATTATTATTATTATTATTATTATTATTATTATTATTATTATTATTATTATTATTATTAAATGAGGGTCAATATCCAGTTTTAATTTTCAATGAAATAAACCTATTTAATGACGCTACGACAGAATTACATTTAGCTCAGTAATAATGCGCTTGATTTGTATACACGAAATCTAGAGTTCGATCCGCAGTCGAATGCTTTTTTTCTTTTTGTCTCTCCTATTTGAATTTGTTTGTCATTGTTGGTTATGTGGAATTGTTTCTTCTGAGGGCTATTATAAGGCTAGACGTAGCCAATATAAAAAACATTTCATATTTGAATGTTGAACACAAAAAATGTATGAAAATTCGAGAGATTCCATGAAAATGTCATACCGACGTGAAAATTTTGAAACTGACGCAGGAATAATTCTGTTGATGTAATATATATCTGTACATATCAAATTTTATAATTCTATAAGATTTTTTTTTCAAATCTGCATTATTTTAATCGAATAATAGCGGTAGAACTTGTCATATTCCAAACCTGAAAAAATACGCAAAATTTTACCAATTTCTTGTTTAATGATTTGGTCGTATGGATTCGTTTTATTTCACAAAATCCTTTGTTAAACCATACTTTGGTCCTCCTTGGTCGTAAATTAAACAATATTAATTGGATTCTAATATTCTATATACCTTAAATGTGTCCTATATTTGGTAACCTTAAGTTATGGTCAGTCAGTCACAGAAAACGGATAAAACTTACCGTACACAACATAATAATTGATGGATTAAATTTTTCTCTTGGATTCTACGTTATCGGTACACAACTAACAAAAAAGTATAGATGGCATTTTCTTGTAAAGTCATTATTTTCCCGCTGGAGTCCCGTGACTGACTGACTGACTTTTTGTCTCCTCACTTATATTGCTAATACGCATAACGCAGTCAGTTGCTTGCTGGACTCCGCTGTCTATTAACATAAACATGGTTTAGGAAATCTGGTAGACTGTTCAGCTCGGCTGTTTCATAAAATAATTACTGGCCCTTCTTCTGTGACAATTTGAGCTAAAAGGCAGTCAGCGGAAGGATTTTAATGTAGAGTAATTACATCAAAATGTCATACCGATGTGAAAATTTTTAAAATTGACGCAGGAGTAATTTTTTCGATGAGATATATTTTTGCAGATGAAATTTTCCGATTATAGAAGTTAATGTTTGAAATACGGATTATTTTGATCTAAATTAATAGTAGAACATGATAATTCCGAAACCTGAAAACACATGCAAAATTAAATGAAATTTTGTTTTACGATTTCACTGTATAAATTTGTTTTGTTTCACAGACTCTTTTGTTATGCCATATTTAGTTCCTTCCTGATTATAAATGTAATACTAATAATTGTATTATAATATTCTAGATAATTAAAATACGCCCTATAATTATTAAGGGTAAGCTACAGTCAGTCACATAAAACATACAAAAATTATTGTACACAGTACGATAATTGATGGATCAAAATTTCCTCTGGGGTTCTACGTTATCGGTACATAACTAACAAAAAGTATTAACGACATTGTCTTGTAAAGTAATTACATTTTTATATTTGTATTAATGTAATTTAAATAATTCCTCATTATGCGATTCTTCAATATGTATGTTATTAAGTGAGTGGAATTAAAAACAACAGCGCGGTTCTTATGTGTTAGAAAATGTGTGTGTGGGAGTCCTTGAACGTTAAAGATTCACGCATTAGTTTGACCGTTGACATGACAAGTGTGTCGATTAATTGTGCGATGTTGCCACATTGTACTAGCATTCACTTTGTGGAACAGAGTCATGCTTATTAATTGCAAAAACAGTTTTAAATCATATGAAATTTCTTGTATAAAAATACAATTGGCGTGGAGTATATGTGATTAAGTATGTATAACCTGTAGTGTAAAATAAAATTATTATTGGGTGTAGCGTTATTGGAAACCAACAGAGTGAAAATACGTATGACAACGCTGTACTATGTGCGTCACATGCAAACAATCAGTCATAAAGTAAGATTTCGCGCATTGTAAGATATTTCTTTCGATTGTTTACTTTAAAAATATAACTCATGTCAGCAACATAATTTGTAATCAGTTGCTTCGAAAGAATTATAACAGAATTTTCCACATTAAATAAAAAAAATTAATAATTTCTACACTGTACTTTTTCGTTAATTTTTTTTTGTCTTTATAATTGAGACGCGTGAAAGTTAATTTTAGTGTTCTGAAACGAACAATGCAAATTCCATATCGGCATTTTAATTTATTTTAATCGTTCAATCTATTAACAGCGTCAGATAAATTTTAATCAGTTAATATGGTTGTAATAAAATTATACTCACATTAGGCATATTTAACTATAGAGAAGCCCCTTTCTTGTTAAAAAGTTAATAATTTCTTTATTTTGTGAAATTTAAAATGATACTTGGTAACCAAGTTAAATAAATTACACTATTTATTTAATAATTTTACAGCATATCAAATTGTACATTTCCTATACATGATAAAAGGAGTGAAGTTCTTTATTCATCTCCATATTATCGCTTTTATATATTATCCATCCATAGTAATTCTGCCCGAGGGCAGGTCTTTCACTGCAATCATAACATTTTCACGCTATGCTTGCAGCTTTACTAGGGAACTGTAGATGTGGTAGCTTCCCGTTGCTTTCTACACCGGTGAAGGATGATGATGATAAGGATGATGAATGCCATATGGTTTCGGGGACCGTTTGGGCCTTAAAGTTTTCTTGGCATTTCTCTTACAGGTGAGGAAAAACCTCACCCAGAAAAACTGTCCCGACCGGGGATCGAACGCGGGCCCGCTGCGTGACAAGACAGCACGCTACCTCGAGATCACAGCGGTGGACTTATCTATTATAATTTCATATTATTTTGTAATATTTGTATAATATTTGCAGCTCCAGAATAGTGAAGTCTAAATAAAATTCAGATATGTCAGTCGGTCACAGAATGTAGTCAGTCAGTTACACACCATATATTAGGTTATAATTCTGGTCTTAATTGTGATTTTTGTTTCGTTTTTTATTGAGAATGTAACTTGAAATGTGTCCTCCAAACGGTATTCTGGAAAATTGAATTAGGAATCACACTTCAGAGAATGATGCAGATGAACATGTTAAGCTGCATGATGAGTTGACATTTCAGTCAGTCAGTGACACATACTTTGATAGATAATAAATAACACTTTTTTCTTCAAAAGTTGTATATTTAAGTACAGTCATAACCACACATTATTCCTCTATCATATCACGTAGATGACACCCCTAATTTCAATCAATTGTAATATTTACGCAACCATTTTGCTGCAAAAGTGTATTGTAAATGTCAGTCAGTCACATATGGAATTGCTCATTAATAATATAATAAATAAAATATGGAACTAGCATCTTTGTCCACATACCCCCTTGCGTTTGTCAAAACATGCATTCGCCGCGGCATGGAGTCCATGAGATTGTGGAAGTGATCTCTTTCCATGCATAAACAACTCTATTCCTCGAGAAACATTCCGGTGTTACCCAACACCAATACTCCACCGGAACCGCCAGGATTCGAACCCTCACTCGAATCATGGTTATCCTCCTTGGCTGAAGTGGAAAGTCTGTGATATGCATAGATGCTAACTGATCGGCCTGTCGTACCACCATAATATCAGATGAAATGAAATAGTTGAAATGAATATGGAGAAATGGTGGGATAAATTATTATTGGTAGGGATATCGCGAGAAACTCTAGAAAAAAACTATTCCTACCTCCGATTCATCCACCATGGTGTCACCGAAACGCGAATTCGAATGCAGTGTTGCAGGGGAATAAGCTATTAAATTATTACAAATAAATGATCTTCACGTATCCTGCATTACATAGATTCGATATGTTTTACACATTTGTTTCGAAATTCCGACTCCTGTTAGGCTTGAACCTGTATAATTGGAGGGCTCTTTTGATTGTTAAAATAAAGTAATACGTTCTAGTAAACAAGTAATTGCCGACAGCGGCGTTTTATGTTATTTGAGGGTGTCTGAAGTAACATAAATAACTTAAGTTTATTGCATGGTCATATGTTACGTATTTTGGAGGATAAGTTTTATTGCGGTCTTAGACTTTACGCAAATCCTCAAGGTTGATACGGTTAGGAGGGATGACAGATAGGTTTATTGCTTTTAATAAACTTCAAACTGAAAATAATAATATAGCCTCCAAAAAAACATAGCGAGCAGCTAGAGAGATTGACCTCGAATAACTTGAAAATAAGACAGTCATGTAAAAGTTCACGCCCCTAAATCTAGTAGGCCTATATCGACTTTCACATGTAGCCTATAGAGGTGTGTCAAAAGATTTATTTTATCCAATGAAAATTTTGTCAAAAGATTTATTTTATCCAATGAAAATTTTGTCAAAAGATTTATTTTATCCAATGAAAATTTTGTATAAAAATTGTAATGGCGACGGAAAAATAAGTCAAATCCACGACTTTCTTAAATATTTAATATAAAATGTTATGTAAGTTAAAAATCAAGCAAGAAGGGCGAGTGCCCTATTCGAAGAACCGATAGCCAAGCACGTGGAGCGAGTGCTCCCCGATAGTCAAAGTGCGTGGAGTGAGTGTTCCCATTAAGAGGGACGTATAAAAGAAGATCCGCGATAAGCATTATTAAACTTAGTCGTGGGTTTCACCGTTCCTTAGCCAATTTGTAAGGGCAAAGTGTATATTTTACTATTGAGAGGAAAGAAAATTAATGAAATTCTTCTGTCACCTCACCTAAAATTAGTTTGATCACTATTTGCCTTAAATAGTTCCTTATCTATCACCGGTTAAAATCATAAGTTCAGCCCGACCCTGAAGACATAATAATTCCCGGTACAGGCTTCAGCCGTAAATATATAATTTCATCCAAAAAATTTCATTTACAATCATTCCATACAGATATGTGCTTACCCTGTGATTTGTTGTTGAAGATAGATTGTCCAGTAAAAAAAAACTCAACAAACGAAAGTTTCAAGGAGAGTCAGGCAGCTTACACGTATCACGGTTGATGCTCTGGGTTATATACAAGCTGTGAACTGTCAGGGTCGTGATGATCTCATCTTGCAGACAAGTTCTAGGAAGTACCGTACTTACCCGCATTCATATTGTTTTTTGCGCCGTTCTTTAACATATGCTAGCCATCTGATCGTAATAATAATAATAATAATAATAATAATAATAATAATAATAATAATAATAATAATAATAATAATAATAATATAATATAATAATATAATAATAATAATATAATGATGATGAAAATAATATAATAATAATAATAATAATAATAATAATAATAATATAATGATAATAATTTTTATTCATTGAGAATTTTCCTCACCATTCAGGTTTTTTTCCAACATAAAATTAATATAAGTTTTAAAAATACATAAATGACTACGGACTTATAGATTATTAGCTTGTAATACACAATCACAAATTTCCTTTAATTAAAGTTCTCCATCTTTCGCCGTTCTCTGTGTCTTGATCCGTTACACCAAATTTCCTAATTGATTGTTGAATGTCGTTATTCCATATTCTTCTTGGTCTTCCTTTTCTGCCTCTTCTTTCAATTTTTCATGTATGGTCGGCCTCTGGTAGTCTTCCATCCTGAATTCTTCTTGCGTGTCCATACCATATTAACCTGTATTCAATCTCATCCATTATACTTCTTTCTGCATTCATCCACTTTCTATTTTTTGTATTTGTATACAGAAATAATAATAATAGTAATAATAATAGTAATAATAATAATAATAATAATAATGATAACGATAATGATGATATCGATGATGAGGTTGCTAATGATAATAATGAATCAATCATTCACTGCATAGTATTATACGGCGCACAAACTTGATCAAAGAAGAACGGACATAATAAAAAATTGAAAACTATTGAAATAGATTTAAATGATCAACCAGAAAATCGAAAATAGAAATAATAAAGTATATAAAGAGTAAAGAATAATGAAAATGGAAGAAGGTGAAGCTACACTATTGGATAAAAATAAAACTACCATGATACGGCCATGTACAGTATGGATAATGAAGAGGGAAATTATATATAAATTAAGACATGAATGGGAAATGGATGGGGAATAAGGCGACATGGCAGATCAAAGAATACTTGAGGAACACTATTGAATGTTATATGCATTATTTTGGACTATAAAAAGATGCACGAAATATTTAGATACTTTATATAACAACTGTGGCCTAACTGATGATATACCTTCCCATCAATAAAAATAATAAGACTGATGATGATGAAAATAATAATGATGATAATAATAATAATAATATCCATCGTAATGATAAATAATAATGATAATATTATGACAAGAACGACAGTGATGTTCACAGCCTTGGTCTAGTGGTAACGTCTCTGCATCAGACACAGCGATACCGCGTTCTATCCCCAGCCAAAATAAGTTTCGGGTGAGGATTTTCATTTTTGTTCGCCATCTGTAAGTCAAATGTTAGTAAACATTAGGGCCAAAAAAAGTCTCCGAACACCCTATAGCCATCACAATCATTCATATCGTAATCACGTTATTTAGTATGAATTTATGAGTGAATGGTGTCTTCTCTTAAAAGTTCATGATGTCTTGGAGATGACCTCGGAATTGTGCTTATCACTCATCCAGGAAGGTCCTGCATTCCTTGTGTAATCATTCTTTGTAACTTTGAAATGTAAGAATTGAGTATTATTACTCTTTCTCTCTCTCTCTCTCTCTCTCTCTCTCTCTCTCACACACTCTCTCTCTCTCTCACTCTCTCTCTCTCTCTCTCTCTCTATATATATATATATATATATACACATAAAAGCGTTACTGCTATAAAGTAAATATTCTTTTTAAAATTTGCTTACCTGTTATGGTGGCCACTAGATGGCAGTTGGAACGACTTCCCGCTATCTCTCGTGTAAATTGAGAATACTACATATATAAGAAAAATAAATGTTTGTGTTAGAATACCTGAGTGGATTAGATGATCAAAACGCTAAACGTACCGGGTTTAGAGACTCGGATTCAAATCCCGATACAGGCATTTATTTTTCTTTTCATACCGTATCATATATATATGATCTTAGATTATGACTCTAATTTTCTTATTATAGAACTGTATTGACGAAACCAAATTCCGTTTACTTTTTACGCAATACTTAAGAAAATAAAATGAACCCCTTTGGTTTAGTGAAATTATCGTTATCTGAGATTTGTCTTGATCTCGGCAAGTTCCCTGCTGATTTTGGGGGGGGGGGATTCATCACCTTTAAGCCAAATGTCGAGACATTTTAAGGCCTAACAATCCCCCCATACATCATCTGGTCATCATAAACTTCCTATTATTTTCACCTTGTGTAGTACGAATGTATGTGTGAATTGTGTGTGTTCTGTTAAATGTTCGTGTTATCTCAGTGGTAGCCTTAACATTGTGGCGTTCACTGATCCGGGAAGAGTTTCCATGTCTTTGAATGGTCAAAAAGTATGTATGTGGTCCAGAAAGTTCTTTACAAGCTGATAAATCTACTGTATGGCCCGGATAACGTGGGGCACATAGAACTACAAATATAAGGTTAGACTTGGAAGATAGAGAAAATTTGGTATGCGAATTATTATTATTATTATTATTATATATTATTATTATTATTATTATTATTATTATTGTTGTTGTTGTAACATTAGAAAAAATAGAAGAAAACGTTTGAAATGGTATGGTCACCTCATAAGAATGGAAGAAGATAGAATGCCAAAGACGGTCCTTGATTGGAAGGCTATTGGAATAAGTGGAAGAGGCAGAACTTTTGAAAGTTGGATAAATGTAGTAAGGATAAGTATGGAAGCTGGATATTTGAGGGAAGAATATGCTTTAGACAGGAGCCTCTGGCGACAAATCCCTTTGGGTTGAAGGAGAAACACTGTATTGTGGAATATTCCTAATAAAACATATTATTATTATTATTGTTATTATTAGTGTTATTATTATTATTTATTAATGGAAAAGTAAAGTAAAGTAGTCCCACTACAGGCCTCAGGAGGCCCTTGGGGTAGTAGGAGGTTAAGGCTCCCACTTTTTCTAGACAATCGGCACTTGATGTCAGCCGGGTTGTCAGCCCTGCGTGATGGCCGCCTTTACCCCAGAACAAGCGTCTGGTACTCATTTCCGTTAGAGGCTGAGTCGACCCCAGGGCCATAGTGCCGCCAGAAGGTTTTGGTCAGTTTAAAAATCCTGATCCCATCGGGACTTGAACCGTCGACCTTCCGGCTTGTAGCTCAGCGCCTTAACCACTACGCTACGGCGTGCCCCCTTTATTAATGGATCCTTGGCCAAATGGTTAGTCATTCATCACTGTATTCCGAATTCGCTTCTCGGTCGCACCATGGTGGATGAATCGGAGGCTGGGCAATTTTTTTTCTGGGGTTTCACCTGTTATCCACTACCAATAATTTATCGCACCTCTTCTTCATGTTCATATCAACTGTTTCATTTCATATGATTGTTACGACAGATTGGTCAGCTAGCATTCATGTTTATCACAAATCTTTAGAAAAGCGGCTTCATCACAGATCATCATTCGAGATAGTACAATACAGAGTGCACCAGGAAGAGGGGGACTATTTATTATTATTATTATTATTATTATTATTATTGTTATTATTATTATTGTTGTTGTTGGCATTATCGTTATTATTATTGCTATTATTGTTATTATTTTTTAAAATTAGTAATACCCGGTGTGCGCTGCTACGCCTAAATAAATAAAATGTATTTTTCTATTTTGTTTAGTAAGTAAGAAGAAAACAATTGTAAGTTTATACCATAATTATGTTTAGATAACGCGTCCTGATTACCTGGCGTTGCTCGGGAATTTACTTATCCCAATGTTCTTGGCATTAATGGCTGAAAGATCAAAATGGTTATTGTGAATTAACCGGACATTTCTGTAGAACTTTTTGAGATATTAAATTCTGTGTAACCTACATTAATTTGGTGTATTTGTTATGGTTTCGGCAGTGTGAGCCATTCAAGCGTCAAGAAGGGACTTTTTTTTAGTGAACCGATGTACTTTTTTTTTTTTAGCTGCGGTCCTATAGTACCTGCGGTAATATCTTATATACGTTGTCTGGAAAAATCTCTAAATAATGGCGAAAGCCCCATTCAAATTGGTCTAGTAGTTCTTAAGTCCATAAAGGACAGACACACAAATAGACTCGCACTCATTTTATAGACTATTTAACTCATGCTACAAATGCTAGTAAATGACCAATCACGTTTCAATGAATCTTGTTTTACAACCAATGACAGTCGTGTTTCACCCCGCTCTTTATCGATTTCTCTTTATCAGCTCCTGTTTTTGTGATAAAGCAAGCTCCTCCTTTTTAATGTTCTGAACAGGTCAAAGCATTATTTTTCTCCAACAAATACATTGAATACAGCAAATAATGAAAAGATTCCTTGATTTTACTGAGTTGTTTACTAAAAAAATAAATGAATAACCCGTAATGTTGATTATGATACATAGTTTGATGTGTTTCATTATTTCTCCACTAGGTGCACTCTTACAATATTGCGATCTTATTTGGCAATAAATAATATGATCAAGCAGCAGTGAATGTACATAACCTCACATTTCTGATTTGTTTCCAAACATCGCCGTTTACATTAAATATATAAATATTTTAAAATAACTATAGTTAAACAATGATTTGTGAATAAACAGCTTAATTTTATTCGTCAAATAGTCCTAACAAATGACACTCTTGATTTCCAAATTCTCTAGATTAATTCACTCCTCACTTCGTGAGTCGTGAATTTATCGATAATTTGGAAATCACTCGTGGCATTACTTATGATAAATATTATTACACTTATTAAATATGTCTTGCAGAAACAAGTGACATTGATTCGGGTAATGCTCGCAATGTGTCTTGTTACTTGTTCCAATTTGTCCAGGTATATGATCGGTAAATATTCTGCTACAATAATGCGCTATTGGAGAGAAAGAATTAGCTTGCAATAATTATTACTTGTTACAGGAGGAATTTAATTTACTGACGTGCTTTATTGCAGTGAAACGTGTGTTCCATATTAATAACTTAAAATTTTCGTTTTATTATATTAACGAGGTTACTTTTACAAGCATCACTTATCTTAAACAAAATTCCATATTTCGGTCATATATATTGAGAAAATCCTAAGATCCCATTATCTCAATGTATTCCATATTTGTACCCATTATATATATTTGTTGTTGTAATCCGACACAGGCAACTTCCCTGTTTGATCTACGTAGGCAGAACGCTGCAATCGTGTTACTGAACTTGGTTGCTTTCATTAAATCGAGTAATTATATATCTATAACGGCGTAGCCCAATGTCGACCATGTTAATTTAGTTACCATATTTGCCCATATATGTCGAGAATGGCATGCAGTCAACTCATGAGACATCTAGCAGGCAACTAAGGTATTACTAGGATGTTGAGATCGATAACGTTTGTTTAGAGTGAAGTATAAACAATGAGAACAATTCATTGCTACATTATTGAATATTTTCACCAAGCCTATATTCATTCGTAAACAGGTTTACAATGTATTATCACATCTTCCTGTGCCCAATGTTTTACATTTTTATCCTTTACCCCCAAATTTTCACATTGCTGGTCCTATAATCATTTTTCATTCATCGCTCTCTTCATGTCTTGCAGTCAACGTTTTTTTGGTCTACTTAGACCTCTTCATTCCGCTGAAATCAAATCCAAAAGTCTTCTTGGAAACCTTTCGTTTTACAATTCGATATCATTGTAATTGTATTTTAAAAAATCTGTAATTGCATTTTCTTTGTTCATATGTAGCTAATCACTTCATTTGCTATTTTGTACAGTTTAAAATGTTTCATATCCTTACATTGATGGTCCATTTCCATAGCATTTATTGTCTTCTATTAAATGCGTCCTTTGTATACCATTAGTCTTTTTACCATTGCACCTTTCTTCCCGATGAACAGGGAACTGGACTGGAGGATCAACCCTCGACCATGGAGGAATTGGGACTTTCTTCCGGAGTCCATTTTAGACCAGTTGATTTCTCTACAGCTGAGAGTCTGGTCTACCTGATAAGCAATAATACGTCTCTTAGGTCTCATTAGCCTTTCGAAACTGAACTCCTCTTCTGCCTAAAAGGCGTATAGCAGAATTAACTGTACTAATTAATTTTTCTTATTAAACACGTGTAGACGTCTTAACTAAATGTAAAGTTACACTGTCCGAAAGGTCTCGTGAGAACCTTTTACTTAATCTCTTACGCTTGAGTAAATATCAAAGAAGACAATTCTGTCTTCGTATCTCAAGTTTAAAACCAACACATGTGTAGCTTAAATTATTTTACAGCCGAAGCGATTTGGTTATTTTGTAAAAAGGTCTTACTGCTTGAGACTAGGAAATCTCCCTTGTCCGGCTATAGAAGTCATCCTTCCGTTAAGATAAACGGCGGTCAGTCTTCGGTGCTGGGAATCACAAACCCCTATAGCGATGGACAGTAGCAAAATTTATGTCCATCTGTTTTGTTTAAATTAATGACGGACTTTCTGCTTCGTTAGCTAAACTATTGTAAGTTAGCCTAACTAATGATAAGCCGTGTGAAAAACACACCCTGGAAATACGGGACCAATGATTTCCCCGAGATTCATGTTGAAGTAGAGTGGGGACTCTAATATCCAATTAGAGTTCATAATTAAACATTAAGGGCATTATTCTGTGAGAAAGGCGTTTTTTTTATATATGTTGATTGTATGTTCCAGCCAATGAGAATATTGGTTTTGGAAATTATGTTCTTAGGAAGGAGTATGGATATATTCCAAGTAATGAGAGAGTACTCCGGGCAGGACTCCCGAGTGGAGTGGAGTGTCGTTGAGCGCGTCCCGCGGCAGTGCAGGCACATATATCGCCGGACGCAGGCGAGCGACCTGTTAGCCGCTTAGAAAAGGATTTGCCGGAAAGTAACGGCAAATTGAAGTTAATCTAAAAGCAGCAGTGTGCTGACCGCATTACAGGCGATCCTGTAATATTCGTGTGTTACATCCACAGAATATATTTCAATAGGTCGAATGAAGACCAGTTATTAATTAAATGTTTAAAACGCGATAGATTCGCCATTACATTAATGAAATCGGTCTGGTGTTGACCGCTATTAGCACCTGTAATTTCCGAAGTAATAATACCGGAATACCATTAATTGCAACATATCGATGCTAAGGATAGTGTATGTGAATAGTGTAACAATTGATCGCCCACGTGCTACACTTTATTAATAAATATATATTATATTGACATCAGTGTATGTTTTGGAAAGCCTCCTAATTGTACTTAGTGTCCTTGGTTCGCTCCTCGTCTTATTCCCACGACGAAAATCTACAACCGTGATAGTTAAGACCGCATTACCCCTGTTCGTCCCGTTACAAGCTTTGAAATCTTCAGCCGCCCAACCTGGGGTCAGACGCAGTTTCCCTCGGTGCAATTATTCTCAGTTATCCTCCCCTGTAAACAGAAAACTAGACTTTGTTGATTTGTTCGTCTGGTTCATTAGATACTAAATCCCTACCCATATCACGTCATGGAGAGGCCAAGCCAATATCGTATAAAATTATATAATAAGAATGATGTATGTCACTATAAAGGATGTGTTTCTATTGCCACCGTTCCATTTCACGTGCTTTGGGTTCCGCTTTGGACAAACAAAGGCATTAATGTGGGTTGATCCTTCCAGTCAGTTATAGATATACAATTACTCAATTTAATGAAAACACACTTTCGCAGATGACGTGTTCTTGTACTGTGTACAGAGATGAGTATATATTTATGTGTTTGTGTATGTAAAGTATCAGGGATGATGATGAAAAGGAGAAATAAAGTGAAATCTAGAGTGGCTACATAGCCTACTCCTGTCTAAAGTACCAAGACTACTGCCAGGCTTAACGTCCTCATCCGACGGACGATTAGCTATTAACGGTATCACGTTGTCTTCTCAACGTAGGGCTATGTATGACGGAGGGATTTGCAGGAATCTGGTGCACAATCTGAGGATTAAAAATTGTACACACTACTGATCCCGAAATTGAAAATTTTGTAATCACATTAATTAAATCAATTTTCTTTAATTAATTTAACAATTAAGAATTTTTAATCCCATCGGGTATCGACCTCGAGGCAACTAGTCAGGAAACAGGGATGCTACCACTTGAACCGGCACGGCGGACTCAAAATTGTTATTACAGTTTGTCCCGTTGGATCACTATCATAAATAAATATAAATATGTCGTCACTCAGTGAATTCAGAAATATTTTTCTCATCTTGTCTTATGTAGATACTCTCCAAGATTGGTAATAATGAAAATTATGACTCGAGTGAGCATGCGCGAGTATGACAGCAACATCGAGTTAAAATGGCGGAATTCATGGTACAGCAGAAAGTGAAATGTTATTTGTTAGCTGAGTTAAATTTTCCAATTGCAGATGGTGCAAATGCTCCATAGCGTCATACCATTGTATAATCAGCTGTTCGAAACAGGCTCTGTGTTATGGAAAAAGATAAGTGCTAAAAACTCAGTGTCCGCATCTAAAGTTGAATATGTTAGGCAACCATTTCAGCGCAGAACAAGGAAATTAATTCGATGGGTACTCCGAAATGAATTGTTCAAAGAATTGTTCATAATAGGTTGCGTCTTACTATATACAAAATCCAACTTGTGTAAAAGTTGCAGTGAAATGATAAACCCAGACGGACCGAGTTCGCTAATGCAATGTTATAATTAGAGCTCGGACTTCATTACCTTTTCATTGCCGTTTCGCTTTCAAACAGTTGACTACACAGGTAGCACGGCGTGCTATTATCAGATATAATTCTTAGACGTTCCTATTTTAGCGTTAATTTCAAGTTCATTAATCATCCTTTTTCAATTACTTCCTCCTTTTAAATTTTAAAAACCTAGCATTCCCATCTCATGTTGCCTCACTGTTCTAAATTTATTTAATTTGGCCCATGTATCCATTCATATTTTTTGCTTTTCTTTTCTGATTTCAAGTTCATTAATATTCTTTCTCAAATACTCCCTCTTTTTTAATTTTTAAAAACCTATTTCCCATCTGATGTTACCTAACTGTCCTACTTTTTTTAAATTTGGACAATGTAACCATTAATATCTTCTTGCTTTTATTTTCTTTACAATGCCAGCAGATTACTTATCAATTTCTTATATTACCTCTTACTTAAGTCAACTACACGTTCTGTTGATGACAATTTAATAGTATCTATTATAGCCTGTCATTCTCTATTTATATCAGTTTCTTCTTCGCTTGCCACATTTTCATCTGAAAATTCCAGTATTTTAAATCTACTGGAAAATTTGCCCTGGCATTCTTGTCGCAGCTCATAATTTATCACATATTTCAATTCCAATTTTTCTAAGTCCTCTTTTGCGGTTTTACCTTTCATATGCGGTAACAATTACTTGATTTTTACCCTGACCAGATAATCAACCGAATTGCAGTCTGTCCTAGCATCGATGATTCTAATATTCCTGCGTTTATATACTAATACACGATCTATCTTATTTCGCCTTTCGCCGTCTCTAAGTAGATTTATGAATATACTTATGCTAGTATACTCTTAGAAATAAGATTCTTTGATGTTGTAAAAGTGACTAATGTAATCCCACTTCATAACTATCTTTCTTCCAGCAAGACGACTATATCCAAGGAAGATTTAAGTAATTCCCGAGTTAATATTTCTAGTGTTTCATTACAGTATATAATCGTAACATTGTATATTAGTAAGAACTTGTCCCTTATGAAGCTAAGTAGAGTGCAGAGTACCAAAAGGATCAGTACTTGGTCCAATTTTATTTTCTGTATTTTTAACCCTTAAATTCGTAATGTATCCTTTTGGATACATTAGTTGGTTTAATTAATTTAATATTTAAAATAAATCAGAAGAAATCGAACAAAAAGAAACCACATAAACGTGTAGGGCCTATCTAATTATACAATATACCTAATACTAATAGTTACACAATATTCCGTTTTCACTACGGTCCGCCACATTCAAATAACTGACAGAAGAAATTTGTGTTTTGCCAATTTAAGGTTAATGACAGCATTGTCAGTATTGAAAGAATCGTGTATACGCTGATGACCTAAAATTTGTATAGACCAGATCTAATTAACGGTGCAATTAAACAACGTAATGAAAACCTTGACTCTATAGCAATGTGGGCGAAGTAAACAGAATTTATTGAAATCACGATAAATAACCAGCAATCGTTTTCGGTCATGGAAGTCCTATTAAACAAAATATTACTCATCGCTAATTTCTGTAAATCTAAATCAAACTGTTACTCCATTTAAACTTTCCGTGAAAATGTCGGTGATTATTTCGGCTAAATTATTAGTTTACAGATTCATATAAAATTAACTTGAACATAAATATTCGATCTTTTATTCCCTAAAGCGTTGAAAAAAGTCTGTCCTTCATTGAAAAAGTGCTTGTCTCAACTTTTATTTTACCGCATTTTGATTGTGTCGGATTAGGATTATTTTGACTTGCTCTTAAACGAAATTAGCAACATATTCGGACAGAGAATACAATTATTTCAAATGCTTGTGCACGTTATATATACACTTCTGTAAATTAGATTAGAATTTTAAATGTTGTTTTGGCTCCTGGAAAACTGGCGAAAGATACATTGCCTCTGGGTCTTATACAACACTTTGTCCATTTCATCACTCTTTTACCTTTCTACTCGCTTCCATGCACTATCTTTCTATCAAAGCTTAAGCACATTGTGGAGAGACAATATATCTCTAGTTGTACCTCTACATCGAATATTTCATTATTCATCAATTATCATAATCTTTCTTCGAATACCCGTCCCGGAATTTCCTTACCCCCCATATATCAAGGAATGTCCGACTAAAAATGATTGAAAATAATCTTACTAAATGTTTCCTTAGACAATGCATAACCATATTCCAGGCATATTTTTATTATTAATGTATATTACAAATTTTCATTACAAGGCCAATAATCTAATAAAGTTATAGGTTATTATTATTATTGTTGTTAATATTATTACAGTATATTACTGTACTTCCCTTATAATCTATATAAAATAAATACATAAATAAATAAATAAATAAAATATATTTATTTATTTGTGTACGCCTATTATATATAATTAATTTAACTGTAGATAATTCGTAATTGTTAATATTTGTATAATTTAACCTGTTGAAATAAAAAGAGAAGTACCAGTAGTTGCGCTCTTACCTATGTTAGTTAAAAAACTATTATTATGTCATGGATTCCCTGCAGTATTCCTTACCCGAAGATCCCGATAATCCACCCATCCATAGTAATTCTGCCCGAAGGCAGGTCCTTCACTGCAATCATAGCATTTCCATGCTATGCTTGCAGCTTTACTAGGGAATTGTAAATGTGGTAGCTTCCCGTTGCTTTCCGCATCGGTGAAGGATGATGATGATGATAATGATAACGATGATGATGATGCCATATGATTTCGGGGACCGTTTGGGCCTTGACGTTTTCCTGACATTTGTCTTACAGGTGAGGGAAAACCCCGATAAAAACCTCACCCAGAAAAACTGCCCCGACCGGGGATCGAACCCTGGCCCGCTGCGTGACATGGCAGCACGCTACCTCGAGACCACAGTGGTGGAAGATCCTATAATAATGATGATAAATCGAGGAACATCACTCTAACCAAAAGTTTGAAAACGTATATATTTATAAATCCTATTTATACTCATATTTATTTGAGTTTCAACATTTCAATTAAAATAAATGTTCAATTATTCAAAGATTTTTTTTAATTTCATCTTAGGTTTAAAGGAAATAATTTTCACAGACCTCTATGAATATAGAACTTAATTTCATCTTATTCCTCGATCCGACCCTAAGTTGGACACGAGTTGAGGATATTTATTTTAGTTTTGTTGTTAAAGATGGAGCTAGCGCAGATGTTGACATTCAACCTGTGTTAGTACGCATGAACTGTCGCTAGATGTCTACAGTTTGTATATTTGCTAGATGTTCCAAACATATTTATCCCTTATTTAGGAATGATAAAAAATTATAACAAATGTTATTTAAATTTAGATTAGCATATTTTTAAAATTGTATTCTTAAATCATCCGTTCATCAGTGGCGTAGCCCAGATATTACTAGGTTATTACTAGGTATATAAATACTATCAAGAGGTCGTTTTAGTGTATGTCCTGATCTTCTTCCTACAGGTTGATAGCTTAACATCTACTTCCATATCCTGAGATATTCCTTTCATAGAACATACATCATCTTGACTTATAATCAGAAATTTTGTTTTCCAAAGTTTCCATGTGTAAAGCTGAATATGGGGTGATTCCTATGTTGAGGTGGTGATGTTCATCTTTGCCCAGGAGTTTTATTTGGTTTAAATGTCGGGTTATTTGGTAGCTCGGGCACAGCAAGGAATCTTCCTTAAGGAAGGACCAAATTATTATTTATTAGGTTGTGAAATTGTAATTTTTCATTTAAGCCGTATCAATTTGAATTGTTGTTTATTGGAGGAATTAATTTTCTTTCATTAACTCTGTTAATGAAACTTGTATATATTTGGGCAGTACTATTCACTAAGTTTCCCGCACTAATATAAATCTGATATATAAAATTGAATGTTTGTTTGTTTGTACTTTATGCGCGGCCATACCGTTGATCCGATTGTGATAGGGTTTTTAGCTAAATGTTCAGGAGATTCCCGGGATGAACATAGGCTATAAGAGACTTGTGATAATCAACTCGTACACCCTTAAAAACACCCTTTGTAATGAAAAAAGTGAGAAGTCCCTTTTTTACCATTAAATGGCTTACGCTGCCTAAACCATGACAAAACACAAAATTAATGTACACAGAATTAAATATCTCAAAACACTCTACAAAAAAGTCCGTGACAGCATATGTTTATCTTTTAAGGATAACTTACAATAACCATTTTTGTCTTTCTTTGATGCCAAGAAGATCGGGATAAGTAGATTCCTTGGCAAGCATAGCAGCGCACGGCGGGTATTCTTTTATGGATATTTCAAAATACCGAATTTTGTCTTCCAGCTCATTTATGCTAAGTACATCGGGATGCGTAGATTCCCAGGCAATGCCGGGTAATCAGCACGGAGTATCTAAAAATAATAACGATATAAATTTATATTTATTTTTCCTTTTACTTATATAACTAAATGCAAAAACACATCATTTATTTAGGTGTTGCAGCGAACGCCGGGTATTAGCTAGTAAATTATAACATTTCTGGATCTCGATGGATTACTAATGACGAAACTTTGTGCTTGGAATGGTTGTCCTGGTGTAATATTTATTCATCGTAAAATAGAAAAAGTCTTCTCTGCGGATGAATTTTGTGATGAGACAGATCAGTATAATATGTAAAACTTTGAGTGGTCCTAGAAAGCCAACACACGGGTTGGTTTGGGCTCACCTAGCCCACCTGGTGGCTAAGGCATCATCATTCATTCGTTTTTCCTTAGGTCATATATAAAATAAAATGCATATCTATTTTAGCCAGTCATTTTCATTATATGTCCAAATACATAACAACTGTATATTGAGAATGATTATTTATATAAAGTAAAGTAAACCCACTACAGGCCTCAAGAGGCCTTTCGGGTAGTAGGAGATTAAGGCTCCCACTTTTTCTGGACAATCGGCACTTGATGTCAGCCGGGTTGTCAGCCCTGCATGACGGCCGCCTTTACCCCCAGAACAAGCGTCTGATACTCATTTCCGTTAGAGGCTGAGTCGACATAGTGCCGCCAGAAGGTTTGGGTCAGTTTAAAAATCCTGACCCCACCGGGACTTGAACCCTCGACCTTCTAGTTAACAAATATATTCTACACGGGGTGATTGGAAAACATATAAGGATAGGGTTGTATGGAGAGCTTATATACGGGTTCGATAGTGCCAGTGAGTTAGTTAATTACTTTTATTATTAAATACATTATTATTATTATTATTATTATTATTATTATTATTATTACTATTATTAGTGAATCATTAAATCCCACTTGATGTGAAAACAGGTCAAAAGGCCTAATTTCATGAAGCAGAAGAATAAGAAGATTATTAGTGAAGTTGTACAAATTATTTGAAAATAATGTTATACTATATCTACAAGAAAGGTGATTCTTCCGTTACATGGATGCCTCTTAAAAGAGAGGTAGAAAAATTACGACTGTTTTAAACATGGATTAAGTAAATTTAGTCTATAATGAAGAGCTTAGTTTATTTTTTGAACCAGAGACAACTAGACAGGTAAATGGAAAATCTACTTAATATGATCATGGGAAACCAGATCTAATAAGAGCAGTTAAGTCTCGTAGCTCGTGATAGTTAGGGTGTGTATTACGAATTTGAAAGGTAATGATATTTGGGGCATGTATTACGAATTGGGAATGAATGATGGAAATCTTAACGTAGAAAAACCAACGAAAAATCGCCCAGTAAGATAGATCTACGATAAGGTGGGAAAATAACATTACTCATTATTTGAGGATGGCGAATTATACCTACAGAGAATGAGTGGAAAATGTTGGTTATGGGATGTATGAAGAGCTTATTCCCGCGTGGTCCAAAATCCTAATTCGATTATGCCAGTGAATTAGTAAATAATTTATTGTTGTAGAAAGAATAGAATCGATGACGTAATTTTGGTAATATTATAGTGCGATGCTATCGGACGAGATCCTATGCAAAATACTTGAAAATGTGCACACGTGTATAGCAAAGTGTTTATTCCAAGGTTAATGGCGTGTGAGGATAGTTTCATTTTGTGGGAAGAGCAATGCGATGACACTCTGGGGCATTGTCAACTTTACACAATTAAACATTATGCTAATGCATCTAAGTTCAAGCCTCCCATAACCTCTTCAGGTTTGAATGTCCTGAAAGCTTTAACACAACTGTCTCCTATCTGTATATTCTCACATAGGGCTAGAATGCTCCCTTGCAGAAGTTTCTTATACAATCTAATTTAGTTATCATTAACCCTCATTTCCCTACAGATGTCAGCGAAAGACAATCGCCTCAGAGAGACACCTGCTAGGTAAACAAGGATGGGAAAGGCCGAATAAATTTTGATCAGAGGCTCTAATTTAGGCTTGAATCCTTTAACTGTCCAGAACATTTTCTTACTCGGAACTTACGGCTTAGTCCCTCCCGGAGGACTTGCAAATTGGATTTTTCTATCCTACAAAATCCATCGACCACTGCCAGATTTGAACCCGCGACCCTCGGTACAAAGACAGGGAACTTAAATCATAGAGGCCGACTGTAGCATAAATATGGTAAATAATTTGTACATGAAACATTTTTTTTAGAATAGTTTTGATCATCATCATCAGCAGCAGCAGGAGCATCAAGGATTAGACCTGCTGGTCTGTTCAGATCACATGTTAGATTATTGATCTGCCCATCTTTTACTGGATCTTCCAATATTTCTTCGTCCTAGTGGATTGTAATGAAGAATCTGTTTCGGAATTCTATTGTTATCCATTCTATTCAAGTGGTCCATTCATTCATCTCCGTATTGTGTAATTCTGTCTAATAGTTTGAATATATTTACTTATCTTGGTATATTTTCATTTCGTATTCGATCTGTTATTGTGTAGCGAGCCATACTCCTCAGAAACCTCATGTCTGATCATTTCTATTCTTCGTACCTGGTTTTTGGTTAAGACTCAGTGTTCCGATTGATATAGTAGTGTTGAAACCGCCATTGTTTTATAAAATTTTAAAAGCGTCTCCTTTCTAGTTCCTTTGAGACTTCGTTTTATGGCTCCACACATATAATTAAATTTATTTATATTGTTTTCAATGTCTTCACTTTTTCTATGTGATACATTGTATCCCAGGTAATTAAAATTGCTGACCTGTTCTATTATTTTATTCTCTAACTGGATTTTTACTCTTAGTGTCTCATACCCTCGAAAAGTTAAAACTTTTGTTTTTATAGTACATATTTTCAAGTTGTATGTTTCACATATTTTACTTAATTTGTAAATTGCCCGTTGTAAGCCAACTTCTGTCTCAGATATCACAACCAGATTATCTGCAAAAAGTAAAGTATCTAATAAAATATCGTCAATTTTAAAATGTTGTTGTTGATGATGACGATGAAGATGAACTGGTAGAGGAGAGTGTTTATCTACTTGCTCTAACACGGTATGAATTTCTGAAGTAGCTAAAAACTATTTGCCTATACGCACCTTACTTTTTTGTCATTTAGCCTGATTCGAGCAATTTTAACTTATTAGATATTTCGAACTCCAGCAGAATACTATGTAACTTCTGCCTCTCAATTGGATATGCCATATTGAAGTCTATGTATAGATGGTGTATAGTGCACCTATATTTCCATGTATTTTGTGATATGTCTTGCAGTAAACATCTGATCTATTTTAGACCTATTTCTTCTAAATCCACATTGATGAGCATCTATTACATCGACAACTCGTATAGGGAATACGTTTGGATACCAATGTGCTTGTTGGAATGTTGTACGAAGTTGAGAGTAATGAGATACCCCTCTAGGTATTGCAACCAATTGTATATCCTTTCTTATATATCGGTTCGATAATCGATTATTTCCATTCATTTGGTAGAGCCTCATTTTCCCAAATCATACTAAGCGGTTGCTTAGTCCTTCAATTTTTCTCCCTATGATTCTGTCAGTTCTCTAGGGATCCCATCTGAACCTGATGTTTTATACAACTTTAACTTGATTTCGACATCCAAGCGGAGAGTATGAGTAAATCAGCGGTGACAAACGCATGTCTTTGTGCAAGAGCGCGCTTCCTTGCACGTGTGCGCGACGCAAGAGCAGAACGTTTAGAGGCACAATAAAAGAGTGAAGGGATGGGAGGTTTGGGACTCGGCGGCACGTTAACGATGCGGCGTTGCAATCTAAACTAAGATCAGTTTGCTAGGATTCTCGGTGTTATCATGCAGGGATATGCAGAAGATTTGAAACGGCATTCATCACAAATTGTTTGTTTCAATCGGTAATGTGAATACGTTACTTATTTATTGAATATGAACGAAAGACAACTTTTTAGTGTATCTGAAAGTTCTTATTAATGTGAGAAGTTCAATATTCAGATATATATTATTCTACATACCGTACGAATTATAAGGATACCGACCGTACAGCGGAGATCGAAAAGCTAAAGAAACATTTTTCATCCATGACTGCACATATAACGTACATGTATTTCATTGTTCTTATGAGCTTTTTTTATTGTATTTATTTGTGTTAGTGCAAATTTTAACAATCACACATTATAATTGTTATTATTGTAATCTACTTACATGCTCCATTCTTTCCCGTTTGGGGATTAGAACGCTCCCTAGTGCAATTGTTTAACCAAGCTAATTTAGTTAAGCTTATTTAAACATTTATGTCAGTTATAATGATAATGATGATAATGGTAATAATGATAACGATGATGATAGTGATAATAATAATAATAATAATAATAATAATAATAATAATAATAATAATAATAATAATAATAATACATTATTTACTACTCGTGGCGCGACAGGCCCTGATCATCCAGCCAGTATCGAGGTGACATGTGGAGAGCGTATCGGGTCCCCCAGTAGTTATACCTGGTTTACTCAACCTGGAGCCGCTATATATTGTAGCTACCCAAGTTCCTCACAATGCTGGGTGGGCTCCGGTCCCATACTGGCTGAACATTTCATGGTAGAATTACTTCCCCCCATGGAGATGCGAACCAACCCAAGTCCCGTAGCTCTGTGCCAAGGCATCTTGCCTTAAGAATTCGGCTACGGCGCGGGAGATTATTATTATTATTATTCATTCGGTCTCTATACCTGAGTGTCGATTTCGCACCTTCTTCACTATCGTTCGGGTTCCTGATGGACGAATCGGAACAAGGACAGGTTTATCTTAGGGTTACTCCATTTTCCCCTCTCAGAATCATCATTTCACAAGTTCTTCATACTCTTATCATCCATTTCGTTGCACTTAATCTGCTTTCCTGATGATAGAATATCCTAGTCAACCGAAATCCGTGTCTTTCACAAACCTTCAACAACAGGGACTTTATTCCATCTCATCCCTCGTTTGGAATTACCTCTGATCCGAGTAAGAGAGATTTTGTTTGTTTATTATTATTATTATTATTATTATTATTATTATTATTATTATTATTATTATTATTATTATTATTATTATCATTATTATTACTCTACGGTTTAAGTTGAGTTAATCTGTCTGCAGAAATAGGCGACACTTTGATTCGGATCATGCGCGCAGGATGTCTAATCACTCGTGCGGATTTGTCCAGGTGTATCAGCACTAATTACACTCTCCTACTATAATGTGCTGATGAAGAGGAACAATTAGCTTGCAATAATTATCACTTGTTACAGTAATAATTGTAATTATATAACTTGCTTTATTGCTGCGGGATCTATGTACCTCATGTTAGTAACTTAAGCTAATATTTTCATTACTATTTAAATATTAACGATTCATTTTATAATTACCAAATATTTTCTACGAAATTCTATGGTTCGGTCACAAATTGTAATTTTAATTGTATTTCATCTGTTCACTCATTTGATGGATTTGTCAGAGATTGTGTTCATTTTTAACGATAAACATATTATGCACGACAGTGTAGTAATAATAAAAATAAAAATAATAATAATACTAATAACAAAAGTAATAATAATATAATAATAATAGTATTAAAGTAATAATAATAAATAATAAAATAATAAAATAAATAATAATAATACTAATAATAATAGTATTAAAGTAATAATAATAAATAATAAAATAAATAATAATAATAATAATAATAATATACTTCAATATTATCATTATATGCCCCTGAAGAAAGAAAAACTTGAAATGCTATAGTATTTTATAATGAACTATAAACAGTAAAAAAAACAGTTAAATATGAATGATATAGACTTTTGTTATATTTCTGAAATTTTGTGAGCAAGTACCTAAATGCACTCCCATCAGGTTACAGTGCCTTTACAAAGTTTGAATTAGGCTTAATTTGGTGTATAGTGGAGAACGTGTAATTTTGCTACATTCAATCAATTGCTGCTGCATTACATTCTTTGTTCCTGGTATCATATTTTGTCTATGAAACCGGTCTTTTCCCTTGTAGTGTAAAGATATATTCCGGCTGCCCCGTTCACACAAGAAACAGCTATACTTCATGTACCCTTGTTGTAGGCCAAGTCGGATAGCAACCATCTTCAAATCACCACATATTTGCCGTCTAAACCTGTTGTAATTTATGTAATTTAGCAGATCTCTCATAATTTGATATGTCTCTTTCACATGTACTGCCTAGCCGACTGGATCAGAAGTTTAATTATTATCATTATTCAGTAACACTGCCTTCAGACTCAACTTTAATGAATCTAAAAATAATATCCATTCTTCTGGTCTGCATTGGATGTTTATAGCAAACATTAGATCTTGTATATTGTTGCAGAATACAATGCCATTATTAAAAAAATGCTCAAGTGGCTTTTGGCGTGTTCTATATGCAGAGACATGCTCGCCAAGATACTTAAACCATCAAAGTTGCAAAACTAGGAGTATGTTTTAGCCTTTGAGAGTTCTACGTCTCCGACAAGATAACTCAATTCCTCTTGAGTCATTCAGCGTGACTGATTTGGAAATTCAGGATTGAAGTCAGGATCATGGGATGTGGATGGTCTGGGTATGTATTCTGAAGAGCTGGATTTCGGATCATCGTCTGAATCAATATTATAGGAGTCTGGTGGTAATGGAATAGATGAACTGGACGATTATCTGAAGGTATGTTGGGATAATTCACGGTTGACCTCTTTTTCTTTGAAATGAAATAGACTGGTGGGACGATGTAGAAATAACAATCACTTACATAATTAGTTTGTTCGCTTCAAATCATGGAGATGGGAAAGGGCATTGGATTCTTTTCTCTTTAATCAGTCACTAAAATTTACAGAATACCTATTGCGGTAAATATATGGAGCTAAGTTTTAGTAAAGGTCTCCTATTTTGCACCCGAAATAAAGATGGTACGCTTTCTTAATAAATTGATTTATGTTACTTTTGCGATGCAAACGTCTCTTTTGCGCAAATATAACAAGAGTTATCTTGATTATTCACACAATTTCGTGGCATGTTTGTTTTTATTACACGGAAATCTTATCTGTGCGCATAATTTTAAAAATTATCTGAGAAAATATAGACATATCACACGTGTGTCCAATACGACAAAACTGCACATCTATATAACTTATGCACTAAGGCACAAACCACTGTTCACTCACGAAATTCCACTTCATCTGATTTCTCAATCTGTTGGGCTAATCACCGATCCTTTAAGATAAATCTTATCTATATTATAAAGCTGTCACTGTCTCCCCTCCTCTTAGGGTGTTTCCGTGACCTTCACACTGACTACAATATTCACAGCATACGCAGTAACACTAGGCATGCTGGTAATTTAAAAACCAGTACCCTGCCATAATTTGAATTGTCATATTCTTAATTAAGGGTTTCATCTTAGTACAAAATGGTCACTTTTACTTGCATAACTTTTTTACTGTTGTCCAGTGTTATCTCGAGCATATAGCATAGGGTAAGTGAATATATCGGCTTTTCGGGGCCCCGTGAAGATGAGGGCCCTGGGCACGAGCCTCCTGTGCCGTTATGGTAAAGATGGCATTGCTTGTGCACGTTATATATCCAACCTCCGTAAATCAGATCACCCCAGCATTTGAAATGCTGTTTTGGCTCCAATTGGAAGATAGGGGAAATATACATTACCTCTGCTTCTTATACAACACTTTGTCCATCTCATCACCCCTTTATATTTATACTCGCTTCCATACACTATCTTCCTTCCACCATAACTTATACATACACGCTCGAGAGAAAATTTAACTCTTTGCGTACCTCCACATCGAACATCTCGCTATTCCTCATTCTTCCTTGTTTAAGCCACTCGACTCTGGAATTCCCTCCCCTCGTAAATCATGGACGGCCCAACACGAAAACACTTAAAATAAAAGAAAAACATTAAATATTTCGTTAGTCAATATAATATACAATCGTGTTCCAGGTAAACTTTTAATATATGTTATATATTACACTTTCCTTACTTACCCAATTACTTAATCAAATTACAGGTTATTATTATTACTATTATTATTTTATTACTATCATCATCATTTTTATCTTCTTTTCTGGTCAACACAATATTGCGTAGCCTGTCCACCGTTGTGGTCTCGGGTAGTGTGCTGCCTTGTCACGCAGCGTGCCCGGGTTCGATCCCCGGTCGGGACAGTTTTTCTGGGTGAGGTTTTTATCGGGGTTTTCCCTCACCTGTAAGGCAAATGTCAGGGAAACTTTAAGGCCCAAACGGTCTCCGAAATCATATGGCCATCGCAATCATCATCATTCATATTCATCTTAGGTTAAGCTTAGGATTAGGGACTCTCCTGGCGCACCATTATCATCATCATCACCCATCATATCATCGGGGCAACGTAACTCCGCCTTCCAGGCGCCGCAACCTCAGACGAAGGTTACAAGTACGCCATGTCAGGAGAGAAATCAGGAATGTCGAAAGACAAACCTGGGGCATTTGAAAAAAATATATATATTGCGAAGCCTGTGCCTATTATGTACAGTCAACATGCAGATAATTCATAATAATAATAATAATAATAATATAATAATAATAATAATAATAATAATAATAATAATAATAATAATAATAATAACTATTATTATTATTATATGTATAATTTAACCCCGATGAAGTGTAAAAGAATGCCTTACGGTCTTAACTCCATGAGGTAAAATAAATAAAGTAAATAAATAAACAAACGATTATTTGGCCAAACTGAACCATAAAATCCTTAGTCCTATAGGCCTGTTACGTTCCCTCTGATGAATTTTGTATTTAGCTCTTCCTTGGACGGCCCAGAGATCTCTTCTTATTAGACAATAAAGAAACGTGACTTTGGGAACTCTGTCTGAGATAATTCGTCCCAAATGATTCATCCAGTTGCTCTGGTATTCATGTATGTTCTAAACGCTCATAGATCCTTCAAAAGTCATCATTACGTTTGTAATCCACTTGGTGAACCATGTTGTACGTATATCTTGTGAACCTCATTTCACTAGAAGTTAACCTGCTCTCTTCACCTTTCCTCACTGCCGTAGCAAAGTGCGGGTCTTGCTGTAATTTTGTATAACCGTACTCTGGTATCTCTCTGGACTAGTGAAGGTTTCATTATTGAATTTATCATTCCCATGATTTTATTAAAATTAATAATTTTATTTGATATGTCGACATCATCCAATTAAAGTATATCCGATATACCAAAAAGTATTTACTCTTCCTAGTAATTTTAAATCTATACAGATTTTGTAAATAATAAAAGTAAGATATAATAACACTATAAAGTTTTTTTTTATTCAGGGCCCCAGGTTGTCATTTCGACATTTCTGATGTTAGTTAATGCTAATTAAAATTGAAACTAATAAAAGAATATGAAAATCACATCAAACTTTAAGTTATATTTCTATTTAATTAAATATATGAGAGAATATATAGCCTACAAAAAGGAGAACAACTCGTATCTATTATATGAAAAAATAAAATAAAGTAATAAAATGTAATGAAATAATCTATCGGTTTTATATGTATACTAGCTATCACCCGACGTGAGCTGCTACACCTAAACAGATGATGATGTGTTTTTGCATTTAGTTGAATAAGTAAAAGGAAATATAATTATAAATTTATATCATTATTATTTTTAGACACCCCGTGCTGATTATCCGGCGCGGCGTTGCCAAGGAATCTGCACATCCCGATATACTTGGCATAAATTAGCTGAAAGATAAAATTCGTTATTTTGAGTTATCCATAAAAGAATACATACCGTGCGCTGCTATGCTTGCCCGGAAATAACTTATCCCGATCTTCTTGGCATCAATGAAAGACAAAAATGGTTATTGTGAGTTATCCTTAAAAGATACGCTGTCGCGGGCTTTTCTGTAGAGTTTTTTTTTGAGATATTCAATTCTTTGTACAATAATGCTGTGTTTGTTATGGTTTAGGCAGCGTAAACCATTTAAGCTTACAAAAAGCGACATTTTTTTACGTTTTTTTTTCATTGCAGAAGGTGATTTTTAAGGGTGAAGGGCTTGAGCATTAAAACTCTCTTATAACCTATAACCTTCCCGGGAAAATCCTGAACATTTTGCAAAAAGCCCCGTGACGATCGGATGAATTGTATGGCAGCACATGCTTGCCTGTAATCTACTTATCCCTATCTCCTCGGCATCAATGAAAGACAAAAATGACTATTGTGTGTTATCTGTAAAATATAAACATATGCTATCGCGGCATAAGCCATTTAAGAGTTAAAAAGGGACTTTTCACGTTTTTCAGTACAATGGGTGTTTTTTAAGGGTGTAGGAGTTGAATATATCAACTCTCTTATAGCTTATGTTCATCCCGGGAATCTCTTGAACATTTTGCAAAAAAAATCACAATCAGATGAACTGTGTGGCCGCGTAAAAAGTAAGAACAAACAAACAAACATTTATATATCCATCCATCTATAGTAATTCTGCCCGAGGGCAGGTCTTTCACTGCAATCATAGCATTTTCATGCTATGCTTGCAGCTTTACTAGGGAATTGTAAGTGTGGTAGCTTCCCGTTGCTTTCCACACTGGTGAAGGATGATGATGATGATGATAATGATAAGGATGATGATGATGGCCATATGGTTTTGGGAACCGTTTGGGCCTTAAAGTTTTCCTGACATTTGTCTTAGAGGTGAGGAAAAACCCCGATAAAAATCTCACCCAGAAAAACTGCCCCGACCGAAGATCCAACACGGGCCCGCTGCGTGACAAAGCAGGACGCTACCTCGAGACCACAGCGGTGGACCCATTTATATATATATATATGTGACAAATTGAATTATTGATACATCTTAATTACTACTTTTATTAAAAAAGAGAAAGACAAATTATTAATTGTTAAAAAATACTACGAGTGATATTTTTCTGCTAGTTAATAAAATATTATTCATTTTATTTCTGAAAGACGTTGCAGTTTGGCAGTCTCTGACATAGGGTGGAAGGACTTCCATGTTCTAGCAAGAGAAAGTGTCCGGAGTCCCCTCCTTGGTGCTCGGATGTCCTCGTGATTCTCGCCGCTGCGTCGTTCCTCGCTCGCTCATCCCTCCAGACCTCACAAATTGAATCGGACTAAAAGTAAATAAAAACAGGAGATTTTCCCACACTTTATGATTAAATGAGTCCAATAAAACACGTGCTGCAAATTACCCCTATGGACATTATTTTAAATTATACTCAACTCAAAACATCTACGAAAATACAGTGAGGTAACTGATGTATTACAAATTGCTTTGTCTTACACAAATCACATTGAGAATCTATTAATATGTTTAGAAAACATTTCCCATACTTTAAAGGCAGGGTTATTATGAATATAACTGCAAAAATATTTTTAATTTTCCTGGCCCAATAAGTAGAGAGGAAACAAATGTGAATAGAGGCAATATGTATAAACAGATTTTGATTCATTGTTAAATCATTGCTAAATATAGAAATATATTCCAAAAATATTAATATTTTATACAAGTCTTGCCCTCCAAAAAAATTATTTCAACCTCCATCAAAAGATTTTAAAGAATCATATACGTATTCTAAATTTTTGCATAATATCAGAGATTAGGCATATATATGTCCACCGCTGTGATCTCGAGGTAGCGTGCTGTCTTGACACGCAGCGGGCCCGGGTTCGATCCCCGGTCGGGGCAGTTTTTCTGGATGAGGTTTTTATTGGGTTTTTTCCTCACCTGTAAGACAAATGTCAGGAAAACTTTAAGGCCCAACAGATCCCCGAAATCATGGTCATCATTATCATCATCCTTATCATCATCATCATCATCATCATCATCCTTCACCGGTGTGGAAAGCAACGGGAAGCTACCACACTTACAATTCTCTAGTAAAGCTGCATGCTTAGCATGAAAATGCTATTATTGTAGTGAAGGACCTGCCTACGGGCAGAATTATTATGAACGTATATATATATATTTGACATTTGGCAATGAAGGCAAATATGATATGAAAAGAAAAAAAAAATGCTTGAGTCGGGATTTGAACTCGAGTCTCTAAAGTCTGTACCTTTAGCGCTCTAACCAACTGAGCTACCCAAGAATTCCAAGACAAACATACAATTTTCTTATACATGTAGTATTCTCAATTCACACAAGAGATAGCGGAAATATCATTCAACTGCCATCTAGCGGCTAACGTAACAATTAAGCAAATTATTAAAGAGAATATTTACTTTATAGCAGTAACGCTTGTATATATAGATATTATAAATATATTTTTGACATTTGGCAATGAAGGCAAATATGATATGAAAAGAAGAAAGAATGCTTGAGTCGGGATTTGAACTCGAGTCTCTAAAGTCTGTACCTTTAGCGCTCTAACCAACTGAGCTACCCAAGAATTCCAAGACAAACATACAATTTTCTTATACATGTAGTATTCTCAATTCACACAGGAGGTAGCGGAAATATCATTCAACTGCCATCTAGCGGCCAACGTAACAGTTAAGCAAATTATTAAAGAGAACATTTACTTTATAGCAGTAACGCTTGTATATATAGATATTATAAATATATTTTTGACATTTGGCAATGAAGGCAAATGTGAAATGAAAAGAAAAAAGAATGCTTGAGTCGGGATTTGTAAATATTCTCTTTAATAATTTGCTTAACTGTTACGTTAGCCGCTAGATGGCAGTTGAATGATATTTCCGCTACCTCTTGTGTGAATTGAGAATACTACATATATAAGAAAATTGTATGTTTGTCTTGGAATTCTTGGGTAGCTCAGTTGGTTAGAGCGCTAAAGGTACAGACTTTAGAGACTCGAGTTCAAATCCCGACTCAAGCATTCTTTTTTCTTTTCATATCATATTTGCCTTCATTGCCAAATGTCAAAAATATATTTATAATATCTATATATACAAGCGTTACTGCTATAAAGTAAATATTCTCTTTAATAATTTGCTTAACTGTTACATTAGCCGCTAGATGGCAGTTGAATGATAGTTCCGCTACCTCTTGTGTGAATTGAGAATACTACATGTATAAGAAAATTGTATGTTTGTCTTGGAATTCTTGGGTAGCTCATTTGGTTAGAGCGCTAAAAGTACAGACTTTAGAGACTCGAGTTCAAATCCCGACTCAAGCAGTCTTTTTTCTTTTCATATCATATATATATATATATGTGTGTGTGTGTATGTATATATATATATATATATATATTATTGTAATTCTGGTATCTTTAATAACATTGTAAAAGTTGTAAACATTTTAGTACTGTCGCGAAATGGCTTTATTTTAAATTAAAGCGATATAAAAAAATATATATTATACCGTAATTAGTTTGTCTTCTCTCCTGAATTTTTTGGACTTATGTGTTTTTAATAGAACAGTTACGATATACAATTTTCAGCTTAATGAATCATGCAAAATAAGTTTTAAAATATTTTTGTATCCACCTTCAAAAGGGAAACATAATTTTAACTCTGCATGAGAGCGTTTGACCTATTATCAACGCCTACGAACGTAGTCATGAGTATAATATTACATTACGATGATTAAATGACGGATTTTCAAGGCTGTTTGTCCACATTAATGACCAAAACAAGATTGTATTAAGGTACGGGTGACATTCATATTGATTGTTGCCATAGCGAAGTAAAACACGTGTAGATAGAGACTTCAACTGTCACATCAAACTTAGAGCAATATAGCCCATTCTTCATGTCTCTTCAGGATCTGAACAAATTCCAACTACATTGAGCGGGCGCTGACATTCCATAGGCAGATGCTCTCATCGTTTTATTATTGTATTTTAAATACCACAACATATTTTACCATTGCAAAGAAATACAGATATTGGTAAAATTTTACAATGGAATTTGAAATTACGGAATGAAGATATTCATTTTGATTATAAAAAATCCTCTTCTTGGAATAATTAGATGGATGGGACATGTTCTAAGAGAATTGGAAGAAGAATATTTCAGGAAAACCGCCAGGAAAACTACCATTAGGAATGCAATAATTATTTTAAAGTATATATGCTAGGAAATTTCAAGTCACATGGATGGAATGAGTAAAGAGATATATCCATTGTTAGCAAGAAATTATCAAGCAAGAGGAAGACGTGATGTTGGAAGAGCTAGAAGACGTTGGGCTGATGCATTATGAAGTCGGAACGGGCAATTGCCTAATCCCTGTAGTGATGATGATGAAATTTCAAGTCCAAAATTGCCGCGGAACATAATGTCATAGTTATCTATATCATATTCGGCTTGTTTAGTATGATTTTTTGAGTGAATGTGTGAATTATTTTAAATGTTGGTATTGTCTCAGAAGTGGCCCTAGAATTAAACTGAACACACATCGAGGAGGTCCTCCACATTCTTTTATGGTTAAAATAGCGTGCACGTAACTCAGAGTTTAAAATCCTCTGCTGGTATGTCATGTTCTTGAAGACCTATACCTTATCCGCTCTTAGAATGATCCTAACATAAACAAACGCTAATTGTATCCTCCGCCTTTCGCGTCACAATTACTGTCATATTGACAGGGAGCATGTGTGAAGTATATAAGACACGTGATATATAATTCATTTTTGAGAAAGAAATTATGCGCTATCACTCGAATTGCGTTTGCCACACATTGATCACGTTTATCAAAAGCATATTGCACACGTTTCCTTTTTTACCGGCAGTTACTACTTTACCGCGTTTTGTTTTATTATTCCGAGCACTATTAATACTTGTACACGACAAACTGGTAAACTCAGATGTTAAATTCACTATATTTTACTGGAAGTTCTGCGTAATTTTCACTAAACTTGTGAAATACATTTAAAATAACTGCTTTTTGACCACTAGTCAGAGGTTTGCCAGACTTGTGTATTACAAATTTGGATGGCGACACGGCAACAGAAGACTTTCAGCCATGTTGTCACATCACAATCGACTGAAGCATGACTCAAATGCATCATCCATATGCAATAAACTGTTTTTAGTTGTAATTATTGATTACTTATATTTTAGAATATCTTCAATGTTTTGGATACTATTATTTTCATTCAAGAAGAATAACAAGTATATTCAGAGGACGTACTTTTAATTTAATGAAGGGAACTACTTTTTCGCGTACTTATTGCTTCTACATAGTACATCGGTGTCAATAACTAATGAAAAGCGAGCAGGTCACATGGTTTTGTTTTGACGAGGATCACTTAAGAGCGGATAGCATATAGGTGACTGCGGACACGTAAAAGTGTTTATAAAGGGAAAGGTTGAATACTACCAGCAATTTAAAATTCATGAGTCAAGATAGGAGTAATGTAATATATTTAATTGAGCAACTATACGCGCTATAGCTTTTAATGCTTTATAGTAATTTAAAACAGCCATTTTACAAATGTGGGGCACGCCTTAGCGTAGCTAGTGGTTAAGGCACTGCACTAGAAGCCGGAAGGTCGAGGGTTCGAGTCCCGGTGGGGTGAGGATTTTTAAACTGACCCGAACCTTCTGGCGGCATTATGGACCTGGGTCGACTCAGCCCCTAACGGAAATTAGTATCAGGAACTTCTTCTGAGGGTAAAGACGGCCATCACGCAGGGCTGACAACCCGGCTGACATCAAGTTCCGATTGTCCAGAAAAAGTGGGAGCCATAACCTCCTACTACCCCAAGGGCCTCCTGAGGCCTGTAGTGGGATCAATTTTTACTTTTATTTTACAAATGTGAAACTTCGCAGTAAATATGATTATATATATATATATATATATATATATATATATATGTATATATCAATATGTTGTAGTGGATAGCGATGGCGTTGGAACAGATAGAATTTCTCTACTTAACTTCACACTGATTTGTACAAAAATCTGCAATTTTCTTGATTATATTTCCACTGATTTTCTTTACATAAACGTATGACTAATCCGTTTTGAGTCTTTCACACAACACAATATCTCTTATAGTTCATTTATGCACACTCAAAGAAGCACTTTCTTGACTCACTGTCTTCCACGTCGCTCTTCAGATCAGCTTCATGGGTCGAACTTCCGGCCACGACTCACTGCCAATTGACTCGCATCCCTTTTATTACTGAAGCAAAATCTTTCACTTCGGCTCCTAGATTAATAAATTAAAATAATTAATTAATTAGGACGATTATTATTACATTATATATCATGTCAAATGTCTGTTGGATGAAATAATCATCGCAGATATGTGAAACGTATATGGAATCAAATCGTGAGAACACGAGGGTTTTGATTTTTATATAATTAAATAAAAATAAATTGAATTAAAGAAGTTGATAGAATCCCGAATAAACGATCAGTTAGTTATTAAGGAAACCATTTAACAAGTACATGGTACCGCTTTTGTCAAGCGACAGGGAGTTGAATCGGCCACAAAAGAGTTAACATTTGAAGAAATCTATTGTACTAGCGGATTACCGGACATTTCTTTGTAGACCAGCAATCTGAGATCTTAAACCGAGCTTCGCTGACAGATCATGAACAAAGAATTGATGAATGGCTTGGAAAATACAGCGTAGAGTAAACAACTCATTATAACGAACTCGACAAACCGCGAGGATGCGAAGTCAAGCAAACAAGCTGGAAAAAAAGTCACTGACCTAAAGAAGGTTTTATAATAAATTTAGACTGGGATTCCCCAAGGTACGAACTTTTGGCAGGACTGTATTCAGGATGGGAGTATTCATCCGGGGCACATGGTGGATCCTTGTCCAATCGGAAGACGGCGATCCCTCCTTTGGTCCTAAGGAATCGTTGTCAGCCAATATAGTAAAGGGTTATATCACGACAAAGGTAATGACCTCATGACAACACGAGTACAGAGAGCGACGTTTTCCTTATTCCCAACAAAATTATGTTAAGTTGGTTCTGCGTAACTCATCGGGGCGGGAATTCTCCGCAGACCACAGATAAAAGATAGTTCTACGTTCTGAGTTCTTCGTAGCTCATCGAGGCGGGAGTCGGAACAGACTCACCGACATGACCATCAATTATCAAAATACAAACATAACTTCACTTAGAAATTATTCATCCGTGATAGATCACTAGAGATTCCATCTGGATTCTAAATGCGTTCCTGTGGTCAATACCTTGTCCGACATCAATGTGTCTACAATCATACGTGTATCCAGTGTCCTTAGATTAATAACGCCTAGTTATTCAAATTCATCTAGCGTAGTCTTGCGCCGGCCAGCTCCTTGCTTATCCGTGTAGTAAGAACCTCAGCTCTACCAATTTCCAACCTGAGCAACCTAAGTTCTCATACACGGAGAAATCCTTTCGGTACTCCTGGCGCCCAAGCATCCCATATTAACCCTTATTAACCTATATACTACCCATTAATACCCTCCTATTGCACAGTCTTCTATTCCCTCGAATTAAAATCGATCCTTATAGAAAGCGATGTATAGATGCATCTGGAAAGCAATCGTTCGAGAAAGGACATCTGGAGATCCATGCGAGTTTTAAACATGACTCATGATTCGCGAATCCGAATATTTTATGCCTTATAAGGCGAGATTTGAGTCTTGCTCCCGTCAGCGAAATTCAATAGGCGTTTATTTGAGCAAGGGATCAACAATGCGTCATGAATAATATATAGAAAAGTGTTGGAACTAATTAATTAAGTGGGCAAAATGAAAACAACCCAGAAATAAAATTAACAATCAAAATCATGGGAGCATCTATAATGTGTGGAGTAGCTCACCACGTGAGACAAGTAGAGCTAATCCTATTTGAGACGCCCTCTGCTTTTAACGGGGCGTTTAGGATACTTCATTACCTTTTTTTTATTTATATATACAGGTTTTCAGTGTTTACACATCTCTCTATGCCTAAAGTTTTAATTTCCATCTCCACTCGTCCCTATCCATCCCCTCCATGTCCTCCAGTCCTCTTGTTCTCATTCCAGTTCTTATTTTTTGTATCCAAGAGTTTCGAGGTCTTCCTGTCTTTCTTCTTCTATGTGAATACCATTGCAATGTCTTTTCTGAGTAACCTTTCTTCTTGCATTCGTCGTACATGCCCATACCAATTTAACTACTTATAGAAACGGGAAGCTACCACATCTACAATTCCCTAGTAAAGCTGCAAAGCATAGCATGAAAATGCTATCAATGCAGTGAAAGACCTGCCCTCGGGCAGAATTACTATGGATGGATGGATATCTTATATAATCTAAGTATTGAATTTTAACATTCATTTTTTTCTCGTATGACATTATTTCATATGTCTTTTACCAATTTTGAACATACCGTATTGCTGCTCTCCTCAAGAAATCAATTTCCGTCGACATAAGTGTTTCAATTATCAGTATTTAAAAAAAGAAACACGGTGTTGTATACATACATATTTATAAGAATACTGACAAAACATGTTACGCCGAACGCAAGCTATTATACAGGACTCGTGCCCGAAAATGTATTGTTTGGATGCAGTGGGGTGTAAACGTGTGACATTATTGCAGATATTCTACATGCCGTTGTGTGCATGTACAATATCTAACAATAGTTTAAAACAACCATCGTATTTCGTTAGAATTTTCCTGGTGTTATACTTTTATTACAAAAATTGTCATTAATATTTGATAGGCAGTTCAGGCTCTGAAGCATATATCTGAATTACATTTTTGAGAAATTATGTTTGGTTCTCGAATTTTTATTTTACCCTCTTTATTAAAAGTCTTACATTTTTAATTATTACTTAATTTGTGATTACTGAACTATCTTACTTTTTCATTAATTATTTTGGCAGGATTATGAATCGTGCATAATTATGTTGATATAAAAAACATCCCTTGTTTCATAGCTTTCCACGAATTAATCCCTAATTAATAATTCAAATGTTGCAATATGACAATTGTACCTTAATAAAACATATTTTGAAGATCTAATCAGAGATGGATGTCACATAGCCTAAACCACTATTAAAAAGTATCCATACAAAATATAATACCAGAACTTTTAATGGAATGTGTTGGTCGTCTTAAACTATTGTTAAAACTTAATTTTAGCGCTGCTTGAGTTCGTGAGATGAGATCCTGATCATGTACACCATATGGAATATATCAAAATACAAAGTAGTTCTGATTTCGTTAATATATATCTATTTTTTTAATGCCCCAGGTTGTCATTTCGACATTCCTGGTTTCTCTCCTGGTAAGGCGTACTTGTAACCCACTTCTGAGGTTGGGGCGCCTGGAAGGCGGGGTTACGTTGCCCCGATGATATGATGGGTGATGATGATAATGGTGCGCCAGGAGAGTCCCTAATCCTAAGCTTAACCTAAGATGAATATGAATGATGATGATTGCGATGGTCATATGATTTCGGGGACCGTTTGGGCCTTAACGTTTTCCTGATATTTGTCTTACAGGTGAGGAAAAACCCCGATAAAAACCTCACCCAGAAAAACTGTCCCGACCGGGGATCAAACCCGAGCCCGCTGCGTGACAAGGCAGCACGCTACCCCGAGACCACAGCGTTAATATAGCATACCGGTAGTATCGCATACTGCGATGGACGGGAAATGTGGAATAAATGACTAATTAAAGAGGACTATGGAAACTCCTTGTAGGAAAACTAGATGGAAAACGCCCAGAAGGTAGGCCAAGAATGAGGTGGTAGATTAATATTAACCATGATTTCAAGTAAGTAGATTTTACAGGAGATGATCGGAAAACATTAGCTCAGGACAGGGCTGAATGGAGAGCTTAACGTGGACACGAACGAACGGGTCCGATGGTGCCAGCGAATGAGTTAGTTAGGCCTATTTAGCACACTAAAACCCAATCACTGCACGTAACGTTTAAAAACTGTCGACGCGTTTCGATGGCGGTGCTGTAATATTCATCCTAAAATTAAAAACGTACCCTAACTTAAATGAAGTATATACGTCATCCAAATCTTGTAACTTAGTGATAATATTCAGATGATTCCTATGGAGCTTATCTTCGATTGTACGAAATGTTTTCTGTTAGCTGAAGATCGGAGTCAATGGAGGGTCCTGGTGAATGTGGCACTTAACCTGTGAATTCCCCAAGCCATGTGATTAATTATAAGATGATGACAGCAGAAGTTTTTATGGGATAATTAAAAAATGTTATCATTAAAGTATGCATATTTAATTATGTTTATGTTTGTTATGTTTTATTAGTTTAAGGACTAATGTACCATATATTTATTTTGACCAAATTGGTAATTTCACCGCTACTGCAAATGTGCGCCCGCATCGCCACTCTCCCGTTCACAACAGACCTGATTATGCACATGTGACGTAGAACTATTTATCTTTTCACAAGTAACTCCGCACAACACAAAAGTTATATTGGCTTGTGTTGATTGTATCTTGTGCAAGTCGCGCACTTTATAAGACTGGGTTTCGTGCACAAAGATAAGGAAAGGGGTTATTTTTTAGTAACAAAGAAGGGACGGAAAGAGGGCTGGTCAGCGGGGCTCATAACCCTGCGACATGCAAACAATATGGTGCCAGCCCATTAAAACAGGGCTCTTCAACTTCCCTTTAAGCAAATCTTCAATCTTGTATTTCAATGTTTCCGGCTTCTTTCAACATTTTACATTAATAATAAGAATAATAATAATAATAATAATAATAATGGTAATGATAATAATAATGGTAATGATGATAATAATGGTAATGTTAATAATAACGGTAATGTTAATAATAATGATAATAATAATAATAATGATAATAATAATAATAATGATAATAATAATAATAATAATAATAATAATAATAATAATAATAATAATAATATATGTAACCCAATGTTTTCCCTTTACAGAGATTTAGGCGCTCTCCCCCTACAGGGAAGAATTTGAACCATACTAATTTAGTTACACTTGTTTTCGTATAGATATCATTTTGAGTGGTACGTGGTCAGCGTTCCGCCTCATACTGACATCTAGGAAACCAAGGTAGTAATAGGACGGGAAAATTCGGTAAATTTTGCATAGAGGCCTTTTCATTCAGGCTTAAGGACTTTTAAGAGCCTGAAAATCTTCAGACTCGGGACCCACGGCTTAAAGTCCATCCCGGAGGACTTGCTCCTTGGATTTTTCCGTCCTAAAAAATCCATCGACCCCGGCCGGGTTTGAACCCGCGACCCTCGGTACCAGAGGCAAGGAGCATAACCACTAGTCCATCGCGGCCGATAATAATAATAATAATAATAATAATAATGATAATAATAATAATAATAATAATAATTTATTAGGAATTTCTTTACAATACAGTACTTTTCCTACAACCCATTGTAAATTTTAGTCCTCCATAATTCTTTACTCTCTGTTAACCCTCTCGACATCACACTCCTTAAATCCACTGTTCTTTTGGGCTCTTCTTTCTTCTGTTGCCCTCCGCTTCAGAATTTAATATAATCTCAGGTATGCTGTTATCTGACATCCTCTTTACGGGGCCAAACCATTTTAGTATTTTTTCTTCAATAACTTGAAGAACATATTTTCGAACATCCATTATTTCTCTGATTTTAGTATTTCTAATTCTGTCTCTTCTTGAATTTCTATAAGCCCTCCTTCAAAAGTCTATCTCTGTCACTAATAGTTTATGTGCTTTCTCTCTGATTAATGTCCGCGTTTCCTCACCTTACAATAGTATACTCTCCACAAAGAACTATAAATACTTTTTTAGTTTTGTTAAAAAAAAATTCTACTCCACAGTACCGAATTTAACATTACATTTTTTTCCTTTCCTTGACTTTTTTGTTTATTGTTTATATAATAATAATAATAATAATGATATTGATGATAATGATAATAATAATAATGCTAATAATAACAATAACAATAATGCCCATCGGAGTGTCTCGGTAATATTACTGCCTCATAAGCAGCGTGCCCGTATTCGATCATCGGTCGAGGGAGTTTCCTAGGTGTTGGTTTCTTCAGGGAATTTTCCTCACCAGTAAGAGAAATATTCAGAAATCTTTAAGGCCCAAACGGTTCTCGAACATCATCTGGCCATCAAAATCATCACCATCATATTCAACGACTTTAATATGAATGTGTGAGTGAATTGTGTGTTTCTTTTTAAATGTTGTTTTGCCTCGGACGAGGTCCTATATTGAACTGATCTCAAATTTGAATAGGTCCTCCATATCTTGTGTGTTCAAAAAGTATGTATGTGGTCCATAGTTTAAAAAATTCCCCTACCGACTGGTGTGCATATGTACCAATAAAGCGAGAAGTTAAACTGCGATGAAAAACAGAAGATAATATAAACAACAATCATAACAATGACAATAATTCTAATAATAATAATAATAATAGTAATAACAATCAAAATATTAACAATGATGATAAAAAATAATAATAGATATTCACGAGTATAGCCTAAAGAACAAGAATAAATACCAGAGTAAATCTGCCCATAACTATAACAACAATAACAGCAATTCTAAATCAAATAATAATAATAATAATAATAATAATAATAATAATAATAATAATAATAATAAAATAATACTAATAAAATAATAATAATACTAATAATAAAATAATAATAATAATAAAATAATAATATAATAATAATAATAAAATAATAATATAATAATAAATAAAATAATAATAATAATACTAATAATAATAAAATAATAATAATAATAATCATAATAATAATAATAAAATAATAATAATAATCATAATAATAATAAATAATAATAATAATAAAATAATAATAATAATAATATATAATAATAATAATAATAATAACAATAATAATAATAATAATAATAATAATGATCTTTAAGTTGTGTAGAAGTTGATTAGCCAATGCTAATATTGTAATGAAATTGATACATTTAATTATGGTCTTTTTAATCTTTAACACTAAAATATGGTCATAGATTAAAACCTTTCTAATATGAGGTGACAATTTCGAGTAGAAATGAAAGTAATCAATGCATCAATCTATTGACATATAGAATAGATATTATGGCAAGGCAAGATGTCGATGAACAATCTTCGATGGCAACTTGAACACTTCATTCGCGTAACAAAGCGTTATATTTGAGAAGCGAAATAAAACAAAATAGTAGTTCCAAATTAAATTTGAATAACGAGAGTTGAAAATCACCATAGATATCAGCTTTATACAGAAGATAAAATACAGTAAAATGGGACCATGATATAACCAAATGCTGGTTGTTCAAAACTAAAATCACTGAATATGTATATATATATATCCCCCCCCAAATGCCCCAGGTTGTCATTTCCGATGTTCTCTCCTGGCATGGCGTACTTGTAATCCACTTTTGAGTTGGTGCTGCCCCGATGATATGAGAGTTTATGATAATGATGCTCCAGGAGAGACCTTAAACCAAACTTAACCTAATTAGACGAATATGATATTAATGATAATGATGTCCAGATGGTGCTCGGGAACCGTTTGGGCCTTAAAGTGCCCTGACATTTATATTGCAGATGAGGAAAACCCCCCCGAAAAAGCCTCGTCCAGTAAACTTGTCCCGACCGGGGATCAAACACGGGCCCGTTGCGTGACAAGGCAGCACGTTACCTCGAGACCACAGCAATGGACAAAATCATTAAATATGACCTTCAGAAGAATCTTCACTTATGTTTGTAAATTACGAGACCAAAGTCTATCCTTCATTGCTATAGATTCGATGAGTAAACCTGAATGAATAGAAGAGTGAATTATGTCCAGTAACAAACAACAATTGCATATAGGAATGAGATGCACAAATAAATTAAACATAGGCTCAATTCTGGAAATGCATGCTATTATGCATTATAGGGACTCTTGTCGTCCGAACTCGTCTCAAAAATCGTTAAACAGAAAATATATAAACTCTTATTCTCTCAGCAATATTACATGGGTGCGAAACTTGGGCTCTTATCTTAAGGAAGAAAAGAATATTACGAGTATTTGAGAATAAAGTTTTTTTCGGAAAATTATCGCTTCAAAGAGAGATGAACAGACAGATGAATGGAGAAAACTACATACAAGTGAGCTACATAGTCTTTATAGGAAGCCATATACACGAATGGGGAATGAAATAGGAACATCGACGCTTCTTGTAGGAAAACCAGATGGAAAACGGCCAGTTGGTAGATCAGGAATGATGTGGGAGAATAACATAAACCATGATTTGAGGGAAGTAGATTATACAGGGGATGATTGGAAAACATTAGCTCAGGATAGGGATGTGTGGAGAGCTTATGTCCGCGGGAATTCGAAAAGCCAGTGAGTTGGTTAGTTAACTTGTAGGTATAGCAGAGCTCATATAGAATATGGAAAAGTATGTTAACAGGAACTCATGCTATTATATTGGTATTACTAGAAGCAAATCACGTCGTATAATTGCCCTTGGTACTAGCTGATTTTAAACTTAATATTACTATGAATTCATTTCGCAGTCCATTGGAGACTAGTTACAGATAAACCGGTAGTGAATCATAAAATAAACAACTGATGTAATCAAACAACCTATCTGTACACCTGACATTTTATATTGAAATATAATTGTATTGGGGGCACGCCGTAGCGTAGTGGTTAAGGCACTGAGCTACAAGCCGGAGGGTCGAGGGTTCAAGTCCCGTTGGGGTCAGGATTTTTAAACTGACCCAAACCCTCTGGCGGCACTATGGCCCTGGGGTCGACTCAGCCTCTAACTGAAATGAGTACCAGACGCTTGTTCTGGGGTAAAGGCGGCCGTCACGCAGGGCTGACAACCCGGCTGACAGAAAGTGCCGATTGTCTAGAAAAAGTGGGAGCCTTAACCTCCTACTTCCCCAAGGGCCTCCTGAGGCCTGTTGTGGGATCACTTCACTTTATAATTGTATTGTATTGTAAGCCTATGTTTTCCCTTTACAGAGATTTAAGCGCTCTCCCCCTACACGGAAGAATTTCAACCATACTAATTTAGTTACACTTGTTTTCGTATAGATGTCATTTTGAGTGGTCCGTGGTCAGCGTTCCGCCTCATATTGACATCTAGGTAACCAAGGTAGTACTAGGACGGGAAAATTCGGTAAATTTTGCTTAGAGGCCTTTTCATTCAGGCGACCCTCGGAACCAGAGGCAAGGAGCATAACCAGTAGTCCACCGAGACATTAAAAGTAAAATATGTTTTCAAAACCAATAAAAACATTCATAATATGATAGAAATTATGGACAAATGCAAATATGAATGTAGTAAAAAAACATAGCGATAGATACATTTAACGGTATTTACAATATTTGCATTTGAATTCTAGAGTAGATATGCAAGTAGAAGACATGAACAATAAACAGTTACACAACACACATCGCTAGCATACCGGAACAAAGTAATTCCCCATTAAATAGTGAGTTTAACAGTACCATTTCTCCACGCTCATTTCATTCATCTGCCCTTGAGGAGGTGCGTTTGCTGGCATACTAGTTTACTCGCAGACATTTATTGTAATATCTTGACTCAGTGGAATATCTATTTTTAACTAATTTCAAAGGAGTTATTAACAGAAAGTTAATAGTGAGGCTCATTCTGCTGTGTCCGGCTTTCGGACTCTCTGCCTATCAGCGGTGCAGTTTCCGACGCCATATTCTACTGTGACAATGTCCACATTTTATCCCATCCTTGACTTGTCAGGCGAACACTACTTGCCACAAAATGGCTAGGGTTAAATGAACCACAACCCCATCTTAATAGCCACGAAGAAAATATCTGCAAAAATAGCCCAGTGGGTTTCAGAATGGAGCATGTTGGACGGTGCCAGTCACCACCACCGCTATGTATGTATGTGGGGTTCTCCAATTTAACAAAAATATATATTATGTAAACCAACAAAATAAAAAAAATCCGATTTGCTGACGATGTCGCTTAATTTAGCAATTCCTACGTTACGGAATTTGTAAATAAATATACGTTTCTATAAAAATAGTTTAAAATAGTGATAAAAATGTAGATATGTAGGAAGGTATACAGGGTAAAGGTCGGCTTATGGATTTTCTTTTAGTAACACCTCATCGTCAATCAGATGTTCCACACAGTGCAATTCTTCAAATATTTGTAACTTCGTGAAACAGTCAACTCATTTATCACTCTTCCGTTATCGATATCATATGTGCCAGGAGATAGTATCCCTGAAACGTGATGACTAATTCAAATATTAATGGCTGTATTGAATTAGCCTCTGCATTTTTACTCGTATGTAAAGTTTTTAGTATCTATCACTCCATAGGTAACACGAATGTTTGTGTGGTGATACAGGCATTTGTTAGGACTATTTAACGAATAAAATTAAGCTGTTTACTCACAAATCATTGTTTAACTATAGTTATTTTAAAATATTTATATATTTAATGTAAACGGCGATGTTTGAAAACAAATCAGAAATGTGAAGTTATGTTCATTCACTGCTGCTTGATCATATTATTTATTGCCAAATCTATCTATCTATCTTCGGGTTTTTACAGCTGCTGCCGTCTTCCCGTGCCAAACCTCCAAAGCCTACGGTCTTGGGCATCTTCGATGCTTAGCCCTCTAGCTTGCATTACTGTCTTCATGTTTTCCTTCCATGTTAACCTTGGTCTTCCTCTTTTCTTCTTTCTGTTAGGATGCCATTCATATAGTTGCTTCGGCCATCGCTCATCTTCCATTCTTAAAACATGTCCTAACCACTTTAATTCCTTTTCCTCAATTCTTTCAATTATGCTTTCTTCTGCTTCCATTTTGTTTCTAATTTCCTTATTTGTGACACGTTCTAATTTAGACTTTCTGGCACTTCTTCGTAAATAATCCATTTCTAGAGCTATTAGTCTATTCTTGTAGTACTTATTGATTGTCCATACCTCACTTCCGTACATTGCAACAGATTCCACCAATGTTTTACCAATATATTTTTTTGTGTCTTTCCAAATATGCTTATCCCACCATATGGAATTTAATGATGATATTATTTTGCTACTCAATTCAATTCTATGTTTTATGTTCTCTTTGCCTATACCTTCGATGTTATCCATAATCATTCCCAAATATTTAGTTTGTTTCACTTTATTGCCAAATAAGATCGCAATATTATAAGAGTGCACCCAAGCGGAGAAATAATGAAACACGTCAAACTATATATCATAATCAACATTACGGGTTATTCATTTATTTTTTTAGTAAACAACTCAGTAAAATCAAGGAATCTTTTCATTATTTGCTATATTCAATGTATTTGTTGGAGAAAAATTATGCTTTGACCTGTTCAGAACATTAAAAAGGAGGAGCTTTCTTTATCACAAAAGCATGAGCTGATAAAGAGAAATCGATAAAGAGCGAGGTGAAACACGACTGTGATTGGTTGTAAATAAAAAATCATTGTAACGTGATTGGTCATTGACTCCCATTTGGGGCATGAGTTAAATAGTCAACCAAAATAATTATTCCCCCTTTCCACTTCTCCTTATTTTTATCCGATCTCCATCTATAACATCGCCGTCGACATATTTACTGTATTACCCTCTTTCTTTGTAAGGTGTAGTTTCCCTTTCCTAGTTGTTGAATATACCTGCGTTCTTATGTATACAATGTTAAGTAAGATGTACGTTCGTTAATGTACAGATAATAGGCCTGTAGAAATAAATATTTAGGTATATAGAATCATTATTATAATCAATGATTATTCTAAAAAAGCACGATGCATTTATGTATTCACAACAGTTTATCTATATGTATGTAACATTTGACTGTTCTTTTTTATTGTTGTTAGACATTTAAAAATAAAATAATCCGCCTTAAATGTACTTTTATGTATTTTTTTTCAGGATAGAGTGTATCATGGTTGAAGAAACTGCTCTAGGTAAGTGTTTGGGTTTGAAATTTATTACGAGGGAGAGAAAATACATTGTCAATGATGGCTCTGGTGTAGGGTTCAGATGAAATTATAAAAAGGAAAAAAAAAAACGCAAAATTTCCAAAATAATTTTATTTATTTCATTAAAATACGCAGATTCTTCACAAACAATATAATGCTTCTAAAATATCTTGATGCAAAATTTATTTATCACTCAGCCCTTTATACTCACTGACGGTTACAATCAGAAAATCTTCTTGTTCTTACACATCGTCTCTTGTACTCTTCCACTCTATGGACACGATTGACTGCAGGTCCGACCCTCACAACTGCTTATATTTGCGAAGGTAGATCAGAGTCGAAGTCTCGAGGACCGACCTCTCTAGAATGCAGGCACAGACGCATATGGAAAGTTCTCCGCGGGGTTTTCGATTTTGTGAGTCGGAATTTTATAGACTACCATACATGGCCAGATCTCGACTACCGCCGCCGCGCCACTCGCGAAATTCAAAAGCCAGCCCAACAATACGACACAGTATAAAAGTTGATGTATGGTACAGGTAGTCTTCTTTTCCATCGTTAACATGATTAAGATCTTTCTAACATTTCGCAAAATATTTTATATAAAGATCTGTAGCAACGATCTAAGGATTTCCGTTTCAAAAAAAAAAAAGATGCTAATATTGGTTTAAACTATTTCTATTCCTATCTTTTTCATTCAAGGGAACTGTCAAACATTCCATTCCGGAAACTTCCTTGAAATTTCTTCCAGAGAAACGTTATGATGCACAAAGGCCGTGTTCAAAATATGATCTGCCGTTTTTAACTGCAATTCATTAAAATCTAGCGCCAAATTTCTCATTTAAATTATAGGGAAGTAATACAACTCCTGCATTTATTAGATTAGATTATCCTCAGTACCCACCTTTTCTCCGTGTTCCACCTCACTCCACTTAGCTCTTACTCAAGCAGGGTGTCCATATTATCCGTACAGTGGGTTACCATTGCTGGATTCTGGCTTCAATTTCTGTGCCTTGCAATAAAAATGCAGACTTTTTTAGACCATTTAACTCATGTCGCAAATGGTAGTCAATGACCAATCACGGTTCAATGAATTCTGTTTTACACCAATGACAGTCGTGTGTCACCTCGCTCTTTATCGATTTCTCTTTATCAGCTCCTGCTTTTGTTATACAGAAAGCTCCTCCTTTTTTAATATTCTGAACAGGTTAGACCATTTTTTTTCCAACAAATACATTGAATATAGCAAATAATGAATAGATTCAGTGATTTTACTGAGTTGTTTATTCAAAATATAAATGATTGACCTATAATGTTGATTATAATAGTTTGATGTGTTTCGTTATTTCTCCACTAGAGTGCATTCTTACAATATTGCGATCCTATTTGGCAATAATTAATATGATCGAGTTGCAGTGAATATACATAACCTCACATTTCTAATTTGTTTTCAAACATCGCCATTTACATTAACTATATAAATATTTTAAAACGCCGGTAACTATATTCAAATAATTATTTTTTAGTAAAGATCTTAATTTAGTACATCACAACACTTCTCTGGTATAAATTTCAAGGTATGTTTTTGAACGCAGTGGTTGAAATTTCCCATGTTAGTTTAAGCTCTGTCTTTATGAGTACCGTATGTCTCTCACATATTAAAGGGAGATGATTTTTAGCATCCTTATCATACTTTTAGAAGATACAAGTATATGGAAGACCACCCCAAACTTGTAATGAACTCAATGTGCGACTACCTCCGAAACATTGCTATTACTCGCACATGGGCATGGAGGGCCTCCCCGAAAGATTGATCATCACAATTTCAGCATGCAAGTTTCTGCCAAAATAGTTAAATATGTTAAGTGATCCCACTACAGGCCTTAGGAGGTCCTTGAGGTAGTAGGATGTTAAGGCTCTCACTTTTTCTAGACAATCGGCACTTAGTGTCAGCCGGGTTGTCAGCCCTGCGTGACGGCCGCTTTTACATCCAGAACAATCGTCTGGTACTCATTTCCGTTAGAGGCTGAGTCGACTCCAGGGCCATAGTGCCGCCAGAAGATTTGGTTCAGTTTAAAAATCCTGACCCCACCGGGACTCGAACCCTCGACCTTCCGGCTTATAGCGTAGCATCTTAACCACTAAAATACGACATGCTTCTAGTTATATATGTACAAAAACTAAAAATTATTTTTAATACTTGGTCTTTTCATATTGAAGTATTGTAAAATGCATAGCACAGCATTAAGGCGAAATACACAGTTCACACATACATTCATGCTAATAATAATAATTTATTATTTATTTATTTATTTGTTTATTTATTTATTTTAAGTGATGAAGTAAATACCTGAAGCAATTCTCCCACTTTACCAGGATTTAATTAAGCATATATAAAATATTTTTAATTAACTGTAATTACATTAATAACACATAACACGTAATATTGAGCTCATAATGAAAGTAATAAAGATGATTAAAACAGTAATAATAATAATAATAATAATAATAATAATAATAATAATAATAATAATAATATAAACCTAGAACTTGATTATATATTTTCTTAGCTAATACCCAGTGTGCGCTGCAATAAATGAAAATTAATGTGATTTTAAGTTTAGTTGAATAAGGAATAATAATTAAAATTTATACTTTTTAGTTATTCCGTGCTGATTACCCAGCATTACTCGAGAATCTACTTATCGCGATCTTCTTGACATAAATGAGCTGAAATATGAAAATTAACGTGTTTTATGTTTAGTTAAATAAGTGGAAGGAACAATTTATAACGTAATTATTTTTAGATACCCCGTGCTGTTTACCCGGCGTTTTCCGGGAATCTACTCATCCCGATCTTCTTGGCATAAATGAGCTGAAAGAGGAAAATTAATGCACTTATGATTAGTTGAATAAGTGAAATGAAAAATAATTATATATGTATACCGTAATTATTTTAAAATTCTCCGTGCTGATTACCCGGTGTTGCCCAGGAATCTACTTATCTCGACCTTCTTGACAAAAATGAGCTAAAAGACAAAATTCGTTATTCTGAGTTATCCGTTAAAGAATACCCGCCATGTGCTGCTATGTGCTTGTACAGGTATCTACGTACTTGTCTCGATCTTCTTGGCATCATGAAAGACAAAAATGGTTATTGTGAGTTATCCGTAAGAGACAAAAATATTCTGTCGGGGGCTTTTTATACAGCTTTTAGATATATTTAATTCTGTGTATATTAATGTTGTGTATTTGTAATGGTTAAGGCAGCGTAAGCCATTTATGCGTCAAAAGAGCTACTTTTTTTAAAGTTTTACACTACAAAGGTCGATTTTTAACGGTGTAGGAGTTAAGTATTACAACTCTCTTATAGGCTATGTTTATCCGGGAATCTCCTGAACATTTTGCAAAAAGCCACATCACAATCGGATCAATGGTATGGCAGCACATAAAGTACGAACAAATAAACAAACAAACATTCATTTTTATATATTAGATTAGATTGCCTAATGAAGTGTTCAGTCAGCTTATTTTTAACAGTTTTCAATCGGGTAGTCCTAGATATAATAATAATAATAATAATAATAATAATAATAATAATAATAATAATAATAATAATAATAATAGTAATAGTAATAGTAATAATAATAGTAATGGTAATGGTAGTGGTGGTAATGGTAATGGTGGTGGTGGTGGTGGTGGTGGTGGTGTCGACGACGACGATCCCACAGACTTGTAGCCGGAATAAGGAAGGATATTCATCATCATCATCATCATCTGCATTCATGGATTAGATCTGTTGACCCGTTCCGACTTCAGCCCATCTCTTTCTAGGTCTGCCCACATCTCGGGAGCCTTTAGGTTTGAGGAAGGATATTATATAGCCTATTTATCGTAACTAATGCCACGAGTGATTAGCAATTTATCTAGAGAATTTGGAAATCAAGAGTGGCATTTGTTAGGACTATTTTACGAATAAAATTAAGCTGTTTACTCACAAATCATTATTTAAATATAGTTATTTTAAAATATTTATATATTTAATGTAAATGGCGATGTTTGAAAACAAATGAGAAACGATTGGTACGCTTCATTTGCTTCTTTTCTTCATCACTGCAACCAGATCATATTATTTATTGCCAAAGGATCGCAATATTGTAAGAATGCACCCTATTGGAGAAATTTATAACCAACATTATAGGTATTAACAAGCGAATGATGACAAATCAAAAGCTTCAGAACATTTGAATACTATTACTACTACTACTACTACTACTACTACTACTACTACTATAAAGGTATTAATTAATTTCTGATGTCTTATGATGTAAATATGACAATTATATTTTTCTGCAACGTCATTTGCTAGAAAATAATTCGTTTAAGAAAGTTCAAACAGCGGTTTTTTTGTGGTATAATCAGTTGCTACAAATGTTTTCATACTATCTCCCGCATGCACTATGAGCTGACATTCATGCACTATATATACAATCTGGAAGCCGCATTTCTTATGGAGTCAATCACTGTAAAATAATGCTACGACCTATTCAGAATGTTAAAAAGGAGATGCTCTCTTTAATATGATAAATTTTAGTTGAATAATTCGAGGCGAAACACGACTGTGATTGGTTGTAAATAAAAAATCATTGAAATGTGATTGGTCATTGGCTCCCATTTGGGGGATGAGTTAAATAGTCATAAGTATTGCCACGAGCGATTTCCAAATTATCGATAAATTCACGACTCGCGAAGTGAATTTATCTAGAAAATTTCAAAATCAAAGGTGGCATTTGTTGGACTTTTAACGAATAAAATTAAGCTGTTTACTCACAAATCATTATTTAAATATAGTTATTTTAAAATATTTATTTATTTAATGTAAACGGCGATGTTTGAAAACAATTGAGAAGCTATGTTTAAAACAAATGAGAAACGAATGTTATGCTTGTTCATAACTGCAACCAGATCATATTATTTATTGCCAAAGGATTGGAATATTGTAAGAATGCACCCTAGTGGAGAAATTTATAACATTATAACTAACATTATAGGTATTAATTAATTGATGATGTCCTATGATGTAAATATGTCAATTATATTTTTCTGCAGTGTTATTTCCTGAGAAATAATTCGTTTAAGAAAGTGCAAACAGTGTTTTTTTTTGTGGTATAATCAATTGCTACAAATATTTTTATATTATCTTCCGCGAACACTATCAGCTGACATTATATGTATTATATATACAATCTGGTAGCCGTATTTCTTCGAGACTCAGTCACTGCAAAATAATGCTATGACCTATGCAGAATGTTAAAAAGGAGGATATGTCTTTAATATGATAAACTTGTTTGATTACTTTGAGGTGAAACACGACTGTGATTGGTTGTAATTAAAAAATCATTGAAAGATGATTGGTCATTGAATCCCATTTGGGGCATGTGTTAAATAGTCATAAGTAATGCCACGAGTGATTTCCAAATTATCGATAAATTCACGACTCATGAAGTAAGAATTGAATTTATTTAGAGAATTTGGAAATCGAGAGTGGCATTTGTTAGGAGAATTTACGAATAAAATTATGCTGTTTGCTCACAAATCATTATTTAAATATAGTTATTTTAAAATATTTATATATTTAATGTAAACGGCGATGTTTGAAAACAAATGAGAAACGATTGTTATGCTTCATTTGTTCATCACTGCAACCAGATCTTATTATTTATTGCCAAATGATCGAAATATTGTAAGAGTGCACCCTAGTGGAGAAATGTGTAACCAACATTATAGGTATTAATTATTTCTGATGTCCTATGATGTAAATATGTCAATTATGTTTTTCTGGAACGTAAATTCCAGGGAAACTATACGTTTAAGTATGCCCAAACAGTGGCTGCTTTTTTTTGTATATCAATTGCTACAAATGTTTTTATATTATCTCCCGCAAGCACTATCTGGTTAAATTCGTCCACTATATAATTATACAATCTGGTAGCCACATGCATTCTAGAATTCTTGCATCTTAATATGTAAATTGTTATATTCAACGCATTTCTTAGAGTGACAGTCACTGCAAAATAATGCTATGACCTATTCAGGATGTTAAAAAGGAGAAGCTTGATTTAAAGTGATAAAATTAAACTAATAATATCGAGGTTAAAAAAGACTGTGATTGGCTATAAATCAAAATTCATTGAAATGTGATTGGTCATTGACACCCATTTGGGGCATGAGTTAAGTAGTTAGTAATATTCACTGCAGAAGGAAGGTTTCTTCATCTATTTTTCAGAACTATGTATCTTGCGAATTTTTTTTCCAGCGTTACTAATTAGTGCTTAAATATTTGGCGTAATATGACGCATTTTCTTGCATTCATACTTTTCTATTATGTGTAGCAATCAGTTTTATAATTGGGCCTACATCAGGTATATCTTCCCAATTCCTAATCGCAAGCTTCTCTATATTTTATAGGTTCTTAGGATTGTTTGTTTTCGTTAATTCTTCACCTGTTCTTTCAGCCAACTTTATCATAAGTAATGCCACGAGTGATTTCCAAATTATCAATAAATTCACGACTTACGAAGTGAGGAGTGCATTTATGTAGAGAATTTGGAATTCAAGAGTGGCATTTTTAGGACTATTTAACGAATAAAATTAAGCTGTTTACTCACAAATCATTGTATAAATATAGTTATTTTAAAATATTTATATATTTAATGTAAATGGCGATGTTTGAAAACAAATCAGAAACGATTCATACGCTTCATTTACTTCATTTGTTCATCACTGCAACCAGATCGTAATATTATTTATTGCCAAAAGATCGCAATATTGTAAGAATGTACCCTAGTGGAGAAATTTATAACCAATGTTATAGGTTTCCGATGTCGTAAGTTGTAAATATGTCAATTATATTTTTCTGCAACGTCATTTCCTGGAAAATAATTCGTTTAAGAAAGTGCAAACAGTGTTTTCTTTTTTTTGTGGTATAATCAATTGTTACAAAGTTTTTATATTATCTTCCGCATGCGCTATCTGACATTCATGCACTATATATACAATTTGGTAGCCACATTCCTTTGGTTTATAAAGATTTAGAATTTAGAATATTAAGATTCAATAAAATATCTAGGAATTATTTCAGATAAAACAATTAACATTTAATCAACACATAAAACAACTTAAAACTAAAGCATTAACAAGAATTTCTCACATATTTCCCATACTTACATCATGCACACTTACAATAAATTATAAAATAAATCTATACAAAGCACTCATCAGAACACTAATGACATACGCCAGTCCAGCCTGGGGACATGCAGCCGATACACACATTAAACATCTTCAAATAGTTCAGAACAAAGCTTTAAGAATTATCCTACATGGAGATCGACAAACTCAGATTCCGTTACTACATGACATAACTGAATTATCATACATAAAATATCACATAAGACACCTAGCACACAAACAGAAAAAAAAAACATATGAAACGCACAATAACAGACTAATACAAGCCATAGGTAACACACACGTTCATACTACATTACAATACAGAACACCTATGCATATTACACATTAATACTACACTTAAACTCAACATTTTAAGACCGAGACACTTAGGCTTCTTCCTCGTCATTTCAGGAATTTCTCGTCGAAAATAAAACTGTAAACACGAACAAGAAAATGAAAAGAGAGGATCACTTTCTTTGTAAAAATATTAATTGTAAACACACATTCACTACAAGCACCAAAACTATTGTGTTAAGACCTGAAAAAGGTCGGTACCATACACTCATACTTAAATGACATGCAAGTGGCCTTAGAGGGTCAGTCACTGCAAAATAATGCTATGACCTATTCAGAATGTTAAAAGGAGGTGCTTTTTTTATTGTGATAAAATTTAGTTGGTAAATTTTAGGCGAAACACGACTGTGATTGGTTGTAAATAAATATCATTGAAATGTGATTGGTCATTGACTCCCATTTAGGGCATGAGTTAAATATTCTGTATAATCTTTTCCGTTTCCTCCAAACAGGTCTTCCATCCATCAGTTTCACAGAGATCTCCTCTTAATGTGTCCATATCAAATGTTGTTTCCTAACACTGCACAATAGTCTTTGTTACTTTCATTAAAAAGTCATTCGAGTTCTATTAGTAAGAATTAAAGTATAAACTAATTTACATTGCAAATTTTGGAAAAGATCTGAAAGTCAGTAGAATACTTACTTTCCACTCCGGAGGCTCTAATTTGATTTCCAAGAGGGATAAAGGTAAAGTCTTTTCACTATAGGCTATGGGGTAGTTAGAGGTTAAGACTCTTACCTCTTCTAGACAATCGACATGAGATATCGCCTGAGTTGTAATTCCTGCGTGATGACCACCTTTATCCCCAGAATAAATGTTTGATACTCATTTCCGTTAGATCTTGAGTCAACCCAGTTCATGGTGCCGCCAGAACAATTAAAACAGTTTAAAAATCCTGGCCCATCGGGAATCGAACCGTCGACTTAGTAATCTATCGCCTTAAACAGCTAAAGATTTTAAATATGTACCTTTGACCTGGATGTGTCTCCATTACCTTGTGTTGTGTTGTCCTAGGCTGTGGTTTTGGTGTTCTGCCAATAACAGAACAAGGAATGCCCACCTCTGTGTACCTGTATATTGTATGGTTCAGACCTCCTGTTCCCTATCTCTATGCGACCCACTCATAATATTGGTTTGTAAATCATATTGAGTGTGTAAATGTTACAGCAGGAAGAAGGATAAAAATAAAAAAAAGGTCCTTTGTGTTTCATACTTGAGTCATAAACATGAAACAATATGAAACATTTCACACTCTGTGGAATATAGGCTTTCACGGCCGGTAATAATAATGTTAAAAGATTCCGGGCCATGTAGCCGTGGTCTATAACTGGTATTTCTTCCAGACGGGAAACGGGAGAACCGCGAGAAAAACGGAAAATCCCTGCATGACCCGTCACCAATGGATTTTAATGCCCTTTCGGATCCTCTAGGATTCGAACCTGAGATTCCAGCATAATGTTACCTGATCCATGCCTATATGTTGATTTCATTTTTAACTATTAGATTAGGAGATAGTTTTGTATAAACTGTAAAAGTTTAATAAAACTACACTCTATCATAGAGTAATTGATAAACAATCATCCGCTATAAAATTTCATCTTTATTTTTTTAAGTGTACCAAATTGCTACTTCATAACTTCATAACTTAGGTAACATAAAACAAAATTATAACTCTACAAATAATTTAAAGGGTTAAATTAGAACCCCACAATTGGAGCTGAAGAATAAGCTCTTTTCTAAATAAATATTACCTTGCTCATAAAATCCATTGAACACAGGTAACAATTTTATATTTCACTAGCTGTACCCGATCACGTGTTGTGGCTTAGTCTTGTTAATTGGAAATATTGTTATTCATTCCGGTAAATTATTTAGTATAGGATGTGATGCTTTTACGTCCAACAGATGGCAGCGTTTTTCGTTTACGCAAAATGTTTTTACCCGTCACAGTGCGATATCTATATAATCGGCATATAAAAACACGTGGATAGTATAATGTAACGTTGTGCCAATATTTCAAAGTAATCGCCGAAGAACTCTCGGAGGTTTAAGATTTTGAACAAACTAACATTTACATTTTTATTTATACGTATAATTTCCTTAAAGTGTTGTGGTATAGGGGTAATGCTACTTTAGATGCATCGGCTCAAGTTATTTCTTCCTTTTTTTCTTTCGTTTATACTGTTTTTTTTACATAACTTAACCTCTCACCTTAATCACACGTACAAAGAGAAAGACAGCACACACACTCACATATACATACACACACGTCGACCCAAGTTGAAAATTTAAACTCCCTACCTCGCTTGGAATTAAACCCGTATCGCCGGAGTGGAATATAGGTACTCCACCGATTACGCCATGGCGACGGAGGGGATCAAACTGTCAAGTTAGTTTCCTAGGTGAGGATTTTTTCTAGGTTTTTCCCTTGTAAGAAAAGTATATCAGGAAACATTAAGAACCAAATTGTCCCAGAATAGAATTTGGCCTTCATAATCATCCATGTCATATTCTCCTTGTTTAGTATGAAAGAATCGTGTGTTTAGTATTAAAAGTCTGTGTTGTTCCAAAGGTGGCTCTGGCATTGAGGAGTTTACTTATCTAGTAAAGCCCTCTATGTCTTCTGTCTTCAAAATTAGTATGCCAGAATAAATAAAGTATTATTATTATTATTATTATTATTATTATTATTATTATTATTATTATTATTATTATTATTATTATTATGTACGTGGTTCAGAGCTTAAAATCATTTCCTGACAGTATCGAGCGTATGGCACGTAAAAATTGCCTAGAAATGGAGAAAAAATAAGGAAACAAAATAAAGAAGGAAAGAAAGAATTGCACTTCAAGACTGAGATTTGACTGAACGTCTTTTATTGTTTACGGCTGAGTAGCCTTTAAGAGGCAAATTATAAAGGTAAGTGGTTGCTTGTGTGATGATAAAGAATAGAAATATATTAGAGGCAATAATTAAAAGGCAGCGAGCTGTTATGTAGGGTGATCGTTCAATGCCATGTGTTATGCACGCGTGCCATGGGCTACGTATCACACTCAACCAAAATGTCCAATGTCATGTTCACCTGTTTGTTTGCTTGTTGGGTTCAATATTTCCTATTTCTGCTTCGAAGTTAATCGCCAAGCCAAGAGTATGAGTTCTTATGTTAGCGACTTTTGACAAGAATATCATTAATTATATCCCTAAGTTATTAATTTATTCGCTTCAGCTTTTAAGAGTGCTATTTCCTTCATTTACAAGTATGATAAGTGTGATCGTGTTAAATTTTGTTCTTTAATAATAGTAATAGCTTCTTTATTTTACCTGGCAAAGTTAAGGCCTTAAGGCCTTGTCTACCACTCAACTAGGTTAAAAAATACAAAAATGATTCTTATATATAATTACAATAAAATAAAATTACGTAGTCTGTCTACAATATAATTGTTGTTTACAAAATATTTTGTTTTAATCTAGATTTAACAATTGAAATATAAAATACACAAGATAGAAAAATGATTAAAAACTATTAATGTCATAGAATAAATTTAACCCTAGAGAAGAATTAATTGTTTGACAACAGGTAATTGTATAAGTGTGACTTAAAAGTACCAAGTGTGCGGTAACCCCTGATATCTTGAGGAAGGAAATTTCTGGAGTAGGCAGAGGCTACTGTGAAAGAAGAAGAATAAGTTCCTATTAATATGAACAGACTCAGCGTCAATAATTGATCCGGATTAACGAGGTTTCATAATAAAAATAATGAAAATGGAAATCATTCCATTCAATTTACACAATTTAACCTCTCACCTTTATGGGTAATTTACGAGCCCCACACCACACGACCTTACAGTGGCATGACCCTGTCGGAGAGGGATTTTAAAATATGGATCACACAAATATATATATTTTTGACCAAACAAGAATATGGAGGGCCTCTCCGAATGAGTGATCAGCATAATACAGTGGTTTTATTTTAACTGACAGTTAAGACCCTAAGGCCTTATCTTTCACTCAGCCATTAAATACCTCTGTTTTTTTATTCCTGTTCAACTGTAGCCCTATTTGATCCCATTAATTTGATTATAATAATATTAATAATGGTTATTATTATTGTTATTATTATTATTATTATTATTATTATTATTATTATTATTATTATTATAATGAATTGTGCGCTTTTTGGACTCTGAGAATGTACTCAAATTTTTCTACTTTTTTAGCTCTGTTATCCATCTCTTAGTCCCTTTTTTGTTATTCTTCTATTTCACTCACCCTTCTTATTACGTCATTGTGTGCATGGATTTGAATTGTATCCTACCTTAATAATTGAGAAATATAAATCGTTAACAGTCTTTCGTTAGATTTGGTTTGCAATAGGCCTTCGGGTTCAAGCCTATCCTCAAGACCCGGTTATAACATTTATTCTTATCATTTGTTTTATAATTTGTATGCTGTGAGGTAGAATACGCAAATATGTTGATGAGAATGTTGATTATACACTGCCGCTCAAAAATATTGAGTGGACGTTTGGTCGTTAAAATACGTTTTAGCGCGCGGTTCACAGGACTACGAATTGTGTAATACTGTATACTACACAACATCGAAATGTTAAAATGTTGTTTTTCGTTAGAAAACATCCATTTGATTACGGTACGACAGCGTAACATTTAGCTCAGTACTAGAGTGTTTGCACAAGATTTAGGAGTAGATCCGCCGTCGAATGTTTTCATCTTTCCTATTTGCATTAATTTGACTTTTTAAAGAAAAAGAAAAGGTTTGTGTGGAATTGTTTATTGAACTACATCTGAGGGCTATTATGATGCTTGACTCAGCCAATATAAATAAATGACATATTTGGAGATGGAACACTAACATAAGCTAAAATTATTGCATAAATAAATAAACAAAAAACTGTGGAGCTAATAACTCTTCCGCATACCACCTGCATCTGCCACAGTACACATTCGCCGTGGCACGGAGTCTACGAAATTCTCGAAAAGTACTGTGCTCAAAGCACCTCTTCCCATGCATCAAAACGACTATATTCCACTATTCATCCTGACTACAGAATTGATCCTGCACGTTTGAAATGTAAAGTTGCCTCCACTCTCGCACACACGTATTGTATCGGGTTCATATCAGGTGACATCGGAGGGTGATCAAGATATTACGCCTCTCCCGAAATCATACTCTAAACCGAAGAGCATGGTGGACCGAATTGTTATCTTGTTGGAACACAGACATTCCTTCAGAATAACGCTTCCGAGCAGAAGGAACTATTAAATTCTCCAAAATATGGAGATACGATGCCGTTTGTACCACTAGTGGATACGTTCTAAAACTTCTATTACATCTAACGACATCCATCCTCAACATAATACTTTTTTTTTTTTGAGTCTTCGTATGCCAGCATGCTCCACTACAGTTTTCTGCAGTACATGTCTTGGTTACTTTTGGCAATATTAAAGCACATTTATCATTTTTATGTGTGTTAATATTCCTGACTAAGATTTTATATATTCATTTACTGGATGTAAAGTGTGAAGTTATTATTTCTATTTTCGTTTCCGTAAAATATAATTTTGAGTTGTTGTGACGATAAATTGTTCTATTTGGTTAGGTTGTTATTTGCATTTCAAACAATGTTCCCTGTTAATTATAAATATACAAGTTATGGTTCCTCTTGGCACTTATAATAGCACTGTCTAACACTAACAATTTATGATTGATATTTACAGTTGCTTGATATTGTCATTACTTGACCTAACTAGTTATTATTCCTAATTGCTTACTTACTTACTCACTGGCACTATCGAACCCGTAGGTTCATGGCCGCGCGGACATAAGCTCTCCATATGTCCCTATCCTGAGTTAATGCTTTCCAATCATTCCCTGTATAATCTACTTCCCTCAAATCATAGTTAATATTGTTGTCCCACCTCATTCTTGGTCTACCAACTGGGCGTTTTCCTTCTGGCTTTCCTACAAGAAACTTCCATGCACGTCTTTCATTCCCCATACGCGCAACATGTCCTGCCTATCGCAGTCTACGATACTTAACTGTTCTTATTATATCTGGCTTCCTATAAAGACCATGTAGTTCATTGTTGTGTAGTCTTCTCCATTCACCTGTCTGTTCATCTCTCTTTGGTCCAAAAATTTTCCTAAGAACTTTATTCTCAAATACTCGTAATCTCCTTTCCTCCCTTAAATTAAGAGTCCATGTTTCGCACCCATATAATATAACTGGTAGAATAATAGTTTTATATATTTTCAGCTTAACGTTTTTTGAAAGGTGTTGGGACATCAAGAGTCTCTGCAATGCATAATAGCACGCATTTCCAGAATTGAGCCTATGTTTAATTTCTTTGTGCATCTCATTCCTATTTGTGATTATTGTTCCTAGGTATTTGAATTCAGCCACTTCCTCAAAATTTCCCTCTAATTGCACTTACTTAAATTAGTGCATCCTCCATTACTATTCTTATCAAAATATGGTTCCTATTTATATTTAAGTTGACTAATCCTATCAAGCTACGATCAATATTTACACGCTAAGATAATATTTTATTCATTATTAAATGTAAGAAGATATAGTTCGTATTTACACTTAAGGTACTGACTAATTGTAATATTTTATGAGCAATTTACAATTAATTAAATATTCTACTGTCCTTACTAATTCTAACAAATTATATGGTTCCTATTTACACTTATAGAACTGACTAATCCTAACAAGTCATGATCAATATTTACACTTCCTTAAAGTAATGTTCTATTTCTTATCCTAACAGGTTATCCATTGGTATTTACAATTATTAACTAGTTCTATCAATTTATGATTTACAGTTCCTTAAAGTATATTGTCCAAGTAATTTTCTGTTGTAATTTTTTTAAGTCTATGCTATTTGCAAATTTTGTGATTGTTTAGTATACTTAATACAGACACGACCTCGTACATAAAGAACATCATATCGGTATTAATACTCATAAATTTCATGGTAAACTTCCGTTGAGTGATAGACAGTATATAAAAAGTATAATTTCCTTGGTGCAGATTGTTTAGGGGACTTTTCCTCTATAATATAAATTTCAGAAGTAATTAAGACCCATATTTGTCATTGAAAACTTGACCATCACAATTAACCATATCTCATTCGCTTTGTTCAGTATAAATGTATGAGTGAACGCTGTGTTTTGTGTTAAAAAGGCCTATTCCTATTGTCTACTGGCATTGCACTGATCACTCATTCGGGGAGGCCTTCCATGTCCTTATGTAGTCAAAAGAAGTATATATGTGAACAGTGTTAAAATCCTCTCATGACAGTCTTGTGCATGTAAGGCCTTCGGTTGCATAAGACAAGTAAAAGGAGAGGTTAAACGAATGAAACACTTTCAACAAATCTAAGAGTAATGCTTATTTATTTTTCATTAAATCTTAGTTTTGTAGTTCAGAAAATCTATTGTATGTACTCTCAACATTAATAAAGTTCATAGTAACACTCCGTTGAGGTGTTAATCATCATCTTCATCATCATTTTAAGACACAACAATTTCAGAATTGAATGTTTTGGCCTTCTCAATAATCTTCCTCCAGACTCTTCCATCTTCTGCCAATTTCAGGTTAGTCATTCTCATTTACTTCAAATCCTTCCAAATATCATCCTGCCATCTCATCTTAAGTCTACCAACAGCTCTAGTTCTGATAGGCTGCCATTTATATAGTTTTAACTAATCTCTGTTGATCCATTCTTATCAGATGACCAAACATTCCAATCCTAAGAGATGTGATATGGTTTATTATATTTTTATTTTTAATTATATTATTTAATTCACTATTTGTTTTCATGTTCCAAGTTTGATCTGGTCCTTTATTTGGACCATACATTTTTCTAAGCATCTTTCTTTTGAAAATTAACAATTTTTGTTTGATTGAGATGTTAGTCACAATATTATGAATTCATGAAGTTATGTACCTTGAAGGTCCATTTCTCAACTTCTTAGACTATTAAAAAACAGTTGTCTATTGTCACTGACTCTTGATGAAGTCAATACACCTGCTTCCTTCTGCTGATAATGGGACTAGTCCCGAAAGGCCTACAGTTTTTTAATAGTCTAAGAGGTTGAGGAGACGTACTTTCAAAGTATATAATTTCATAACTTTATATTATGATTTTAATATTGTTATTGTATGTAACCTACCAAGCCACTGTCAGTTATTTATGTGTGTGAGTTATGGTACCGACCTCTTTCAGGTCATGACCCAATCATTTATGTGCTTGTAGGTAGGTGCGCTTGCAATTTAAATTTTGCTAATGAGAGTGCACCTCTCTTAGCTTTTCTTCTTGAATATGGTGTCTTGTGGTATCTTGCCATCCGAAGTTTTCTGATGTTCAACTTGAGCTTGCAGTCTTAAATTTCGTCCTTGAAGTTTTGTTCTTATGTCGTTTATTTGCTTGAAGCTATTTGATAATTTACAAAGGATATAGTGGTTTGAAGAAGTTGTGGGTTCTGTATGATTGTAGTCAGGAGTAGAAGGATTTGTTGGAGTAAGTTCTCAGGATTAGGATTTATGGCCGGTAATAGAGAATAGTTGTTATTTTCTGAAATTTTTGGCGTTCTTGTAGTTCCTTGTTTTCTTTTTGTAGTTTCTGTTTTTCTTGGTGTGATTTGTTTTGTTTCTTGTTGTGTTTGTTGTCTCAGTTTCAGATATTTCTGGAAGCTGGAGCATTTCCGATGACTCGCTGCATGCTCCTGGTTGCAGTTGGAACATCTTGGTGTCGTCTGGGTGCACTCAGATACTCTATGTTCACCTGAGCATCGTACACATTTTGTCGTTCTAAAGCAGAACTCCGCTATATGCCCAAAGCCCTGGCAATTGAAGCACTGTGTACCTCCAATTGGTTTCTTATATGGTTCTAGGCGTACACGGATGTTGAATAGTTCGACGAGGTCTTTTTCTAGTCTTGATTTTAGGTAATCTGTTTTCTTGAATGTTAGAACAAAGATTGGTAATTCAATCTTCTTCCTAACATCTTGTTGTGTGACTTGTTTTTCTATGCTTCTCACTTCCAGTAGTAGCAGCTTCCGATCTGCAATTTCATCACATATCTCTGCGATTGTGATAAGCCTTTCATCGTAATCTTGAAGATGGGAGACCTGCTGTAGCCATGTGTGTAGAACTGGGTCTTTGATCCCTTTAGGTGCTTGTAGGCATGTTCATAAGCACTTTTTGTTGAAGTCCTGATGGTTAGTATTCCTTGATTGTATCTCATAGATACTTCTTTTTTGTTTCCTGCAGTGATGCATTCCAGTTTGTATGGATTTATATCTTTAGTGTTTACCACTATGTGAGGTAGTTTTTCTTCTTCTTCAGAGTTGAGTGTTTCAAATTTGTTCCTCGTTTATATTGCTGTAAAGGATTTCTGATTGTAAGGCTTTCTTGCAGTATGTCTTGCCGGCGGTTTAGAGTATCCTTCTTCATCCATCTCGAAGAGCCCAGAATGAATGTCCTACGAAGTAGAATGTATCCCAGTACCGACTAGACACGAGGTCTCCAATTTGAAGTTCATATTCCTGTCCAATGATTGCGCTATAGATATAGTCTACACAAAAAAATCTATGGCGCGGCAGACCTATAGCCTTTGGCCAAATAACCGTCTGCTGGCCTCACCTCCACATGTTTTTAATCATAGAGGTAGAATATCATCTAGTCATTATACAGTTAACATCTGGTCTGTATGTCGGGTTTGCGAGGCGTTATAGATGGTTTTCTCAACCTGGAACCGCTATTCAATGGGCTGTCAAAATTCCTCATGATACTGGGTGGGCACCTGTCTCATAGGGCCTACTGGCCTAAATTCCATGAGAAAATTTCATCTCCTAAGCGGAATCGAACCAGCACTAGTCCCGTTGCTGTACACAAGGCATTATGCCTTAAACCACTCGGCTACGTAGCAGGACTTTCTAGACGCGAAACTAAATTTTGTTACAATAACTTGAACACGCGATTTTGGTTATTGGCTGTGTACAAGAAAAAACTAAGGGGTTATTGAGTTGGTAATACATAAAAGTGCTTTGATATTGTGAAATATTACTATGTGGCAGGCTAGTGAAATGGATTTAAGCTCAATATATAAAGAAATAGTATACTGCAATACGAGGGGAAGTGGTATTTACAGAATCGATGAAAATTTTTAAATACCGGGAGATAGCGAGGTTTTTAATTTCTGAGATTGCGTAAAACACTTCACAAACGTGCGTTGTACTTTATTTTCTACTCGATGGTGTTTTCAAAATAATAAATAATAGTAAAATAATATCTTTGTTGGAAATATTTGCGTTCTTTATGAACAATTGACTGATGTTAGCAGTCTAGCCAATATAGGCCTATATATGCTAAATGCGGAAAATAATTGTTGAGATTACAGCAGACTTTGATAATCAATCTCGCATAAAATAGCTGCAAGTATGAATGATTGTAATCAAAACGACGAAATTGAGGAAGCGTGGGATGTTGAGAGTGCTTCTTTAGTGTCAGATAAATTTAAATTAAGATATGAAAAAAAAAACATGTATTTCATTCAGAAAGTGGCTGGAGGAGAAGAATTGCAGTGTAAGTGAAAAAAGTATGGTTGCTTATTTCGTGCTTAGGAGCGAAACATTAAAGTCTCCAGCGAGTTTATGGTCAGAATATTCAATGCTGATGACGATGATACATTTAAAAGAAGATATAAATATTGCAGATTTTATTACACTAGTTAGCTTCCTCAAAAATAAGAATATTGGACGTAAAGCTAAAAAATCTAAAAGTTTTCAGTAGAATTTTGTTAAGTCAACTTTCAATATTGTTTCAAATAAAGTTCACTTCATTTAAAATACAGTTATTTCTTTCATATAATGTATATTAACACTGCCTTTTAGATATATTTTTGTCTATACATAAAGGGCAGTAATTTTACTTCCCGCACGTGGGTTGTAATATGTAATATTACAGTATAGTTATTTAGGTTGGCAACCTCGAAATGTAGGAAGTTGAACTTTCAATCATGGTCGCCATTGCTGGTAAGTACGACGAAACGCACTATCGCGCAAAAAAAAAAAAATTAGGATTTCCGTGCTACAATTAGTTAGGAGCAAAAAAAATTCGCCCATAGTAGTTATTAAATATTGAGTGTTATTAATTGTTAGAATCATCAGGTAAAATTATGTTTCATGTTACATGAATAGAAACATTTTATGTAAAAATGAGACAAATATGGATTATGTTTGAAAACTGAGTATATTAAGAAGAACGTTTCGAAGTTAGATAGGATTGAGTATATATCAGGGAGAAGTAGAATATTTCGCGAAATCCTCGCACTCTCTATTGGACTCGATCATTTCAAATAATTGGGAAAGCAGTAAATTCTAACGCTGTCTTAGGTAAATCCGCGCAACTTTTATATTTATACCCCCTCCCATCCCCCATTTCCCCGGACAACCATGAATCACGCAGACAAGCAGACTCAATACTTTGCCAATTCCTCCACTACACGTTGTGTCACCTTCCATTATCCAATTTTTTTTCGTCGAATGCTGTTCCTGAATAAGGTAGCCCAGATATTATTAAAGAGATTCTCTCATCATATCTCTGGGGACAATTTCGAATATGAGTCAGTTTTGTGTCTCCACCTTCACGCCATTTTCAGCTGATATCTTGTGACTAATCAGTGTCTAATGTGCTGCATTTAACACTGAAGTCTTCCTCTCCAGTACTTTGAGCTTTTGGATGTTTCCTGTTTAATGGCTCTACAATTGAGGAGTGTCTCGGAATAACGTTGTAAGGAATTCGATTTTAAGGAAATAAGAAAAAAATTGCAACAACATTATTTTTTTTAAATTAAATAAATACTGTATTATAATGTATTGAACAAATCAGTTATAAATAAAAAAAATGAAGCACTTCTTTAAATTGGAAACAGGAAAAACATGAGTTTATAATGTTTTATGGAACAACGTTGTATGGAAGTCATATTTAGGTTTTCCTACTATTTTTATTTATTTATTTAGTCTGGTGGAGTTAAGGTAATACGGATTTTTCTTTCACTCACCAGGATAAGCATATGTTACATTAAAATACAAAAATCACTAAACGATTATATGGCTAAACTGAACGATAACAAAAATAAGGTCTAATAATAAAATACAATAAATTTAAAGACAATTAAAATTAAGGCTAATAAAATAATTTATACACATAAGAGAAACAGCTCGGACCTACTGTACATGAAAATAAAGTACAAAGAAAGTAATAAACTGTCACGAATTAATCCATCGCATATATATGTAAGACATTAGGTAGAAATATTGATAAATGTTGATTCTATTTTCATTAAAAATTATAAACAAATTATTAATTGTTAAAAATATTATTAGTGAGAGTTTCTGTTAGTTAATTAAAAAAGTTTGTTTCTGAAATATAGTAAAGTTTGGTAATGTCTGACATAGGGCGGAATAGAATTCCATGTTCTAGGAAGAGAAATTAACAGAATACAAAAATTGAGAATATAATAAAGTTGTATGACTCTAAAATAACTATTTGCAGGCACATAGTCAAGTAGGCTAAATTATGTAAGTAGTAACACAGTTACATAGGTCTACATACACAATATCTTCAGAGCATGGATGATTTTCATAGATACTCAAATTCTAGAGAGGCGCTCATTAAGATTTTTTTCTTGCGAAGTGATGGGGAAAATGCTTCTATACAATGGAGTTCTACTGGTTATACAGTAGGCGGGACTCTACTTCCTCTGACGTTACCTGAAGAATATTTATCCCAAGGCTATAGTGTGTTACGGCTGTATCTAATTTTAATAGTGAATGGATAATCGTTGTGCAACTGAATCCACATGGTTTGTGTGACTTTCAGTTTAGGATCTTGTTTCATGTTTTTTTCTCGAAGTTGGAAAAATCCTTAAACTGTTCTTGATTCATTTCTGTCACCTGGAACGGTTTGTTAAGTATATTTTTAATTTAAATTATTTTTATGAAATCAGAAAACAAGTAGCGTATTGTCAGTCGAATAGATTAAGATTTTGTTACAGATTTAGTTTCAGGTACCAGTATTTGGTGTTTGATGCAAACAATTCGTTGATAGCGACTTTTAGAGCTTTAATGTTTTCGAAAGTTCACGCAAAAAAATGGGAGAAATGGACTGTGGATCGAAACATATGGTAATCTGAAGGAGCAAGGCCAGGGCTTAATGCTGGGTATGGTAGCAGTTTATTCCTCCCAATACCTGAAATTTTGTCATGGTTGTTCGTACAATATAGGCTCCGGTCTGGTTTGAACTGGCGACCCTCAACATTTCATAAACTCGCTCCAGGTGTTGATGGTAAATATCCGCAGAACTGCACGCCCGTTTGGAATCAACTCCCTGTGAATTACACCTTTAAATTTCCACCAGACACACAACATTACATTAAAACCGACATTACTTATGAGATAACCTAATAATTAGAGCTAGGAATTTTAGGTGGTGCACCTTAATATTTTTGTCACTTCAATGCTCAAATTAGCTTATCTTGCAAAGAAAATATTAAATAAATGCCCCTAATTGTGTTTTAGTTGCACCTTTTTGCACATTTTTTTTTTCAATTCAAGCGCTTTTTTGCACCTTTTTTTCAGTGCAAGCACATTTTGCACTTTTTCAAACCTTTTTTGTCTCTTTTGCAGCATTTTATTCCCAAAATAATGTGTGTATTATATATATATATATATATATATATATATATATATATATATACATTTCTTCAAATGCGTTTTCAATGGTTGGTAATTATGTGTGGTATCAGTCCACATCACATTACTTCCACTTCATCATCCTGCTGATGATGGAAGTTAACTTCTGAAAGGCTTCCAACTAATATTTTAAATACATAAATTTAGCAAAGTTGAGGATGACGGCACCTGCCGACAGATACATTTCAATTTTAATTTTTATTTTAAAACACTGAATTGTTAAAAAATATATACTTTAACAATTTTTTGGACTTGTGATTTCAGTAACATAATGTTCTGAGACTTTTCGTACGCAGACTTTTTAATACATGAGAACGTGGGCGAATTTTTGTGTCGTTATTTAATGTAATTGGTTTTGGTACTCTTTAATGATTATTTACTGGGGAAATTTGCACCTTTTTTTGAGGATTGCACCTTTTTTTGCACCCTTTTTCGCTAAATTAAAGCACCTTTTTTGCACCTATTTCACCAACATTTTACACTTAAATTCCTAGCTCTACTAATAATATTTGTAAGAACCGCAAGACTGAATGAAAAGGCCACTGTACAAAATTTAACCGATGTTCATCCATCGAAATAATACCTCAGTTACCTACTGGATTACTTATTGATGCGATTTACTAACCACACGTCGCTCTTTGACATCTGTAGATAAATAAGTGTAACTAAATTATCTTGGTTATATAACTCCCGTTATAGAGCACCCGTGTCCCCTCAGGGAATATGGGGTATCCACAATACACATCAGTATAAATCACAAAATCGATGTGAAGTTCATCGCTTGGTCGTAGCAGCACTGTTCAAGGATGTTCCTATATTTTTTTTATAGTTTAGTACATTTAATTATATATTAAATACTGAATTGGAAGAATGTCGAAACAATACATGCTGTGCAGTTATGTAAGAGGTATTTGATAGGTTTCGTGACTTAATGTTTCATGTAGGAAAAGGTTTCTACTTATTTCTTGCGGACAGCGTTCGGACGGGTTAGTCTAATTTCCCAGTCCGCTGAACCCGGAGATTGTCGACTTGAGATGTGACCCGTTCTCACACTTTCTCTTGGGGATGGACTGCGTCATCGCCTCGAAATTACTTTATCTCTGTTTGCTTCGTGTATGCTATTAGATTCTCATATAAAGACACTACATTTCTCAAATTTCACACGAGAATTTACATAAATGTACAAAGTTTGTCTATTATCATTAATTGTATTTAGTAATTTCTCCCTTTACTTGGGTTTAATCTCTCCCTTATAGATACTTTTACATTTCTTATGTCAATCAGGTCTAACAGGGACATGTCCTGTCGGGAGAATATTTGTATTATGAATCTACACATACTTTTTTGGCCACATATGAATATGGAAAGCCTCCATGGATGAGTGACCAGTTCATTGCCAGAGCCACCTCCGAGACAACACACACATTTAAGACAAGACACGTCATTCTCTCGTTCATTCATACTAAACAAGCCGAATATGTTATGGATGGTGATCATGATGGCCAGATGGTGTAGGTAACCATCTGTATCTGACGGTTTTCCCGAATTTGTCTTACAGACGAGGAAAAATCCCGAAATAAACCTCACAAAAGAAACCTGTCTCGATTCAAGATCGAATTCTGATCGGCTGCGAACCCTGACCCTGACCCTGACCCTGAGCCAATTTTAACTCGAGACTACAGTGGTGGATAGTTCTAATAATTAAATTAAACCATTTATATTGTAAAGACTTAAAATAATAAAATTAGTACCGGGGATTTCAATCGTTCTCAACATTAAAATTCATGAACATTAATTGAAATACTTGTTGAATTTTCAGCAGCTGGATTGGTATCAATGCATCTGCTAAAGATGGAAAATGTAGTTCTGAAAAGCCCACACAATTTTAATGAATTTTAATGTTGAGAACGATTGATACCTTAGGTACTAATTCCATTATTTTAACTTAACTACGAAACAACCACAAAGGTGGTTCAGTTTTAATTTTAAAATTTTTGATTATATTGTAAAGTAAAGTAAGTTCGATGTTTTAGAATTTCGAAAGTAAAAGAGTGTCAATAAAATTTAAGGGAGTAAAAATCTTGATTTTGGCTTCTTTCGGAAGGGAAGTAAACCCATGTATACGGTGTCATATAACCCCAAATCTGACAAATGAGGGTTCTGAATAAAGTTTGCTTGCGCTTTCATGTTCAGATTTAATTTGTATTTGTAATGACTTAAGATGTTAAACAGCAACATTAAATATAATACAATGTACCACTAACAATTGACTCACTGAAATTATCGAACCAGGAAGTTTATTTCCTTTTATTTATTTATTTTACCTGGAAGAGTTGAGACCATAAGGTGTTCTTTTCCACTTCACCAGGGTTAAATTATACTTACTTACTTACTTACTCACTGGCACTATCGAACCCGTAGGTTCATGGCCGCGCGGACATAAGTTCTCCATACAGCCCTATCCTGAGCTAATGCTTTCCAATCATTCCCTGCATAATCTACTCCCGTCAAATCATAGTATAGTTAATTTTGTTCTCCCACCTCATTCTTGGTCTACCAACTGGGCGTTTTCCCTCTGGATGCAAAGCTTCCTGATTCCTGACTACCTTCTCCTGGCCACCTAACTTCCTGTAAAGCGACTATATACAAGGGCAATTTATCTAATTCCCGCGTTAATATCTCTAGTGCCCCGCTATTGTATAAAGCCCTAACATTCCATGTTCCTAGGAACATATCCCTGTGTTTGAGCCTTTGGCATGGGTTCCCTGAAGTAGTCCCCGCCCGGAGAACCGAATGGGGGACTATTTGACCTCCGGAAATTTTTAACCCAGTTGAACCCATGTCCGCATTTCTTGACGGTTGTATTTTTACGGTGAAAGATCGTCACTCCTTCGACCAAGGTACTTTTTTCGTCTGGCTTATCACCTTCGACCAGTCCGGCATGGATAACCCTATCGGCAGCAGTGCTACCGCCGGTATAGCTCTCGGGATCATTAATTTTAAGCACGCAAGCCACTCCACCACGACAAGGTAAAGATACCATGGAGGGCCAGGGTTAAATTTTACATATACTAATTACGGATTATCTACATGTTGATTAAGGTTTATGGGCACGCGGATATATCCTTTCCATACATCCCTATCCTGAGCTAATGCTTTTCTCAATCATTCGCTGTAAAATGTAACTCTAATAAATCGTGTTTAATATTCTCCCAATGTTGACGAATATGAGATCTTTACTGATGGATCGCAATATATGGATGAAATGTCTGAAGAGGTCATAGTGGGCTGTGCTTTTATTATATATAAAGATGGTGTAGAAATTTTATCTTTCCAGTTCAAGCTTTCGACACGATGCTCAATTTTTCAAGCAGATTTATTTGCTATTAAATGTTGCTCAAATATACAACAAAGTGTTTGTATAATAAGTGACTCCAAATCAGCTCTACTAACTATTGCTGACAAATTTAATTTTGATCATATTGCCTGCGAAATGAGAAACTTGCTTCAGAAGAATTCAGCACACATTTGTTTGTCCTGGATTAGAGGACACTCCGGAGATACTGGGAGTGAACGAGCAGACAGTGGCAAAGTCAGACGCCAGTTCAAACTTACCAATTAGTTATGACTTGTGTCCACTTACGTTCATAAAGTGCAAAATCAAAGAGTACATTATTGCTGATTGAGATATATATATATATATATATGTGCAAAAATACTAACAATGGTATGACAACTCTAGAATTGTTTTTCTCAACAATCTACGAGAGACTTAAATGCCCAAATATAGTTCCCAGTTTTATATTAAGTAAATGTTTAACAGGAAATGGTAAATTTCAGGCATATTTATACAAATTAAAAATATCATTAAATGCAACTTGTAAATGTGGAGAAGATACTCAAACAGTCGAACATATTCTATTTAATTGTCCAATGTTGTGGTTTGAACGTTATAAGCTTGAAACATATTTCAATTTTAACGAAAAAAAATTATTCCGGTCCTCTTTGTCTTATTCTTAACGACAATAAATACTATAATTACTTATTTTCTTTTGTAGATAGTGTTTATTCTCAACTATAACTTAATTTTACTCAGTTAATTTTTGTTATAATATTGTTTTATAACTGTCTTTTGTTCCACTGTTTTGTTATTTTACTTGTTAATGTTAAATAATTATGACCCTTATGTATCGTAAGGTAAGAAAGGGTTTTAATATCCATCCATCCATCCATAGTAATTCTGCCCGAGGGCAGGTCTTTCACTGCAATCATAGCATTTTCATGCTATGTTTTGCAGCTTTACTAGGGAATTATAGGTGTGATAGCTTCCCGTTGCTTTCCACACCGGTGAATGATGATGATGATGATGATGATAGAGATGATGAATGTTGGCCGCATGATTTTCGGGTACCGTTGAGCCCTAAGCTTCCTGACATCTTACAGGTGAGGAAAAACCCCGAAAAAACCTCACCCAGGAACCTGTCCCGACTGGGAATCGAACCCGGGCCCGCTGCGTGACAAGGGAGTACGCTACCTCGAGACCACAGCGGTGAACTCTTTTATATAATGGATATATTAAAAAAAAATAGTCTCCCTTTCTTGACCTAGGTACTAGAAACTTTCCTTCCGGCTTTCCTACGTCATAAAAATTCTTGTAGAGGAATCTTTGATATTCGAGAACATTTTTATGTATTTTTCAGCTATGATCAAGCACAGGGAATTTTGGACGTTTTATATTATCCATCCTGTATAACTTGAATGAATATGGGTTAGATAAGGCAATTCCATGATTTATTTGTGATGTAATATCTCCCACAGGGATTTATTGGGAAAGATGTGCAGTGTTCTTCTCTCGGACGAATGTGTAAGACTAAATCAATGCCAAGGGATTTCAACTTTTTTCATTATTCTACGATGTCGAATTGCGACTTTGTTGACTATAAACTAGACTTTTCTACCTTGGACATTTTGTCAGTTTATTTTAACTTAAGAGAATACCTTTATATTTAACGGCTTTTTATTTCATCCATATTTACACACGCTTCAATGTCATGTAACGTCTAGAATCTTTGATAGACCTATTCATCTTTCGTACCATACCCAATAATGCAACATGTTCATAATTCATGCTTACGTTTTGTTTGTGGAATTGGGAGATTTGATGAGTTGACCTGGAACTATAATCATGGTTTTGTCTACTAGACTATTTTTTTTTTGTCTAATGCCACCAGGTTATCTTTTAACACATTTCTGGTTTTCTCCCCTGACATTGACGTGATTGTAACCCACTTCTGAAGTTGGGGCGCCTAGAAGGCGGAGTTACGTTGCCCCGATGATATGATGGGTGATAAATGACAATGAAGCGCCAGGAGAGTTCTTAACCTAAACTTAACCTAAATTTCAGACCATGGGCAACCACAGGAATAATTCCCGCGGTGGACTAGTGGTTATGCTCCTTTCCTCTAGTCCCAAGGGTCGCGGGTTCAAAACCCGGCCGGGGTCGATGATTTTTTAGGACGGAAAAATCCAAGGAGCAAGTCCTCCGGGAAGGACTTTAAGCCGTGGGTCCCGAGTCTGAAGATTTTCAGGCTCGTAAAAAATCCTTAAGCCTGAATGAAAAGGCCTCTAAGCAAAATTTACCGAATTTTCCCGTCGTAGTACTACCTTGGTTTCCTAGATGTCAGTATGAGGCGGAACGCTGACCACGTACCACTCAAAATGACATCTATACGAAAACAAGTGTAACTAAATTAGTATGGTTCAAATTCTTCCCTGTACGGGGAGAGCGCCTAAATCTCTGTAAAGGGAAAACATAGGCTTACAATACAACAAGAAAAAAATCCTATGGTTTGACCGGGAATCGAACCCGGGACCTTATGAACAGTAGTCAAGAATGCTGACCACTAGCCAATGAGGCCACTAGAATCGTCGATTCCATATGTCTTCTCTACAAAATATTACACATATCTTCTCCTAATTGCATATCTGGCCGTTTCTATAGTATTTCCGAAACACACAATTTAGGTACCCGATTCCATCAATAAATCTTTTTTTATATCCTTACTCGTCATTAGGACAGAAAAAGTATGGGTTATAGGCTAGGCTGAATCGTACTTAGACCGCTGTGTTTACAAGCTGCACGTTGACACCCGCTACTCGGGACATACTTCTAGTACAGCCCAGTTTGTGTAAGAATGGACTCATCTTTGCACAAGGTTAAATGTGATTGTCTGCAGCGTCACTCGTGGTGGCCACATTGAATGTCTATGAAGTATAGCAAAAGTTTTGAGTTTCTCTTTTGATTGTCACCAATTTCATTCAGATACGAGAATCCAAAGCGACATAGTAGTAGTTTAAAGTATGATACTATATTTGTGGGCACGGCGTACGAGTTTGCACCAGTCATGAATTTGGACAAAATACCATCTGCAACAGCCGCTACGTTTCAAAGCTCAATTACAGTAGGACAAAATGCGGTATAGCAAATCAGTGTTTTCGATGACCTATTACAGAATAATGAGTTTCTCCTGTTTTAGACATGTAAGATTTATTTTGGTCCTTGATGATAAGGATTTCCATAAATTAAAACGATTTTTTAAATCAACTAATTATTACCTGAAGTGACTAATGTACGTATTTTAAAAACATAAATATAAAAATATACATAGTATAAAAAATTTAAAAAATTCCATGCGTAATGAAAAAATTCAAGGACAACAATCATTTGTTAAGCACTGTAAACTACACTATACTCTATGTAATGTTTCTTACTTTCAAACAGCTGTAATTAAGTCTTAAATTATTACAAAGGAATAAACTTATTGCGGTTGTTCTTATGAAAAAAATCTTAATTTAACAAATCTTCACCGATCTTATCCAGTAGACCATGACCAACATGTATATAAGTTATATATCCATTAACGTTCTACCTGCAGCAATTTCTGTTTCATCGAAACCAAACTTGGCATATAATAATAATAATAATAATAATAATAATAATAATAATAATAATTATAATAATTATAATTATTATAATAATAATATTTATAATAATAATAATAATAATTATTATAATAATTATAATTATTATAATAATAATATTTATAATAATAATAATATTTATAATATAATAATAATTATAATAATTACAATAATAATATTTATAATAATAATAATAATAATAATAATTATTATTATTATAATAATTATAATAATAATAATAATAATATATTTTACCTGGCAGAGTGAAGCCCTTAACGTCGTGTCTGCTTTCAACCAGGTTAAAAAAAATATTCTTACATCTAAATTACAATAAGCATAAATATACATGATATGTGTACAATATAATTATTATTTTCAAAAATTTTGATTTATTCTAGATTTAACAATTTAACTATAAGATGCACAAAATAGAGAAATCAGATAAAAAAATTTTCGAGAAAAATTATTTATTTAACAACAGGTAATTGTATAAGATTGACTTAAAAGTGTCAAGTGTGTGGCAAACCCTGATATCTGGAGGGAGGCTATATGATATTTAATTAAAAGAAATAGGGCCGAGTTCATTAACCACCAAAATCATACCATAAGGTATGAGTTAGCTTCAAACGAAAATTTAAATATCGCTTTAGCGGTCGCAACTTTTTATGTTTCACAACAAAACTCAATATACGTTATTAAAATAAACCGAGGAAGGTATTATCCAAAAATAAGCGAAATTCGACGATTAAAAGTGATGACTTACCTGAAACTTGAAATAAAAACATTTACTCCCAGCCACCGCTATTTTTGGTTTGTCGCAATGTATACCGTCCGATGTAATTAACACTTAAATTTACAATATGTCCTATAAGATTCATTAGTTTAATTTGTTTAAAATTTTCAATAATGTAATGGGAAAATGAATCGGTAGATATTATTTAAATTCGTGTCAATTTATACAATATGCAAATAGGTAATAACTTACGGTTATTCATGATTTGTTTTCACTGGTGTCCGATACTTTTAACCCATTCGCTTCAGGTTTAATTGCTCAATGAATTTCCCCAGAAACCGGATATGTCACCGTAAATTATATTGTCTATTTTCAGATATTCAGAACGAACAAAATATAACGGTACTTGAGATCACAATAAGTGTGAAAGCCAAAAAATATTCCTCTAGCGTTCATGAATGTTAACAACAGATTACCCTGCCAAGGGATGTACAAAATATTACAACATATATTACAGGTTGTGTTAAGCGAGTGTACCTCATCTTATGAGTTGAATGGGTTAAATAACCTGGCATCATACATTTAAATATATATATATATATATATATATATATATATATATATATATATATTCCGTATTATTATTATTATTATAATTATTATTATTAATATTATCATCATCATAATCGTAAGTGTTATTATTGTTATTATTGTATAAAATGTTTGTGTGTACATTAAATATACATTGCTACATTTAATGTATCTTTAACTGTTTATAATTAGTATAGTGTATATCTGTATTTGTCAAATATTTATTTGTATTTGTGCTGGTTGAGTAGAAGAGAAGGCCGTATGGCCTTAACTCTGCCAGAATAAATAAAACATTATTATTGTTATTATTATTATTATTATTATTATTATTATTATTATTATTATTATTATTATTATTTGTATTATTATAAACCTGCAAAATGGCTCCATAAATTCTACTTGCTAAGGAATTCGCTCAGTTAAAGCACTTCCTCCGTGACGGATTTTTTTTCTTTGTAATGTATCACTGTCAAAAAGTGCATGTTATATGTCTAACACAACAATAACAAGTTACTATGTAATATGTCACCGGATGCCATAGGCTCCTTATTAAAACACTCAACAATTTTGTTTTTTGCATTGGGTGCGAAAGAGACGGATGGTGCACTGTTTTATGGTCAAGTTCAATCAAGCGGTAAAATTAAGTGATTATTTGTACTTAAGAGTTAGTCAATTAATTATGGGAAAATTTTATGAAGATTACATAAATAGCTGTTAATATTAAATTCAACGCTTCGAGGGAGTTCTTTAATCAACAAACAATACTGACAAATATATATATATATATATATATATATATATATATATATGTGTGTGTATATCTAATATATAAAAATGAATGTTTGTTTGTTTGTATGTTCATACTTTATGCGCGGCCATACCGTTGATCCGATTTGTCATGGAGCTTTTAGAAAATGTTCAGGAGATTCCCGGAATGAACATAGGCTATAAGAGAGTTGTGATACTCATCTATTACACCCTTAAAAATCGCCCTTTGTAATGGAAAACGTGAAAAAAAGTAGCACTTTGGACGCTTAAATGGCTTACGCTGTCTCAACCATAACAAATACACAAAATTAATGTACACAGAATTGAATAGCTCAAAAAGCTCTAGAAAACGTCCGCGACAGCATATGTTTATTTCTCACGGATAACTCACAATTACCATTTTTGTCTTTCATTGATGCCAAGGAGATCGAGACAAGTACGTAGATTCCTGTGCAAGCATAGCAGCACATGGCGGGTATTCTTTTACGGATAACTCACAATAACGAATTTTGTCTTTTAGCTAATTTATGCCAAGAAGATCGGGATAAGTAGATTCCCGGGCACCGGATAATCAGCACGCGGAATCTTAAAATAATTACGATATACATTTATAATTATTTTTCATTTTACTTATACAACTGATCATAAGAAGTAGGGCCTACATTAATTTTTGTCTTTCAGCTCATTTATGCCAAGAATATTGAGATGAATAGATTCCCGAACAACGCCGGGTAATCAGCACGGGGTATCTAAAAATAATTTCGATATACATTTTTTTCTCTCACTTATTTAACTAAATATAAAACACATTAATTTTAGTACTTCAGCTCATTTATGTCAAGAAGATCGGGATAAGTAGGTTCCCGGGAAACGCCAGGTAATCGGCATGGGGTATCTAAAAATATAAATTTATAATTATTTTTCCTTCCACTTATTCAACTAAACATAAAAGCACATTAATTTTCATTTATTTAGGCGTAGCAGCGCACGTCGGGTATTAACTAGTATTACATAAACAAGGAAGGAAGTAGGTCTAAGTAGTTTTTAGAATTCCAAAGCGCACACACACAAGTAACATAAAGTCTACTTCTTGGAAAGTTTAAAATAAAAATTTGTATCTGTTAAAACGGATATAGAATATGTAATATGAAGGATTTTCTAATGAAACGAGTAACGTTTATACTATCTAACATTCCCAAGAAAATGTCGTGCAAGCAGGTATTTCCAATGAAATTATTTCAGTTAATAAAATAATGATTTTTAAGGCAAATATAACGGTATAATATAATTATTCAAAATTATTGTAAAGTGAATTAATGTAAGATGAAATGAATGAATCAACAAACCACGCTAACTCAGGGAGGCTAGGGCATGGTCGTACATCTGTGACATGATTTGTCACTGAGGGGCGATATAATGTCTCCCTCCATGATGTCGCTGCAATCAGCATGACGTAACATTGCCGTCAAAATGACACAATGTGCTTGCAGTGAAGAATGGCAGAGCTGAATAATTTACGTACATTCTACAATCTAACAGCAATATATAACGGCCTAGTAATTAATTGTTCGATACGGCCACATGGCTAATGTTTCATTACGTTACAGAGGTAGAAAATAAATTTAAGCATTTCCTCTCATTAGGTTGAGTTGCTCATATATGTGTTATAGCCGGTTGGAGGAAGGAACAGTCGAGCTTTTTGACTGGCATAAAGAGATACTGCATATGAAACAATGATTGCATTTTAAGCCTACATATTGATGTACCATTACAATTGAGGAGTTGAATGGAACTTGGGCACAACTCATGTTTTGCCCCTTTTCCGTTTAATGCATTTTTGGACTCGCCATTTTGTAATTGTCAGCCTGAAAAGTTTCGTTTCGATATATCGATTACAGTAGAATCACCAGCTGATTGTATCAATTAAAATAAACAATTATGTTACGCATTTTTTTAGAGGAACTAAACCCAATGGGTACAACTTGGACACTACACACACCCAGTCCCAAGGTTGAGATTTGTTTTAAAAATCCCATACCCCGCCGGGAATCGAACCCGGATCGCCTGTGTGGAAGGTAGGAACTCTACCGACTACGCCACAGCGACGGACTATGTTATGCATTTAGTTATAGCCTATATCAATTGCTAATATCTCAAAATGTATATCTTTTAATTGTGCCCATATTCCATTCAACTCCTCAATTGTATTGAATTGTGTTGGTTGCCTCCAAGATCGTCATTTTTAATATTATACTGTTCACTGTCAAGTAATTTATATATTGTCTTTGTAAATATTGCAATGTATATATTCTATACCGGTTCATAATGTTTCTGTAACTGAATTGCATCCGAGGACGAGCACTTGCTTGTGTAGAAAATTAAAATTTATTCTTATTCTAAAATAATTATTATTTCATAAGTAATTTCGGCTTTTAGTGTAATGTTGTGTGTTAATTGAAAATTTGAAGTTGTGTTTCATTTTGTTCCAAAAGCACGTGAAGTCGATGCGGATATTTATTCTCAACAAGTGGAACAAGATCGTGATATTTTGGGGTTCGCATGTTCAAACCCGATCGGACCCTATTCTATACGAACAACCATGACAACAATTCAGGAATTGGGAGAAATCGAACTGATACCACACCCATTATGTAGCTCTAAACTTGCGCCTTTAGATTATTATCTGTTTTGACCCATTGTTCATTTCTTCCACTTCTGGCGTGAAATTTCGAAAATATCAAAGCTTTGGAATTTGGCATCAACGAATTCTTCGCATAAAAAACCTGAGATTAGTACCGTCACAAGAAAACAAACCTCGCTGAAAGATGGCTCAAGACCATAGAATCTGATGGTGTATACTTTGAAAGAGTTCTTTAATTTGTTGCCAGAAAAAAATAAATAAATTGTGTTTAAAAAATTACAAAACTTATGAGACAGCATCTCTGGTAAGTTTTATGTATTTTGTTTCTAAATTCATATTTATTTCTAATTAGATATTTACTACTTTAGAGCATGTTTGTAAGTCAACTTAGATATACTACGTTCTTGATATACACCTAGGTAGAAACCATCTATATTTCTCTTGATGACACAAGTTTGGTTTAGGTGCGTAAACTGCAAGATAAAAGGAAGTGTATGGGCGACTTGTTTATTAACGAAGAATTCTAAATGACGAATTGTGAAAAAAATCGTGCATTCAACATTTTCAGATTGTTAACTAGCCCTCTCCATGATCTTCTGCCACAGGCGACGCTACATCATTGTAATCCTAATTAACTTAGATTGTGTCTGCTTATGTGATTCTTGTTCTATCCTGGGTTCTCTTGCTTCCTTGCACGTTTTCTAAAGCTGCTATTTCTTCTATCCTCATATCAGCTTTTAATTTGCTTTTCATTTTCCTTTAGAAAGTTAAAGTATATTTCTGTTGACTTTTCTTATGGGCCCACGATTGGCAACCATATAATAGTACAGGGAATATGGAGTGCTTTCAGAATTAAATTAGATTTAAAGATTTGTCCAAAATTGTGGCGCTCAGTGGAAAAGGAATGCATTGCATCATTATATGATTTTAGTGCAGGGAGAAAGTTAGTGCATCTAATATCATAACTTCTGCCAGAAAATGCACTAGATCTTAAACTATGTCTCATTTCAATACTCTATGATTTTGCAAAAGATCCGAAAGTTGAATATTACAGTATCATATAGGCCTATATTGCATCATTCACAAAAACGGACTCAACTTTCTCGAACATTTGAATAAAATATGACAAACGAATAATATCAAAGTAAATGAGCAAGAGTAATTTGAATTGATTGATTATCCCCGTATGTCTTATTCTGGGATATGGAGCTTCCTTTTGGCAGTTTTTTAACGAAGATAATTTAGTTACTCTTATTTTCCTACAGATGTTAGAGAGTGACATGTGGTCAGCACATCGCAGCAAAGCGATATCTAGTAGGCAACTGAGGTACTACTCGAATAGTGAAGCCGATTCAATTTTCATCACAGTCACTAATTTAGGCTTGAGGTTCTTTTACGAGCCCGAATATTTTTAGAATCGAGACTAATGACCTAAAATCTCCTAAAAATCCATCGACCCCGCTGGGTTTGATACCGCGACCTTTGGGACCAGAGATATGGAAAATATCCCCTAGACCACCGAGGCCCATAAGCAAGAGTAATCAATAGAAACTATATGGAAATAGATAATAAATTCACATAATCTGTATTAACATATTATAAAGAAAGAATAACATTACTTACTTACTCACTGGCACTATCGAACCCGTAGGTTCATGGCCGCACGGACATAAGCTCTCCATACATCCCTATCCTGAGCTAATGCTTTCCAATCATTCCCTGTATAATCTACTTCCCTCAAATCATAGTAAATGTTGTTCTCCCACCTCATTCTTGGTCTACCAACTGGGCGTTTTCCTTCTGGCTTTCCTACAAGAAGTTTCCATGCAAGTCTTTCATTCCCCATACGCGCAACATGTCCTGCCCATCGCAGTCTACGGGACTTAACTGTTCTTATTATATCTGGCTTCCTATAAAGACCATGTAGTTCATTGTTATGTAGTCTTCTCCATTCACCTGTCTGTTCATCTCTCTTTGGTCCAAAAATTTTACATTAGATGAATTAATTTTAATAGTTGTGTTATAATATGCATTTCATTTTGTTATTTCGCACTGCTTGATGGAAACGAATTTAATTTGTTTCATTGTGACAAGTAATAATGGAAATGGCTGACTACACATTTATACTGTCAATTTTCGCATATATTTTGAATATACTTCTATTATTTTTTAACCTTGAAATGGTCTTATTAACCTCAAGGTTCCGCAGATAAAGTTCATTGAAACTATTCTTACAAGGGAACTGTATACCGAAACCTAAATTAAAATTTCTCCCAGAATTGCATTGTGATGTAGGCTACAAAGACCGTGTCAAAAAAGAAAACCCCTGCCCTTATAACTGCAAGACACAGGAATCGAAGCCAGAATCCAGCAATGACAACCCACTGTACTTCTGTACAGTGGAAATGGACTCCGTACCTGAGTAAGACCTGAGTGGAGTGAGACGGGACGCGGCGCGGACACGCAGGTAGTGATGGTTATACAATCTATCAATTAAGGAATTGTATTATAATCCCAATATTTTAAACCGATATTTGGCGCTGGATTCTAGTTCCTCACATTTAAAACGGTAGATCTATTTCTTCAGCCTCTAACGGAAATGAGTACCAGACGCTTGTTCGGGGGGGGGGGCGTAAAGGCTGCCGTCACGCAGGGCTGACAACCCGGCTGACATGAAGTGCCGATTGTCCAGAAAAGTGTGAGACTTAACCTTCCACTACTCCAAGGGCCTCCTGAGGCCTGTAGTGGGATCACTTTACTTTACCTAGATCTATTTTTTTAATGTGCCCTTGGTTCATCACAACGTTTCAGTAGGAGAAATTTAAAGGTAGGTTTGGCATGCAATAGTTGAAAGTTTCCTTGTTATGGGTGTTATTTTATATCAGTTTGTTGAATCGATTATGTACAATACCTGTGTGTTATAAATAATAAAATTCGACATAAAAAAGAGTAATAATAATATTAATAATAATAATATTAATAATAATGTATTATTTATTCAGGCAGAGTTAAGGCCATAATGCCTTCTCTTCCACTCAACCAGCACAAATACAAATAAATATTGACAAATATAGATATACACTATACTATAAACTATAAATGTAGAATGTAAATTTCATGTACAAACAACATTTTATACGATAATAACAATAATAATACTTACGATAACAATAATAATAATATAATGATAATAATAATAGTATAAATATGATAAATTATACGAGAAACACCAATTAATATATATATATATATATATATATATATATATATATATATATATATATATACACCTTGCACTGGGTAATAATGAAGTCGAGGTTAGAGCAAATATACATTTAGATTTATTTTAAAAGTTGCCAATGTCCGGCAGCCCCTTATTTCTGTGGTAGGGAATTTCAGTTGCAAGAAGTGAATATAGTATATGACATGGAGTGATGTGATGTCCTATGTTGCTGTATATTAAGCAAGAGACTATGTTGTGATCTTGTGTTTAAGTTATGGTTTGAGGATAGATACTGGAAACGAGATGATAAATAATTGGGAATCGAGGTATGTAGGTCTTAAACAAGAGAATTAGACAATGCGATTTTCTTCTCTCTTTTAGATGTAGCCATGACAATTCGTGGAAAAATGGAGAAATGTGATCGTATTTTCGAACATTAATTATGAATCTGATACACATTATGGACACGCTGCAGTTTGTCCGACATGGCAAGGATTGAAAATGTTTTAGGAATTCGCTCAACTCATCCGTAAAAACCTTATATTTAGTCCTTTTAACGTAAATAACTGTTGGTGGTATATACCTCATTCAACTGGGCCCCTCAATTATGTAATTAAACAACCGGAAAGCCTTCCAGGCTTGGGATATCCTTTTTAGTTCTTTTTCCATTCGTTGCCGGAATATGGTCTGCCATAGGTGCAAAGCGATGGAGAGAAAAAGTGAGAATAATTTTCCAGAACGTTGAAAGTAAGTATAAAGAAGATTATGGTGAAGTCAGAGATTCAGGCCTGCAACAAAGAGCAGTGTGTATATGAAAGATGTGTGCCCCGTATAAGTTTTAAAAGTGGATGGAATAGTGGAAATAAGCTCCTGGCTACCAAGTTTTATTCGTATAGGATTTGCGAGAACTTGATTTAATTATACATCATGTGGAGTTATATAAAATAACTCTTTGTGAACTGCATATCACCATCGTTCAAATCCCACTTATTGTTTGTGAAAAGTTTAAACTCAGCTAAAACTTCAAAAGGAACGCTTAGGTTAATTTTAAAACTGAGAATCTGAAGGCAAAAAATAACAATATTATAATTAGTAAAATAACACAAAGATAAATGAGGAAAATTTCGAAATGATGGTTCAAAATTCTATTAAAAATAAAAATGAAGAGATGCATACAATTCCGTGAACATGGGAACGTAAAATTATCTGCTTACAACACTTAATTTTTGTAATGATTGTGACTCGCTGAATACTATTCTTTACGAATAATAATAGTGGAAATAAAAATGCATGCATTTATAACGACATTGCGGAAAAGTCAGTTTGGCCGTTGGTGAATTTTCCTCTTCTACGATTAAAGAATAATGTATGAATCAATAAACTAATACATTTTAGTAATATGTACTTTCACTCCTAAGTGAAGCATAACGTCACGGTGAGAGCTTTCCACACTTTTACATTTCTTCATTTATAGAGCTTCTCCATGATTCTCTTGGTTTTCCTACTGTTCTTGAGGTTTTCCATTGTAATACTCGAGTCTCTGTAGTCTCGTTTCATTTTCATAAGTAATACCATGAGTGATTTCCAATTTATCTAGAGAATTTGGAAATTAAGAGTGGCATTTGTTAGGACTACGAGTATTTAACGAATAAAATTAAGCTCTTTACTAAAAAATAATTATTTGAATATAACTACCGGTGTTTTAAAATATTTATATAGTTAATGTAAACGGCGATGATTGAAAACAAATTATAAATGTGAAGTTATGTATATTCACTGCAACTCGATCATATTATTTATTGCCAAATAGGATTGCAATATTGTAAGAATGCACTCTAGCGGAGAAATAATGTAACGCATCAAACTATTATATTCAACATTATATGTTAATCATTTATATTTTTAATAAACAACTCAGTAAAATCACTGAATCTATTCATTATTTGCTATATTCAATGTATTTGTTGGAGAAAAATAATGGTCTAAGCTGTTAAGAATATTAAAAAAGGAGGAGCTTTCTTTATCACAAAAGCAGGATCTGATAAATAGAAATCGATAAAGAGCGAGGTGAAACACAACTGTCATTGGTGTAAAACAGAATTCATTGAAACATGTTTGGTCATTGACTACCATTTGCGACATGAGTTCATACTCTTAGTAAGATATTTCTTTAACTCCATTTCCGCCTGGATCTCTATTGATTTGTCATCAGTTAATCCCCATATCTTTTCGTTACTTTCTATCATTGGCCAATGAACATTAAAAATCTTTCTTAAATATCTGTTTACAAAAGAGTAAATACATACATGTCTCTATTATTTACACGCGCACACATCTACGCTCATAGATCAAAATAATATGTGAAACATTCTCTCTCATCCATGTGTCTCCAATTATAGATGATTTCGTCTTTATACAGTAACAATTTAGCCTACAAAATGGAAACTTAAAAGCATACGTACACATACACCCTCTCCCCATATACACACTCAATAGAGTATAATTATATTCCACTAGAGTAACTTATCACCACATATGCCCTAATACAATATTTATTGTTGAAAAGTTACCACATTGATATTTAATTATTATTACCTCACATTTCTTCATTGGACACCAATTTTGTCCTGTCTTCATTTTCCGCTGTGCCCAAAAACTTTATTGCTTCTCCTCGCGCTTGACCCTCCTAAGATATATCAACTCGACAAGCTCGCACGATCCGATCTGAGAAATATCCTTGGTAGCAACTGTATTCTAAGTGATTCTGTCTCTTTGAAAATAATAAATTAGAATGTTTCCAATTTTCTCTCTTTGCGCAGAGGACAACATTTAATGCTGTATTCGCTTGTTAAAGTATGGGTAATTTATTCTCCCAAGAGGAACCATGCTATAGCACTTACGTTATCCCCACCCAAAGTGTGAGTATCTGAATACTAAGCACTAATTACAACAAAAACTGAGAGGAATTACTGCACAAGCCTAAACAAGCTATGAGTCCATCCCAACACTTGAAATTTAGACACCACATTAATTACCAGGCGCTTCTAGATTGTCGGATCCCTTGAATACCACATGAACAGTTAGTTCGCGGACCAAAGTTTATTGAAGATTTTAAGGTTGTTTCTATTTCAATTTTAATACTTTGTTGTCACATATATTGTTGGTATTGGGATTCAAGGAGCCTCAAACAGAAAAAAAAGAGAGTATCTTGTAATATTTAATGATTAGGAACAATGTTCACTAGAAACTTTTTGGTTCTCTTTTTCTTACTTCTTATCCTTTCATTTAGGACTAGAACTTTTGGAACATTCTGTATAATTTGTAACGCTGCACCGGGGAAGAAGATATAAGATGATAGACAACATAAAGGTAAATGGACTGTGAAATTACAATGCTACATACAACACACACACAGAAACATTACACAAGCTTCGACTTGCTATTCTGTGATTAACTGTTTCATTAGAATAATCAATATAAAAGCATTCTTTCTTCCTAACTTTTCCTAAGTTGTGAATGGATTGAGCCAAAAGTTAAAAAAATTTTTTCTGCCCCTCCTAATTTTGCAAAGGCTGTCACAAATTGAAAAGCTACATCATTTTCCATTTGTTTTATTTCGACGTCAGCTATTGCAAAAAATTATTTTCTCCAGTCATAATCACACTCATTATTCATGAAGTTAAGGTTACATAGTAGTCCCTAGAAAGGTTGAAGATCAGCTAGATAGAAAAAAAACATTAATATTAGATAATTAAAATTGTGTTAAATGAAGTCCTTTTTTATGTTAGGCACAATTTGTTACTATCTTTACTTGATATCAACATAGAGGGACTCAATTAAAAAGGTAGAAAATAGGCATCACATAGAGCTTGATCATATCTAGAATTGTATTTTCGCACAACTTCAGCTTCACCAACAGTTTCCAAATTATCACCTACTATTTTGCAAATCAGCACATATTTTGCAATTGTACAATTTATTATTACTTTGAATATCATCAAGGTTTAAGGTATGGAATAAACCTATTGCATTTCTTTTCGTAGATAAATTTAATGTATTTTGCTCTTAATATTTCGTTCGATGCCATCTCTATGTCTTCACAAACGTTTTCAAGTTTTGACCAGTTTTTTCAAATAGGACTTTAACTGTCATACATTGTGTTCCTTCTTACTCCTTGATGTACAATAATACTACTACTACCTTCAGTTTCAAACTATGCTTTAGATAGGAAGTATCTGATCACTTGTACAATGTGTTGTTATATCCATGTTAGGAAGAGACAGATATTTTACCAACAGATTTAACAAGTGACAAGGACACTCATATTTATACGTGTTTATGTTGTCTTCTTGAATAAGTTCACTTCTCACTTTAACCATATTATTTGCATTATCTGTGACAAAACTATGTATTTTACACTTGAATTCATGTTCTATAACTGTTGTAGCATCTGAAAGAAATTATTAAAATAAACAATAAATGTATTTGTTTAAATGTACTGCCTTTTTTTAAAATTTATTTATTTGTCGTTTTCTTTCGTTTACACTGTTGTTCCTTTTTGTTTTACCTTTGTTAACCCTTTTTTATCTCATTCAGACACACAAACACGAGACAGGACACACACCCAGACCCAAGGTGGAGATTTAAAATCCCCTACTCCGCCGGGAATCGAACTCGGGTCGCCGGAGTGGAAGGTAGGGACTCTACCAACTACGCCACGGCGACGGACAACTAAAGGTGTTGATGAAATGTTGATGCCATTACACGGAGTTTCTTCATTCTTATTTTGTTGGATCACAATTTTGACTTAGATATTGATCCACTCCAAAACATTTAATTCTGTGTGTTTTCAACTTGGTTACAATATTTTGCATCTCGAGTTTATGCACTTTACATCTAGACTTTATACCTGTTTTACCGATTAATCTGGGTAATTCATAAAAATGTAGGCCTACCCGTAAAGGGCGACGTTTACCATCAGAAGATAATATTTTTTAGAAACTGCATGCACTTCATATATAGCAACTATACTAAAGTAAAATCATCACTAGACTACAGAACTAAGTCTGATATTGATGAAATAAAACTATTTTTATACATTGTTGATTGTTAACTATAGCTTAAATTTGAATTTGGAACTATGGTGCTTGTGCATTGTTAGGCTGACAAAAAATAATACATCAAACTGTGATTTAAATAAAAAATAACTTTATTTATATCGTGATTAAATCAAATATTTAAATCATGACCAACCCTGCTTCAAAATGAACATTGATTTTGCGCCATTGGTCACAAGATAGCAATGTTTGCGTCACTCATCGAATAATAAGAAACATTTCATGGTGACTTTTAAGATGTTAGGTTGATAATGCGTAATTTTCCATCCCAATTAACATACATATATATTAATGGTTAGATTAGATTAGGTAAAATTTAGTATAAATTAGATTAGGTATGTTCAGGCTTATTTTAGGTGATGTTAGTTAGATATACAATAAAATAATAATTTATATTGTTATTATTATTTTATTATGTTGTATGACAGTCCCATATGATTTATAATACTTCATTTAAATATTTCCTTTAGGCTAGGCGTCCAGTTTCATAAGGTGGGAAAGTCGAGTAATGCTAGACACTGGCAGGGAAAAACAATTTATGGACAACGTATGCGCCTATTGTTGGGAAGGGGAATAAAAATTCTACTAAAAATCAGGGTGGCACAAAAGCGTGCCTTACTAAAATAATTCTAAAAATATTTGACAACTAACGAATTCTACAACAACGAGACCATTGGTACTATCATTATCCACATGTATAAATTTTACCCATTGCTATTGATAAAATAATTTATTTGTTAGTTACGAAAATAAATGGCTAGTTTTATATCGTCTAGAATGGAAGATATCACAAGAAGTATACACATATATCTTTTTAAGTATACTATCTTATATCGGATAGCAAACCTCATACTCGTGCCAGGTATAATACCAGATCGAGGCATAACATGAAGGTCTATGATGTACAAAGATGTCGGCTGATCAGACGTGTCGTTCCATGACAGGAGCGATGAAATTAATTATAGTTAAATAGATGTCGCGAGTATAAAGAAGCGATAAAATGAAGTATTTAAAGGATAAAGTGATCCCACTATAAGCATTAGGGTGGCCTTGAGATAGCAGGAGTTAATCTCTAAACTAAACTCTGTGAAGCGACAGGTCTAGAAAGCCCTTGGGTTTCTACGGCTAGTGACCTCACATCCACGTGTTTTGATCACACGGGTAGACGATCATCCTGCAAGTGTAGGGGTGACATGTGGTTAGCATAGCGGGTCCCCGAGTCGTTATAGCTGATTTTCTCAAATTGGATCCGATTCTTATTGTAGCTACCTAAATTTATCACAATCCTGGGTAGGCACCGGCCCCATACTGTCCGAAATTTCGTGAGGAAACTTATTCCACCATTGAGATCCTTAGCTCTGCGCCAAGGCATCTTGACTTAACCACTCGGATTTAGCACGAGGAGGTTATCTCCAATCTTTTTAGACAATCGGCACAATGTCAACCGGATTGTCAGTCCTGCGTGACAGTCGCCTTTTCCTCCAAGAACATTTGTCTAGTCTAGTACTCATGTCTGTCAGAGACGCAGTCTACCCGAGGGTCATAAAGCCACCTGAACGATTATTACAGCAATTTAAATAACTGATTCCAACTTAATTGAAACCCTCGATATTCGATCTTTAGCGTATTGCCTTAAGCATCTATGCTACTGTATGTCTTCGGAATGAAGTACTGTATTTCCCGCGGTGGACTAGAGGTTATGCTCCTTGCTTCTGATCCCGAGTGTCGCGGGTTCAAACCCGGCCGAGGTCGATAGATTTTTTATGGATGGAAAAATCCAAGGAGCAAGTCCTCCGGGAGGGACTTTAAGCCGTGGGTCCGGACTATCAACATTTTCAGGCTCGTAAAAGATCCTTAAGCCTGAATGAAAAGGCCTCTAAGCAAACTTTGCCGAATTTTCCCGTCGTTGTACTACCTTGGTTCCCTAGATGTCAGTATGAGGCGGAACGCTGACCACGGACCACTCAAATGACATCTATACAAAAACAAGTGTAACTAAATTAGTAAGGTTCAAATTTTTTCCCTGTAGGGGGAGAGTGCCTAAATCTCTGTTAAGGGAAACATGGGCTTACAAGATACAAGAAGATTTCCCAGAAGAAACGGGAGAAATCCCGAGAAATATTCTGTCCTAGCTCCGTTGCCTCCACCACGAATCTCTAATGAAGAGACCAGGTAGTAAAATCCCGGGCATCTAATTCAGCAATACTGCTTTTAGTACGATGAATGTGATTACTTGAAAGACTAGGAGAAGAATACTCCAATGTTAAACCAGAGGCGGACTGTGCTCACAGTAAAAGCAACAAGTGTAGTTTACGGAAATCTCAAAACAGAACACCTTGCACCTCCAGGATGAGGTTTTGGCGTAGGACTATCAACCTTAACCCTGTAAAGAAGAAAAATCTATGTTAACAGAGCCGCCATGTCGGACAGTACAGTAAAAGTTAATTGTTAGCTGAGGCTACATTACATTCCGTATAATTAGGTGCGCTCATGCGTATGTTGGGTGTCACCGTGAATCAACAAACTGCTTGTCTTGTTTAATATCAATGTTAGCTTACATGGAAGTCAACTTTCGATGGTGTAATTAAGTCAAACAGTGAGACACAATGAACCTCTACAGCATGCGGAAAATGTATTCAACAACCCCAATTCCGAGTTCACTTACTAAATCTCTGTTCGGGATCAATTTTGTTCCATGAGTGACCATAGTTGTTATTTTTTGTAATAAATTATGTTCTACACTTTAATCTTGCATATTATTATTATTATTATTATTATTATTATTATTATTATTATTATTATTATTATTATTATTATTATTATTATTATTGCTAACTTGTTGCTCTGCTGTCATTGTTTATTATGAACGTATAAATGGTGTATCTTGTTATGAATGTTTGTGTTGTCTCTAATGCGGCTCCGATATTGAACTGAATGCTCACCACTCATCCATATCTTTGTGTAGTAAAGTACTATCCAAAACTTATACTAATGATGAAAGCCGATTTCCGAAACGCTTTCATAAATTAAAAGATTTTAATTAAGTGAAGGAAGACGGCGCCTATCAGGTAGGTAGGTAGGTGATGGGTGGTGGTAGGTAGGTAGGTAGGGTCATGGGTGGTGATAGGTAGGTGGTGGGTGGTGGGTGGTAGGTGGGTAGGTGGTTGTAGGTGGTGGTGGCGGTAGGTGGTAGGTGGTGGTGGTGGTAGGTGGTTGGTAGGTGGTGGTGGCGGTAGTTGGTAGGTGGTGGTGGTAGTTAGTGGTTAGTAGTAGATAGTAAGTAGTAGTAGTTAGTGGTGGCGGCGGCGGTAGGTAGTAGTAGTAGCAGTAGTAGCAGCGGTAGTAGCAGTAGTAGTTGTAGTAGTAGTAGGTAGTAGCGGCGGCGGCACTGGCACTGGCACTGGCACTGGCAGTTTGTTCTTATGTCCCTCAGTTAGACTAAGGTGTTCGTCCCCTATAGGGGATAAATAATTATAATGTTCATTAAAATCATTATAGGGACTTGTTTAGTCTAACAATAAACCTTGAATTGAAAATGTATAAAACTGTTATTCTATCAGTTATATGGTTACGAAACATAAACTCACAATTTAAGGGAGGATTAAATAATACATTATGAAGTTCTTCGGGATCGATAATTCCAGTGAATTAGTTTAGTTTGTTTATTATTATTTGAATTAATATTAATAAAAACATAATAAGCGAAATTAATTTAATAGTTACAGCCATATTTAACAGTTATAAAAAATAGAACAAGAAAGTAATATACTAATGTCATATAGGCCTATGTATCGTTCTTTATTGAGACTGGGCGGGCAGACAGTCCTGAGCACTCCGACCTGAAAGATCTTTTTCGCAAATCCATTAGTATGGATATGAGTGGAATAAGATTCTACTCTATTTTGATATATAAGTTGTAGATCGTGTTCCAGGCCCGACATACCAGGCGGCAAGGGAGGGATAAAACCTCTCATCTTGGCCCGTACTGCCTTTATTTATCATTCAGGCTCGGAATCATGAGGCACCACCCTGGTGGACTAATCATTAGATCCCCGCACCCACATATTTTCAACACCTTGCAGGGGGCTGTCTCGGTAGAGCAATGAGTTCATGAGACAATCACGACTAGCAATGATAACTGCTATGGTTATTAAGATAGACGAGGAATTATGTTTTAATATGAGTTTATTCCTATTTGAACACTTGAGATTTTTACAAACATTAGTAGAATATTTTTTTTATTGCTCTAAATAGATCGACTTTATATGTCGCACTTAAAACCCTCAGGCACTTGTAATTAATTTACACTTTATTTATGTAAGTGAATTATTTTGTATCCTTTGTTGATTATCACGATTCCTATTACACTAGTCAACATGCTTTTTGTCTCATGAGTACCAACAGTTGTACTTAAAGCAGTTTTTTTTATCGTTTTTTCAAATATGTATTCGGAATTTCTCCATCGCCCACAGTTTTTTTATTTCAATTTCAATTAATGGATTAAAATAATTATGATTTTAATAAAAGTTTTTTCGTCCATTTTAAAATAAAACGGGGAACACTTTCATCAGGAGATTTCAGCTATAGAAAAGAGATATCAAGGCAAATGGAATGCTAATAAGTTGGCTGATTAGCCTATTGTGGGACCATCAAGAGGGACGCTCCACATGCGAAATATAGCAGAAAATCGTCATTTCTTACTTTCTAGCTGAGTCCGAATGTTCGAATATTGTGTAGTTACGAATGTAAAATTAAAGTTTTTGAAATTATAATAAATGTCTGTCTCTCGGAAACCTTGCGTGATGGAGAAAAACCGATATCATATTTGAATTCAGGAGAAAAATTACTACTACCAGAATCACATACTTTTCTTTCCGATACAAAAAAAAGTTTATTTTTTGTTGCTCAGTGTTATCAAGGTCACGTAATCTCGAATACAAGTGTATTAAATTAGAGATTTGTCTCTCGAATTTATGAAACTTTCCGATTTATTAAATTATCGCCTATCATGATCGTTGTGAAACAAATAAAAGAATGTATTATATTACATGATGCCTCGCCTACCGTAGGACGAATGTTTTTATTTCTACAACGCAGGAACCTAAGTGATAAGTAAGTTTTGTTTTAAATTCTGTACAAGAACTTACTTGCGGGACTTAGGGCGGTGATTTTTGTTATAAACAATCATCCTGTTGGATCACACATCACAAAAATCAACATATTTACCCTATTTGGTTCAACTCAATCAAGCCTACACTTTCATTGTTTTAGAACTTCACACGCATTAGGACCAGTTGATTAAGTTTTCCGGAAGGCTTCACCTTAGTTTCCTTATAAAGCAATAATTTCTTACCTCATTCGGCTGTAAATACTAAGACGGCTTTTCTGGAAATTTGAGTCTTTGACACCATTCATAGATGTTTTCGAAGGACCGCAGAAAACCTGTCCCGACCGGAAATCGAACCCAGGCCCGCTGCGTGATAAGGTAGCGCGCTACCTCGAGACCAAGCGGTGGTCAATTATCTAATATATAAAAATCAATTTTTGTTTGTTTGTTGGTTGGTTGGTTGGTTTGTTTGTTCATATTCTACGCGCGGCCATACCGTTGATCCGATTTGATGTTTTTTTTTTGCAAAATGTTCAGAAGATTCCCAGGATGAACATAGGCTATAAGTGAGTTGTGATATTCAACCCCTTCATTCCTACAAATCACCATTTGTAGTGAAAAACGTGACTTAAATGGTTTATGCTGCCTAAACCATAACAAATACACCAAGTTCATGTACATAGAAATGAATATCTCAAGAAGCTCTATAAAAAAGGCCGCAACAGCATGTTTATCTTTTACGGTTAACTCACAATAAATATTCTTGTCTTTCATTGATGCCAAGAAGATCGGGGTAAGCAGATTCCCGAGCAAGTAAAAGCGCACGGCTGGTGGTAAAAACACATTAACATTTATTTAGGAGTAGCAGCGCACGCCGGGTATTAGCTAGTATATATATATATATATATATATATATATATATATATATACTTCACTGATTAAATTTATTTTTTAAACATACAAACATAAGTACAGAAGAAACGCCCCGATTCGATAAATTGCATAAGAAATCGTTTACCATATTCCCATTCTCTCGAAGGGAAACATAGAAACACTTGCAAATGCCACATTTGTTCAAGTCATTTATGAAATGTTTTACTCATTCTTTACGAAGACTGCAGTATCTATATATTAATACGTCATGGAAACATTTTGTACCCCTTTTTAAGCACTTTGAGAGGATGGAGTATTTGATATTTGGCATAATTAAAGTTAATATATAGAAGAAGTGCAGTAAAATAAAATGTATGTGTAATATGTGTTACAAATAAATTAAATTAAACAAAATAAAATAGATTGTCTGTAAGGAATTTATGTGTATTATTCAGTTGTGAACTCATTCATTTGTTTACGTTCATACTGAAAGTAGGCTACATTGTTGTAAAAAGAAAATTGTGCAGCAGAAATGTGAATTGACTTACTCTCGCGTATTTATTATTAGTGATTTAATAAAAAGTGAGTTCATTTAATAATTTAAATTTAAATTAAACTCTGTCTAATCCTTGTTTCAGTAATTTCATTACATATTTATTTATATATTTACATATTCGCACCTACTTCCAATATACCGGGACAAAGAATATGGACGGGTTGGAGTAAGAGACAAAAAGGAAGAGAAAAAATAATCCTGTACACATAATAATAGGCCAAATGTAAATTTAAATAGTATAAATAGTAGGCCTGTACAGAAGTCAAATGGCGCGTTATTGTTTCTTAAATATGGCTTAGCCAAGCTATACCACATATTTTCTATCGTTCGTATTTGTGACATACCTAAAAATTTAATGAACTGTGGTCGAATTTCGACCACTGGGCGACTACTAGTATTCATTATTCCTACCAAGTTTTATATGTGATAATCATATTATAAAGCTCCTGGAACAATTGTCATAGTTTCGGTCAACGAGATCATAACAACAACGAATTCCTTATAATTATTTCCTCTTTAAAACACTACATATATCTTATCTATTTACAGTGAGGAACAAAAAATAAACTTTTTTGTCTCAGAAAGAAAAATACGTGATTCTGATATTATTTTTTCTCCTGAATCAAATATGATAACGGCTATTCTCCATCACGCAAGAGTTTCCGAGAGACAGAAATTTATAATTTCAAACACTTTAATGTTTTTTACATTCGTAACTACACAATATTCGAACATTCGGACTCACCTAGAAAGTAAGAAATGACAATTTTCTGCTATATTTCGCCTGTGGAGCATCCCTCTTGATGGCCCAAAAATAATCGGCCAGCATATTAGGATTCCTTTGCCTTGATATCTCTTTTCCATAGCTGAAATCTCCTGAGTTAGCTCACTTGGTTTTATTTTACAATGGACAAATGGACGAAAAAACTACTATTGGTACTCATGAGACAAAAATCATGTTGATCAGTATTACTTTTCATACTGTTTTATTAGACTCTCCGACACACTATTTGTGCATCCGACACAATCGTTACAGTTTACTTTATATCCCTCTTCATCACATTACTATATTTTTAAGCTCTGTCAGTTTAAATAAAACAGTTTATTATTATTAATATCAATCAACTATCTATCCATAGTAATTCTGCCCGAAGGCAGGTCCTTCACTGCAATCATAGCATTTTCATGCTATGCTTGCAGCTTTACTAGGGAATTGTAGGTGTGGTAGCTTCCCGTTGCTTTCCACATTTATTAATATAAGTATTATTATTATTATTATTATTATTATTATTATTATTATTATTATTATTATTATTATTATTATTATTATTATAAGTATTAATATTATTCGTTATCCAAATATTTTATTTAGGTCTTCAGTTGTTTTTTTTCTTTGGAAGATTTTCTCGAACTGCCCAGGTTACTGTTTTATTGTATTTTCAAGTGATCTTAGAACATTCTCGAGCAACGAATTTTTATTTTGTATCTTAATTGTGACCACAATATTATGTTCCTGATATTTCTACAATAGCATAACAGTCCAATATTGGGCCTTAGTTTGTCCTGTCCTAGGAGTAACTAGACCTAGTTAATTTACTTACTCTCATTTCCCTAAAGATGTCAATGCATGATATATGCGGAAAAGACATCGATCCAATGAGACATCTAGTAGGCAACTAAGGTATTACTAGGAAGGAGGAGGCCGATAAATGTGACTTAGGGGCCTCTATATTTAGGCTCATGAATCTTTCACCAGCCTGAAAAATCTGGAAACTGGGGATACATGGCTTAAAGTCCTTTCCGAAGGACTTGCTCCTTGGATTTTTCCATCTTAAATAAATCCATCTACCCATGTCGGATTTGAACCTGCGACCTTCGGGACCAGAGGAAAGGAACATAACCACTAGTCCACCGCGGTCGATGCTCCTTAGATTTAGTAAGTTATAAATATCTTCGTGGTATAATTAATAATTCTAAAGTGATTGGGGCGTTAACAGCCCCCTTTATTACAGTCGTATGTAATCAGTAGTGGTCTATATCTCAACTTAAAATTATTTGACTGCCCCCTTGGTCACCTGGCCAGTGTTCCAGGCTACGGATATACCGCTCGTATGATTTCCAGCTTTGTACGCCTACGTGTGAATTATTTTTGAAGAGATTTGGCTGCTTTCCATCAGGGTCAGTTTGCATGTAATTGCATTTTTAAAATAAAGTAAAAATAGAATGTAAAAGGAAAAACAGTAACAACAGAAAAATAATTCATAAGAAGAATTCAGAGACTGTTTCTTCATTTTGTACATAATTCGTACTAATACTATAATTATTATTTTTTGGAGTAGAGAGGACACATGCGGTACATAGTGAAATAGCAATTTAACATTACTAAAAACACCTAGACTAGGAAATGAGGGATAATATATTTTTAAGTTTATTTACCTGAAGTTTTATGCGAAACATTGTCTCTTACTTTAAGATATAAAAATATTACCAGTATATGTGAATGAAATGCCTAGAAAAACTTTTATACCTAAGAGAGATTAAGAAACAGGTGAATAGAGAAAACTACATAACTGTGAGGTACATGATATAATTAGAGCAATTAACTCTCTTTAACTGTGATGTGCAAAACATGTGGCACGAATAAAGAATGAAAGAAGGACATGAAAACTTCCACTAAGAAAACCAGAGGACAATCACTCAGCAGCTAGGCCAAGATTGATGTGAAAAAAACATATTTGGGAAGTAAATTGTATAGATTGAACAATATTAATTCAGAATAGGAATATATGGCGTGCTTCGGTCCTGTCGAACATGGACCTCCAGATATTATATGTCCAATAAGTTATTTGTTTTTACAGCTGAAGAAAACGAGGAAAACTCTGTCAAGATGATCATCATCGGAATTTGAACCCGGGACCTCCTGAACACGAATCTTAAAGTTACCAATGGAACCAATTCGTTCTGTAGTAGGTAGCTTTGAATCTCTTTCTATTTTGAATATGCGAGACTGTGAACTAATTTTTTTTTTGTTTGAGTTTGTTATGCGGAGGGAGACTGTACTTAATGTTTATGTAAGTAGGGAATCCCAGAAATAAACTACTTTATTCAGAATCGCTTTACTTTAAGTGATCCAAGTCAATTCGTTTCATTTGCTGAGTTTTATTTTTTTATACCCCAATCAAGAAGAAGCCAATAAAAGCCGTTTTCCTCTACATGCATTCCATCATTCCATATCGTGTCACGCGAGCAGATCCTATCTCAAACCTAGCTGCCATGTTGCCGCTTTTCTCCACACAAAATGACATTTGCTCATTCTGTTGATTTTCTTTGATACTAGATGTCTCTAAAAGTAATTTCCTTCTTTTTGAAATTAAGTTTTGTTGCTTACTCACTGATATTTCCTTTCTATTAAGGTATTTGTCAATATTCAACTAAAAATTCAATGTGATTTTTCAATATTTTTTCGATCTGTTTGCATAAATTCTTTTACGTTCTTGCAGTTTGAACATAAATATGATTTTTTGTATTTTATTTCGTTTTTGAACAGATATAAAGTTATTGGTAATAAATTTTCAAAGTATTCATTTCTATTTTTATAGCTAAACTGAATATAGCCTCCCTTTAAGAACTGAATTCCTGGAGCTTTTCTACGGATAAAGTCAATGTAGCGTATGGCGTGAGCGTGCATGCACGAAAGATTCAAATATTGGAAATAGCGTTACTTTTATTATATTTTATTAATAATATTTTTAACGGATATATGTGACCCCTAGTTTAGTATAATAAATACGATTAATAAATAAACAAAAGAATGAACTGAATATAGAATATGAAGAAATTAAATAATATCTCATTTCGGGAAATTTGCAAGCATCAGATCCCACGGTTAGCAGAAATAAACCTAAATGCGAAGGGTCCATAAATATCTTCTTCTTTTTCCTTGCAAGTATTAGGCCAAGGCCTGTTACGATTCTACATACAATTTTCCCTCCAGCGTTTCATAGGACGGCCCAGTGATCTTCGTCCTCTTGGTATATAGTTATAAACAGCTTTGGGGATCCATAAATATGTAGCCTGCAATTATACCAGAAATCCTTAAGCTGGATTTGTTTGCAAACATGGAGAAACTCCAAACTCTAAAATCTACAGCTGTGGGAGTCCAAATAGGGTAAACACGCTCACTACCTGTGAGAAAAAAATTACAAATGTAGGTGGATTTTAATAGATTTACGCCCCAAGGAAACATGTAATGTAAATTAGCCAATAAAAATCAGAGTTAGGATGTACAACAATATATGGAAATAAAGAGTTCGGAATTCGATACTAAAGTCATGAGGACAAACTAATGACACTTACACTTAATAGTTCGTGGAGAGAAGAACTAAATTGTATTGTTTGAATAATGTCTTGAAATAACAATCACGTGACTTAGTAAGAATCTCCTCGATTTCTAAATCGTCAGATAGATGGAGTCCTCGTACTGCACCGTGTTGGTGCTGGATCGTACCAATGTGTTGATAAATACCTTGAGTTGAAAACATAGATTGCTCAAATTAATATATCTTTGCCCGGGCCCATAAAAGACAAAGATTAATTCAACTTTCCTTAATGAATTGTTAAACATGTAATATGTTGTAAGCCATGCAGATAACAATCGTGGAAGTTCTTGGAAAGAGGAAATCATATACGCTTGAGAAAGCCTTGGAAGTTTACACTCATATCTGACATTGACTAGCTACTAAATCAATATGCAGAATTTACTTAGAAGCAGATAACTAAAGTTTAATGTGAGTAAAAAAAGTCAGATATAACATTGATATAAATAAAAGATAGTTAGCTTGACATTGAAAATAAGTTGACAAAAGAAACAACAGTCTCATTGATCATCTATACAAAACAATAGTAATAAACCATACGTACTCTATTACATTCACACTAGTCCCGCCAAGGGCTAGGGTACACGATCCTTGTGGCCCCACCCTGGCCTAAGGGACTAATAAACAAAACAAGCTCCTCCGAGCTATATCGACTTGATTCCTTAGGTTGACTATTTAACTCATGCCCCAAATGGGAGTCACTGACCAATCACGTTTCAATGATTTCTGTTTTACAACCAATCAGAGTCGTGTTTCACCAAATATTTATCAGTGTTATAATTACCATATTAAAGAAAGCTCCTCCTTCAATATTGCGTTCCTTTGGCAATAAATAGTATGATCTGGTTGCAGTGATAAACAAAAGAAGCAGTAGAAGCGTACCTACCGTTTCTCATTTGTTTTCAAACATCGCCGTTTACATTAAATATATAAATATTTTAAAATAACTATAGTTAAATAATGAATTGTGAGTAAACAGCTTAATTTTATTCGTTAAATAGTCCTAACAAATGCCACTCTTGATTTCCAAATTCTCTAGATAAATTCACTCCTCACTTCGTGAGTCGTGAATTTATCGATAATTTGGAAATCACTCGTGGCATTACTTATGATAAACAGATGATCTAACTTGATGTTAGTAAGCGTAGCTTTATATGAGAGTTCACTAGGATAAGGGAGTATGCGCGATAGCACACGGCGCGTAAAGGAAAGGAGGGAGGTACGTAGGAGAGAATTTGGCACTGTTCACTAAGGTCACAGAACAAATGGAGTCGCAATGACGTATTTGTTGCGCAGCATGACGTAATCCATGTATCGAAAACTTGATTTCGGTACAGTACGTTTGGGATATTGAATGCCTATAACAGAAAATTTCTATCAATCAAGTGTAAAGTTCATTTAAGTTTGTAAACGAAGAGAAATAAAATAATTTAATTATGAACTATTGTCTTGCTTTCCACGCAACTCTCCCTCCGGTCCCTATACAAGGACGAATCTCAGTGCTCTACCTGAAAACAAGTAGGAACCGACTAGCTACCGAGTAGGGCAATCAACAATCTATATGAATTAAAGTAGTGGCCCAGTGACATTTACGAATCATCAAAACTACGCCACCAAACTTTACTGCCCCATATTTTGGAAGAAGTATGAATAATAGGAATGCACAGTTACAACCTTCATCCACTGCTTGTCTTTTAAAATAACTTTGTTGTCACAATTTTTGTAACCTCAAAATAACTCACTGTAATGCATAGTCTCTCTTATCTCACTTATCAGAATTTTAGTATTTGTCCTCTAATCCATATTTGCATCTTTCACTTATTTCGTAAACTTGGCTTGAAAATACTCTCCTATCTGACCTTGCAAATATCGATAAATTGTTGCGAAATGACAGATTGGGATTAAGACACGAGAGTGTTGCAATGTATATACGAACATATTTGGAGCCAAAGATATTTCCCACTCTTCATGTAATTACTCGCCTCGACCCGAGTTTCTCTTTGTAAAAATTAAGGGAACAAGCAAAAGTGTTTGTTAAGGATAATTTACAAAACATTATGGGGACAATGGGTGAAATTCTTATTTTCCACAATTTTATAGGTAGGAACTTCATTTTTGGTATGTATATCGATGTTGGTATACATAATAAAATGTCCAAACAGTATCAAAAGTTTTAAAATACCGTAAACAAATTTTAGTTTTAACAAAATATGCTTTTTCGAAATCTATCTCCATTGTCACGTCTGAGATAAAATGTTAATATATATATATATATATATATATATATATGTATATGTATATACTTACTTACATTCAGTAAGATGTACATAATAAAATATTCAATTCAAAATTTGCATTATTTTCCTAGCAGAGATATAAAACTTAATGTATAATTAATTTATATTTTTGGTATAGATAATCATATATTTTATTACTTCTTTTGATAAATTCTTAATATATAAAACTTATGATTACATCATTTCATTAATTTGAGTGTCCAGAACATTCTGTAAAATTCTCAGACCCATATTGTAAAAAGTATAGGAGAATATAGATTTTAAACACAAAAAATGCGATTTGTTTATAAATATGAAAAAATAAAATAACGTTTTCATGTATGTTAAGGATAGTAATTTCAAAATAGACTATAAATGTCTGATGAGGTACCAAGAGAACTTAGAATGAGGAAAATATTAATCTCGACACACCAGGAAGGAATTACCCAAAAACTACAATATTACCCTTAAATGGCGATTTAAATAGCGCAACACTTTAAATATGACGTCATTAACCTATATTCTAAGTGTCATAGGTTTGTGAAACTCGGTAATATGTTAATAAAGGTACTTTTTTCCCTTCAAAAAATAAAGATTGAGATTTTTAACCACAAATTGTCAATTTTCACCCATAGCCTCCTTAAATGTTTGTCATTTGCTTGATGATGTATCTGCTGTTCTTAATCAGATATCATTTTATGAGATTGTTACCTTATGTGGTGACTTCAACAGTAACCTACTGGCACTGCTACCCAGGATTCGAACCTGGGATCCCAGTCGGAATAACCGAGCTAGTCACGAGTCTATCGAGCAATAAATATGTAAACAGGCCTATGTAAAAGAAAGAGAAACTTATTAAATTGGAATGAGGAGCAACAGAACTTAACTTGCAGGTTGTTAGATATATTGGCTAAGTGTTTTGATATGAAGAAATCACCCTCTCCAGAAATAATTAATTAGCTAGTCATATTTTGCTGATATGTGATATGCTGGATTCTAATAATAAAAAGGAAAATTAAAAATGATTTATCTCTTCATCATACTGTAAAAATTATAATCAATTGAAATCAATCTTTTCATGGACTTAGTTAATAGACAGTATCATATTTAATATGTAACAAATCAACAACACATTAATCTAAAATAAGTCACAGTAAACCTTGGTTTTCCTGAACATTCGTAAACATTTATGAGTAGAGTTCTTTTCCACCCTGTAATTAATTTATACGCATCCGTTTAAATAACTGTACATAACAATAAAGCATACACTTGTGTCTAGATTTTTCTCAAGTTATGTTGGTATTGCTACAAGTTTATGAGGAGTTCGTTTGCATGCCTGTAAGTGTGGATGAACTCAACAGGTTATACTCTTTCCAGATTCATTTTCGTTAATCTGAAGAATGTAACAATTAAAAAATCACATGTCTCAAGAAATAGATTTATAGATAAAGGCGACTTGATAACCTCATCAATAAAATCATCTGTGCTAGTAAAAGTTAAGTATCTTCGGTTATTTCGAATTCGGTATAATCAAGTGGAAATCTTCACGCTCTATCGCTGGGGTGTAGTTTGTTACGGTGAGTCGATGAAGTGTATTCGATAGCTACGCGTGCTTGAGTCAAATATTTTCAAAGTCCAAATGTTTAACGGACTATAACTTTAAATTTAATGATTTCTCGGACGAATCTAAATGGTAACTGGATCGTAGAACGCGGTCTGTAGATCTATGATGTTTAAACACTGAACTCAGAGTGACCAATACTGAACTTTAACTGAATCGGAGATCGCGGTCTATAGATCTATGATGTTTTAACACTCAATACAGAATCACTGAGAGTGAGAGTATTTTGATATATGTTCTTGCTTATAAAGACGATAGCTCCTCCCACTTCTTTCGATTCCACTCGATACAATTTGAATATACATATGTTAAAATAATGTTATTTGCTAGTATGTGCTTCCTTAGAAGGGGGGTTACGCCCTTGGAGTTTCTGAGATGTAAATTTGACCATACCGCTGTGTATACCTTGATAATTTACACGTGTGGTTTCTTTATGTGTAAATGTTATCCTTATTTCTTGGATTTTCTGGTTAATAGCGTTAATTACAGTTTCTAAGAACTGGGTCAATTGCTTTTTGATATAACTAATGTTATCTTTTCTTAAGGGGAATGAATATTTCTTGTTATTTGTATAGACTAATAAATGGAAATAGTTTTATTTTTTTTGACAATGCCCTTTGTGTTCCTATATTATTTGTTATTTGTGTAGTCAGGTAGAATTTCGGCAATACCTCTTTTTTCTGGACAATGTAGATGGAATTTTCCTGGGTATATTTCTACTTTTCCACTTATGTCTTTTATAGCGATATTAGTAATATATTATATTTTGGTTATTTATTAATTTATTTAATTTTTATAAAAAAATTGATATAATTTCTATAATCCTTGTAATTTTCTGATTATAATGATCTATTATAAGACATGTTTATCTTATGGTACACTTTTAATATATTTTCGGAACATTTTTAGTTTTATATTTATGTATATTAGAGTATTTCTTAGTTTATATGTCTCCTATCATATTATTCGCTACAAGTTCTAAATTAGTCTTAGTTACATATCCTAGTTTAACTGTTTTTTATGAACAATATGCGATAGGTATAGCTATAACAAATGACACTGGTCAACATGATTTTTGTCTCATGAGTACCAATAGTTAGTTGTAATTAATGCAGTTTTTTATCGTGTTTTCAAATATGTATTCGGAATTTCTCAATCACCCACAGTTTTTTTATTTCAATTTCAATTCCATCCATAGTAATTCTGCCCGAAGGCAGGTCCTTCACTGCAATCATAGCATTTTCATGCTATGCTTGCAGCGTTACTAGGGAATTGTATGTAGGTGTGGTACCTTCCCGTTGCTTTCCACACCGGTGAAGGATGATGATGATAATGATAAGGATGATGATGATGGCCATATGATTTAGGGGACCGTTTGGGCCTTAAAGTTTTCCTGACATTTGTCTTACAGGTGAGGAAAAAACCCGATAAAAACCTCACTCAGAAAAACTGCCCCGACCGGGGATCGAACCCGGGCCCCCTGCGTGACAAGGCAGCACGCTACCTCGAGACCACGGCGGTGGACCCAATTTCAATTAATGGATTTAAATTATTATTTTTTTAATAAACGTTTTTTCGTCCATTTGTCCATTTAAAATAAAACCAAATGAGCTAACTTAAATGGTTTCAGCTATGGAAAAGAGATATCAAGGCAAATGGAATCCTAATAATCTGGCCGATTATTGTTGGACCATCAAGAGGGATACTCCACAGGCGAAATATTCCAGAAAATCGCAATTTCTTACTTTCTAGGTGAGTCCGAATGTTCGGATATTGTGTAGTTACGAATGTTGAAAATATTAAAGTGTTTAAAAATATAAATTCCTGTGTCTCGGAAATCTTGCGTCATGGAGAAACCCCGATATCATATTTGAATTCAGGAGAAAAAATATCAAAATCACATATTTTTCTTTCTGAGACAAAACAAAAGTTTATTTTTTGTTGCTCAGTGTTATAATAATAATAATAATAATAATTATTATTATTATTATCATCATCATTTTATGATATGCTTTGCAGTTTTACTAGGGAATTGTAGGTGTGGAGCTTCCCGTTGCTTTCCACACCGGTGAATGGTGATGATGATGATGGCCATATGATTTCGGGGACCGTTTGGGCCTTAAAGTTTTCCTGACATGTGTCTTACAGGGGAGGGAAAACCCCGATTAAAACCTCACCCAGAAAAACTGTCCCGACCGGGGATCGAACTCGGGCCCGTTGCGTGACAAGGCAGCACGCTACCTCGAGACCACAGCGGTGGATTATATATATATATATATATATATATATATATATGACGAATAATCCATTACTTCAGTCGATCTTGATCTACATGGACGCGGAGGCACCTCGGTCACACATAAACTAATCCCCAACATCGGGTAGATTAAATAATAATTATCATTGATTAAGTAATCTAAATTTTGAATAACTACAAATACTCATAGTGATAAAAAGGAAAATATTAGTGCGGAGATGTGAATTTTCTACTGAGAGAACTCAGTTTAATTAGAATAATTAAGAATTACAACGAAGTACCGGTAATAAACATATATTTTTAAAAAATAACAGTTTTGATTTACTTTAAAATACTTACAATCTCCCTGGAGAGAGCCTCATAGCGAACCCAAGAGCTACCAACAAACACTTTAAATCTAACCGGATGATTTTTAATTCTATCATCTCATCTGTTCCTTCAAGTAATTTAATTCCTATTAATTTGAATAATAGCATCTCAGCGAAGCCCGTGCAAATATTTAAAGAACTTATATAATATCGAGAGGCAGAAAATAACTGGGGGGTATCCCAATCCTACAATTATTTTGGAACCGTAATTTAACAAAACATCACGATAAAAACGTCACTACATAATGTCACCACAACGTGACACAATAACTTCCACAATAAATCCTGCTTCATCACACACCTGTATCCCCAGCTAGAATTTACGATTATTCCCAGTAAAATTCACATCTTTCAAAATATGGTTGGAGTTATTTTCTCCTCGTTATTAGTCTATTTACTAAAAAAATTCTCTCTGGTTTTCCCATGAGAAATTTTCATGTATCTCTCTCTCTTTCCACATTCGTATCACATATCCAACACATCGCAGTCTAAGACTCATAGCAGTTTTTATTACATATTTCTACCACAAAGTTCAAGTAGCTCACTGTTATTTAGTTTTTTCCATTCAGTTACAGTTCGTCTCTTTGGTCCTACAATTTTCTACGAATTTTATTATCAAATACTAGTAATATTTTTCTCCTCTCTTGATGTAAGATACCATGTTTCGCATCGATATAATGTAACTTGAAGAATAATAGTTTTCGTACATTTATTGTTATTTTAATCCCTAAATATAAATTCATTGCATAAACATATTTTCATTGTTATTAGCAAATTATTTGTATACGTATATTTTATAATTTCCTTATCAACTCGTATTGTGTATTATGTGTTATTAATTATTAGTACACATTTTCCTCATTAGAGAATTGTCACAAAGGCAAAGTGTCACTGACAATTTATTTTTAACTTAATGAAATAGAATGTGTAAATATGTTAAAATTTCAAATTGTAACTACATGTAAATACTATAAAGAAGAACTTTTGTAAAGATAGTTCCTTAAAATGGATATTACACTCGAATGGCAGCAATTGCAATTTTAGAAATTCATACTTTATCCAAATCTAAGGATTTCCAATATTGAGGTAAGAATCCTGGTATTTTAATTCATAATAGTTAATAGCTGTATTTTTAATCGTTGTGAAGCAGGAGAGAATAACTCACAATTTTAACTTCATGAGTTAAAGTAAATAACAATAATATAGTTTAATAATAATAGGCCTAATATAATAATAATAATAATAATAATAATAATAATAATAATAATAATAATAATTATTATTATTATTATTATTATTATTATTATTATTATTATTATTATTATTATTACATTCAATGGAAATTTTTCCTTGTTGCAAAATTGTTGTATATTCACCATTATTATTATTATTATTATTATTATTATTATTATTATTATTATTCCTTTTCTGGGAAATACCCTATACCTAGCAAAATTGTTTTGGATGATGAAATTTTAGAACGAGCAAATTAATTTAATTATTTGGGTTATAATTTAACATTTCAAGATGAAACTGATATATCAAAGAAAATCACAAATTTCACAAAAAACAAGGGGGTAATTAACAGTATAATGAAACCATCTTTAGTACAGAAGAACACAAGATTACGGCTTTATAAGATTCTCGCAAGACCAGTATTAAGATATGGTAGTGAAGCATGGATAATACGACGAAAATATGAAAGCCGAATAACAGCAAACGAGATGCGATTTATGCGCCGTACAGCAGGCTATACAAAGTGGGACCATGAAATAAATGAGGAAATTATGGAAGAGTTGGATGTAGAACCCATTCTTCAGTATATACAAATCTACCAGAACAACAACGAACGCCGTCTCATAGAATTCCAAAAGCCATGCTTCATTACTACCCCCAAGGCAGAAGATCGCTGGGACATTCAAAAAAGCGCTGGATGGAAAATTCCTCTTTGAGACCGTAACAGGCCACGCGGCCTAATGCTTCCATTGATGATGATGATGATTATTATTATCATTATCATTATTATTATTATTATTATCATTATTATTATTATTATTATTATCATTATTATTATTATTATTATTATTACATTCAATGGAAATTTTTCCTTCTTGTAAAATTATTTTGTATATTCACCACATGTCATATATAATTTATTTTTAGTGCAAGTATAATGTTTTCTAATGGATACTATTGGTGATAATTATGAAGCCGGTGATTGCTATACCTATAATTTGCCTTGGAGTGGAAGAGGTCCCTGAAAACATCATTCAAGAAATTCAAACCTACTGGAAATCGAAGTCGGAGTTTCTGCGTGAGAGGAAACTATGTTATTCATATCTAAAGTGGTTTTGTTCTGTATCAGGAATTGTTTTTAGCTACTCCAGCGGTCTAGTTTCCCAGTATGTTACGTGTTTATGGTTGATAACATGAATGATAGTCAAAGGTTCATGACAGATATTCTGATACTATTATGTTGGATAGTACACAAAAACTTGGAACTGAATAACTGGAGGTGGTTTTCTAGCCTACTGCCACATAATAATTATACAGGATGTTTCAGAATAAGTATTACAGACTTCTTGCGTACTATTTCGATGTAAAATAAGTTTGAAAATGGAAACACAATGGTCTCATATATTGTTTCTTGTGTTTCGGAATAAGTATTATAGACGTCTAGGGATAGTACTACACTTGTCGAGTCGGAGGAAGATATTCTTGAACGAAATCTGCAGCAGCAGACATTATTGAGCACACATAAGGTTTTGTGGGACGTGTGTATGAAAGAATGCGTCGCAGGTACAACTTTGTGCAACGAATAACAGGGTCGCCACGTGGAACCACACTTATAGTACAACTCCTAGAAGTATCTAATACATATTCTGAAACACAAGAAACACTATATCATCCCAGTATTTTTCGATATTTAAACGTATTTTACATCGAAATGGTACGTTTCCGGATATCTTGTTAAAACTTCGTCTACGAAGTCCCCACTACAACCCCTAAAAGTCTGGAATACTTATTCTGAAACACCCTGCATAGTAACTTCCCACTTCAACATAGACGACTTCCAGTTTTCCACGGCATCTCATGACACATCCATCAACTACAGCATTCAGAAACAAAGTCTGATTTTTTAAAAGTAATTACGTTTATATTCCTGAATATAATCTGAATTCCACGCAAGATGTCTTATTTAGTATGGCGTTTTCCTACTAAATCTAATATTTTTACTCTTCTTCGGTTGGACCCTACTAACTAAGTAACTCAATGACATGATCTAAACCTTAGGTTTATAGCCGCGCGGAAATAAGCTCTCCATACATCCCTATCCTAAGCCAATGTTTTCCAATCATCCCCTGTATAATCTACTTCTCTCAAATCATGGTTAATGCTATTTTTCACCTCATTCTTGGTCCACTAACTGGGCGTTTTCCCTCTGGTTATCTTCAAGAAGATTCCATGTACCTTTTTCATTTCCCATTCTTGCCACGTGTCCTGCCCATCGTAGTCAACGAGACTGTACTTATATATCTGGCTTCTTATAAAGATCATATAGCTCACTGTTATGTATTTCCTCCATTCACCTGTTCGTTCATCTCTCTTTGGTCCAAGACTTTTCCAAGAACTTTATTCTCAAATATTCGTAATCTCCTTTCCTCCCTTAAAGTACGAGTCTAGGCTATGTTTCGCATCCGTATAATACAACTAGGAGAATAACTGCTTTAAATATTTTCAGTTTAACGTCTTCTGAAAGGAGCTGGGACGACGAGAGTTCCTATAATGCATAATAGCATGCATTTCCAGAATTCAGGCTATGTTAAATTTTCTTATGTAGCTCATTCCTATTTGTGATTATTGATCTTACTAGGTATTCGAATTCAGCCATTTCTTCAAAATTTCTCCCATTTGTCATTAGCCGAAGCTACATTTCCATTATATGTATATTGCGTTGCGCTTGTAACGCAACCAGGGCGAAATTTCTATTACTAAAAGCTCAAATACACATCGCCGGAGGGAAAATTAGTTACAATTACAAGAAGCGATGGACTGAACACCTGCAACGAATGAATAACAACAGACTTCCGAAGCAGGCTTGGATGTACAAACCACGAGGGAGAAGAGATCCTGGCAGACCAAGAAAGCGATGGAGTATTGAGCCAGAACAGGCTATGGAGCCTATAACGTGAAGATGATGATGTATTTATATTAGAGAACACATTTTTATTTTCATTGACTATTTAACTCATGCCCCAAATGGGAGTCAATGACCAATCACGTTTCAATGATTTCTGTCTTACAACCAATCAGAGCCGTGTTTCACGAAATATTTATCAGTGTTATAATTACCATATTAAAGAAAGCTCCTCCTTTTTAATATTCTGAACAGGTCTGACCATTATTTTGCAGTGACTGAGTCAACAGTAAAGCCGCCATATTTGAATGTTCAAAATGGCAAAAACAAGATTTGGCTGTGCTTCAAATGAAGATATAGACGAAATAATTAAGCAATCTAAGCCCCATAACACTCAACGTAATAGGAAATATATTTGGAATCAGTTCGAACAATTTTGTCAACTACGAAATTACGTATTAACAGCAGAAACTCCAACCAAAGACATTGCCAACATACTGAAAGACTGGAGCATTAATATGAGGAAAATAAATGGAGAAGAGTACAAAGAATACAGCTTGAAAACCATGTGGAATGTTACTGCAAAAATGATACAAGAGAAATATTTTATTGAACATCAACGAGATTTTAATCCGTTCGTCGATCAAGAATTTAATGACGCCAGACAAGCAAGAAACGCAAAAATAAAAATACTTCAAAACATGCTAGAGAAAAGAAAGGTGAGTGCAGTGGCTTTTAAGTCTGATGAATATGAAAAAATGATTAATAATTGTCAGGAGAAATCCCCTGAAGGATTACAAATTAAGTTCTACCTTATCGCTTCCCTAGAATTGGTATGGCGTGGGGGAGAGAGAAGCTGTAAAATGCTTAATTCACTATTTTCAAGAGGAACTAGATCATAATGGTAAGCCGACAGGAAGGATTGCATATAATCCAGTGTTTTCCAAGACATGTCAAGGAGGCGATCAAAAGCTCTGCGATACAAAATGGCTAATACCAAATCAGAAAAACCCGAGAAGGTGCCCAGTGAGACTGTATAAACTTCTATTGGAAAAACGCACTGACAAAATCAAAACAGACCGTTTTTTTCATTACTCCTAACCCATTCTACCAAAAGTCTGGAATTTGGTATAAGAATTGTCCAGTAGGGCAAAATCATCTATCGATATGGACAAAAATGTGTGCAAGAAAATCTGGATTGGACATAAACAAGCATAAAGTGAGCAACCATTCAAGTCGTTCAACCGCTGTTTCGAACATGCTTAAAAGTTGGAATTCAAGAAGTCGTAAAAATTACTGGTCATGTCAACGCAGCATCACTCAAACCGTATCTGAAAATAAACGAAGAACGCCATTCAGATATCGTCCGCAGATTGAGAAACAACATGCCTACTACGTCGTCATCTACATTAAATATAACAAGTAATGAACAGATTCCCTCAAACTACAAATTTGACAATTGTGTGTTTAATAATTGTGTTTTTAAATAATTATATTACCGTGTTCTTTTTGATAATTCTGTGTTCAATAAATGTGTTTTTAAATAATGATTTTACCGAATTGTTTACTAAAAAAATAAATTAATAACCCATAATTTTGGTTATAATATACAGTTTGACGTGTTTCATTTTTTCTCCACTAGGGTGCATTCTTACAATATTGCGATGATATTTCAAGTTTCCCACGCCAGATGGCAATATATAACATTATATGATCTTGTTGCAGTGGATGGAGAAGCGAAACATAACGTTTCTCATTTGTTTACAAACATCGCCGTTTACATTAAATAAATAAATATTTTAAAGTAACTATATTTAAATAATGATTGTGAGTAAATAGCTTAATTTTATTCGTTAAATAGTCCTAACAAATGCAACTCTTGTTTTCCAAATTCTCTAGATAAATTCACTCCTCACTTCGTGAGTCGTAAATTTATCGATAATTTGGAAATCACTCGTGGCATTACTTATGATAAATAGATATGTTGCAGAACAATGAGCAATAACTAAAGATTAACCCTTATATTAGTAAGCTCTATTTACTCGTGCCAGTTATTTAAATATGACGGACCACAATGAAAATGAAATCGTGCATAACTGTTTGTTATCAGGTATACTGTGTAATTCAACAAACATTTAAGTAATTTCTACTCTTTTTTTTCTCTCTTTTGTTAAACATTAGACAATACTCGGCGTGCATTGCTACTCCTAAATAAATCAAACATTGATTAATTATAGTATATGGTACACATTGCTACAAAGGATACACGGCGGTTCCGAGTCAATTTTTAATTTTGAATTTCAGGTAAACCCACACTTCTAGTGGCCGGATTTCGACGATTTTTGGCCAATACCTACCTCCGTTTATTTTAATATAATTTAATGCGTTTCGTTGTGAAACATCGAAAATTGCGACCGCTAGAGCGTTTTTTAGTTCTTTGTTTCAGCTGAACTCCTACACCTAATGGTCTTACCGAGTCAAATTGTAAATCTAAACCATCCAGGGAACCACTCGAACAAAATCACAAAAAAGAAATCAAAATCAGTACAGTCGATTAGGAGGGAGGAGTTGCCGAACTTAACGCACGGTATTTGATTTATATACAGGGTGCTCTAAAATTCCCGTTACAAACTTCTGGGACTTGTAAAAGGGATAGAGTTGATAATATCTAGAGTTGGAAACCTTGTCCGGAAACTTACCGCTTCCATACTACAGTCGTTTGAAAATGTGTTTTTAACGCGACCACTTTTACAAGTAATTTATTATAAGGCATGACACAATACGTCACTTGTTTTACAATTCAACTCATTAATAAACAAAGAAACAAAATGGAAATTGAATCATGACTTGCATTAATAATCCGGGATACACCCTCCACAATCAATTTTTGCAGTTTTCAAAATTTCAATTTTTTTTTACATTTTTTAAAAAAGCACCAAGTCTTGGAATACTTGACAGGGAAATTTTCGATTTAGACGAATTTCGAAGCTATTACATGTTGAGACGTGTGATGTACGTTCAGGCAATGGTTGTTTTCAAACGGCTGTATCACAGAAACGGTAAGTTTCCGGACATGATTTCCAATTCTAAATATTATCAACTCAATCTCCTCTACAAGTCCTAAAAAATTGTAAGGGGAATTTTAGAGCACCCTGTATGTATATATATATATATATATATATATATGACAAGATAAGAAAAATAAATGCCTGGACGGGATTTGAATCCGGATCTCTGAGTTGATATCTCAGTGCACTACCACTTACGCTACCAGGCGAATCCAGAACAAACATTTATTTTTATTATTACCAGATGTAGCGGGAACTCGGTCTCCACTGCCACCTAGTAGCTACTATAACAAGTAAGCAAATTAAAGAGAGTATTTTTACTTTATAGTAGAGACGCTTTTTCGGTGTTATAATTAAACCTTTTTGACACTGAGCAATGCAAGCTTAATATGACAAGATAAGAAAAAATGCCTGGACGGGATTTGAACCCGGACCTCTGTGTTGATATCATATATATATATATATATATATATATATATATGTGTGAGAGAGAGAGAGAGAGAGAGAGAGAGAGAGAGAGAGAGAGAGAAATATAGAGAGAGAAAATTCGCAGCTCTGTTATTAGAGAAGAATGTGAAATTGAACCTATAAACCTCTGGATAAATGATAGAAGACTAAATTGGAACGATCACATTGATAGAATAGAGAGTAGTAGATTGGTGAAGAAAGTACGTGGCTGGACACCTCAGCAGAAAAGGCCATTAGGAAGACCACAACTACGATGGAAGGACGTCACTATTCCCCGGACCTGAAGTGAATGAACACGCAACAAGCTGCCAGCTTTCATGCGTAGATGAAGAAGAAGAAGAATAGGTATTAAGTAAATCAAACAAATTCAATATATGGGTTATTGGCATATTGAAAAATAATCCTTCCATTTGAAATAATTTACTACATTTCGGCTATTTTGTAATTATTAATTTAGCACGATCCGTTATAAAGGTTTCAGTAAATTGCGAAGGAATGAAGCTATTGAGGCGTTCTCTTGAAAAACATGTTTGAAAACAATTTGCAGACTTTCATCGATCCTATATAGTAGACACCAAAACTGATCATGACCTATAGGTATATATACTTTCAAGATGAGAATATATGCATATATGAAGTTATACATCTGTGCCTTTTACGCTCTAGTGGCCGCAATTTTATTTAATCGATACCAAACTTGGCATATAGCAATTAATTAATAAAAGTGCGTGTCATTCATTTAGGTCTAAGAGTAATACGAAGCAGTCAATCATGACAGAAATAAATTCAAGTAAGGAAGCTGGTTCAAACCCGGTAAGGTCTATGATTTTTTAGGATGGAAAAATCCAAGGTACAAGTCCTCCGGGAGAGACTGTAAGCCGTGGGTCCCGAGTCAGAAGACTGTCAGGCTCGTAAATGAATCACAAGCCTGAATAAAAAGGCCTCTGTGCAAAATTTACCGACTGTCTCCCATCCAGTAATACCTTAGTTACCCACTAGATGTCTCATCGTGCCGCAAGACCGACCCACTATCAGTCGCTCACATATATGGACAAATTAATGTAATTATCATCCTTCATATCATTGGGGTAATGTCACACCGCCTTCCAGGTGCCTCAACCTGAGAAATGGATTACAATTCCGCCAATGCCAGGAGAGGAAGCGAGAAATGTCGTAGAAGACAACCTGGTGGTATTAGAAAAAAAGTGCGATTCAATTGATTTTAAATATAATTTATTTTTGACTTGTACTTTTACCAAGAACAACCTGGAAGAACAACATTCAAAATTCAATGAGGAAATTTGGTGTAACACATGAAGACACAGAGGACAGAGAACGATGGAGAACTTTAATTAAGGGAAATTTGTGAATGTTTGTTGCAAACTGATAGTTTATAATTCCGTAGTCATTTATATTTATTTATTTTTAATTCATATGAATTACTAAGATTCGTTGGAGAAAACCTTCATTGATGAGGAAAATTCTCAAAATGAATGGAAATGAGCTTTTACGTTGCTCCTTTTTGTATTACCGGTATTATCTCTTCTTTTATATCCACGTTTCTTAAACTTTGTCTTTTACGCATATCGACTTCAGAGTCGCGCGCGAGCACGCTCACACTCACAAACTCACACATTCACACACTCACACACTCATACACACACTCACACACGTACACAAAAACACACAGACTCACATGGAATTCGGTCTTCCCTTTAGAGAAAAATGCCTATATTGAAGACTTAACTGCTGACTACTAGACCAGGAGACCGACCTATAAATTCGTAAGCTCTACATACAGAGTTTCAAACACCAGCAAGTACTGTGACTACAGTGTATCTGTAATGTAACACTTTTTATATTAGCCCTTTTACCGGTACGAAATTACGTAATGAACATACTCGTGATTTCCTTCCAGTAGGCTCATATAAAAAGCTATATACCATGGTGAAGGAATAATAGGGGTCAAATGTGTACAATGGGTCCTCAGCTTTACAATATAAGTGACGATAAGCAGATATTAAGGGACAATTACAGGCGGCTTCGTGACGGGAAAGCGGTTTAGACGCTAGAATCCTCTTCACCTCTGGGGTCCAGAGATCGAGGGTTCTTACTCCATGTGGGGTTCGTGGTGGGGACGAAACGGAGCTTGAGAAGGTTTATCTCGGGGTTTCTCCCGTTTTCCCCTGCCCAAAATTTTCATTCCACCATTTCTCCGTACTCATCTCATCGATTTAATTTAATTTATTTCATCCCCACCTGTGACGGTGCGTCAGGGATGGTCGACCGGCATCCTTTACTTCATAGACCTCTATAAATATAGGGCATATCATTTCATACCTCGATACGACGCTGAGTTGGACACGAGTTGTGGATATATATTTTATTAAATAAATTGTTGGCTAGGCTGTACCTAGATGAAAATGTTTACAAAATGAATCTGAATTTAACTCAAACACGCGTCTGCTATTTCACGCGATATGCATTTTATTGAATAAAACCCCCCCATAAAAAATACCACACGGCAATTTGTGCTAAACAGGGTTATATTTAATTTCCTGTATTCCATATCAGTGGCGTTTTATTTTCAATTGAACTCTACATATTTTCTTTTCATTTTACAGAATTAATGAATAATCATAATAATCTCCCTCGGGTATTAGACCCTAGTGGGTCATTTTCGGTCTTCTGTTACCAATGCTTCTTAAATCTTCTCACATTTTAACGTCTCTTTGGAATATGTAGACCTACAAGTATTTATGCAATCAATTGATTTGGTGAAAATCCATAATCATCATCATCAGCAGCATCAAGGATTAGACCTTAAGGTCTGTTTCGATCTCATACTAGAATCAGTCTGTCCCATCTTTTACTGGGTCTTCCTGCATTGCTTCGTCCTAGTGGTTTGTAATGAAGAATCTATTTTGGAATTCTACTGTTATCTATTCTATTGATGTGGTCCACCCATTCATCTCTGTATTGTGTAATTGTATCTAATAGTTTGAATATATTTAGTTCACTTTGTATATTTTCATTTCGTTTTCGATCTGTTATTGTATATCCAGCCACGCTCCTCAGAAATCTAATTTCTGACATTTATATTCTTCGTTCCTGGTTTTTTGTTAAGACACAGGGTTCCGAACCATATATCCAAGTATTGGAACCGCTATTATTTTATAAAATTTTTAAAGTGTCTCTTTCTGGTTCCTTCGAAACATCGTTTGACGGTGCCACACATATAATTAAATTTATTTATTTTGTTTTCAATGTCTTCACTTTTCTGTATGATATATTGTATCCCAGGTAATTAAAATTGCTCACCTGTTCTACTATTATATTCTCTAATTTGATTTTTACTTTTAGTGGCTCATATCCTCGAAAAGGTAAAACTTTTGTTTTTAGAGTAGATATTTTCAAGTTTATGTTTCACATATTTTACTTAATTTATATATTGCCCATTGTAAGCCATCTTGTGTCTCAGATATCATGTCCTGATCGTCTGCAAAAAGTAAAGTATCTAATAAAATATCGTCAATTTTAAAATGTTCGGTTAAAACAATTTGCCAATTCTGTATGGCATCGCCTATATATATTCATCCATCCATCCATAGTAATTCTACCCGAGGACAGGTCTTTCACTGCAATCATAGCATTTTAATGCTATACTTTGCAACATTACTTGGGAATTGTAGGTGTGGTAGCTTCCCGTTGCTTTCCACGCCGGTGAAGGATGATGATGACGATGATAATGATGATGATGGTCATATGGATTCGGGGACTGCTTGGGCCTTAAAGGTTTCCTGACATTTGTCTTACAGGTGAGGAGAAACCCCGATAAAAACCTCACCCAGAAAAACTGTCCTGACCGGGGATCGAACTCGGGCCCGCTGCGTGACAAGGCAGCACGTTACCTCGAGACCACAGCGGTGGACGCCTATATATATTTTTTTTCACTTTGTATATCTTAATATATAAAAATTTCGTGTCACGTTGTTTGTCCGCGATGGAATCCTAAACTACTGAACCGATTTTAATAAAATTTTGCACACTGTGTGCAGTTTGATCCAACTTGAGACTTAGGGTAGTTTATAACTAAATTTATAGTCGCATTATTTTTTTATTGCAAATTATTTGTTTATTATTTAACAAAGAGTTATAATTATCTGTGAGTTCCATACGATTCTAACAGATAGTGGTGTAAGGTAATTTGGTAAGGTAATTGGTTTATTATTTAACAAAGAGAGATCCAGATGGCTGTGCTTTTTGTTGCAACCGCGAATTTCAATTGAATTACAAATATTGATTATTTTAAGTGTGTTCAGTGTTTATTTTCAATATTATTAATTTCGTGTGTAAGTATTTGTTTTAAGTAATCTGGCTGAAAAACAGCAACTTAATTAAAATTTTTAACGTATACCTTAGCTACAGCAACGCGTGGCCGGGACTTCTAGTATATATATATATATACAAAGTGTAAATCCATTATGTATTTAATAAATAAACCTTTTAAAGTTTTATACGATTTTCGTAAATATTTATTTTATTTAACATTCGTAAAGCTCTTTCAATATACTCCATCTTCTTCGGACGAATGTCATAAATAAAAATACATTTTGTATTTATGTGTATACTCAACTATGTAAATATATATTTATACACATAAATTACGTAGTTGGGTATAGGCATTAATAGAAAATTTGTTCTTATTTATGACATTCGTCTGAAGAAGATACATTTATTGAAAGTTAAATAAAATAAAAATTTATGAAAATCATATAAAACTTCGATAGTTTTATTCATTAAATAGGCTACTATAGAGATTTGTTTCCTCCATACTTCAGAAAACATTATATGCGCGTGTTCTTTCTTCTTAAGCTTATGTCGGTTTATATAGTGACAAATATTGTCGATTTTCAGTTATAGAATTAATTTCTTAATTTCTGCGGTATTCGTAACAAATTGACATCATTCAGTCTTCCTCATATTCATATCTCAGCTTCTCAGAATATCTGTTCGTTGGCCTTCCTTTCCGCCCATACCTCATTGGCATGGGTCAATATTGTTCGGGTGTTTTAATAATAAATGATGTAATATGCACCGTATCCACAAATATATTATCATACTTTAAACCACTACTACGTCGGTTTGGATAATCGTATCTAAATGAAATTGGTGACAATCAGAAGAGAAACTCAAAAAGGTTTGTGCATGTTAACAATGGAGAATAATGGACAACAATACAGAAACTATCATCATCATCATCGTAGTACATTCACGAATTTAGGTCATTTGTTGACCTGTTTCGGCCTCAAGAGAAACACCATCCAGAAGTCTTTTGAGTGGACGTCCTGGTCTTCTTCTTCCTGCAGGTTGATTCAATTCCTTCTGGATTTTTTGGTGTTGAGACTTGAAAGTAGTTTTGAAGTTCCTTAGGACAGGTTACTGGCCCGACGCTAAGTAGTCCAGTGGTAGGGCTGCTACCTTTTAGTCTCTGGACAGACATTAGGATACCGCATTTACTCAGTACCTGATGGAACGGTTATACCGCCGTGACTCGGTCCTCAGAGCCTCGTTTGTGAAAACGGGTTGTACCACGAGAAGGTGAGGATGAGAATTGGGTAGGAGAGGTTATACATACGTCACTACCCCTTACAACCCCTACCCCTTACAACCCTACAGAAACTAAACTAAATTTAATCATGTTTTTCGTGGTCGATATGGGTTCATTGTTGGATATTTAGCAGATAGGTTAAATGTGAATGTCTGCAACGTCACTCGTGGGGGCCACATTCAATGTCTATGAGGTATAGAAAAAAAAAACATCTCGAGTTTCTCTTTTGATTGTCGCCAATTCCATTTAGATACGATTATACAAAGCGACGTAGTAGTAGTTTGAAGTATGATACTATATTTGTGGACATGGTGTATATATTTGCATAAGGCGCAAGAACTCCATAGGCATTTTGGCTCCTGGACGATTTTCGTTTTAGACAGAATTTGCCCACGTTTTATTTACTAATAATTTTATACATTTCCTTACATTTATATCCATCTATTCTTTCTTCCTATTGTTCTAGTACCTAGTGGTCTTCACTAGGAGACCAGTCTATCTTCTTGCATCCAAATATAGTGGTCGAACTGTCCTAATCTTTGTATTTGATATAATTATGTTTTCATTTCTATCTTATTTAACTCTGCATTAGGTTGAATTCGCCATACTCGTTCTTTATCGGCAATTGGACCATATATCCTGCCCAAAACTTTCATTTTAACCATTAAGAGTATGTTTTAATGCCTCGTTAAGAAATACAGATTAATTCAATATGTTTATTGATCTTGGAATTTTTTTAAAGAAAAATTTGTTGGAATATTTTTATATTGTATTCTTATTTTCATTATTATTATTATTTTTAGTATTGTACTTATTTTTATCATTATTATTAGCAAATTATTTTAGTGAACATTGCTTTTGTTAGAAAAATATATTAGTCGTTACTGGCATATTTATTCAATTCAATTATTTGTTTTTAATCCACCGCCATTGTCTAGCGGCAACTTAGTTTCCTCAAATGGAACCGTCTTGGATTGAAACCCCTGTTGGGAAAAGTAGCATAGCTGAGATTTTTTTTTTTTTTTTTTTTGGCTTTTCGGCACCTCTAATGCAAATGTCAGAACTCGTTAAGGTTCAAATGTTCCCGAAAATCAAATAGCTATCAAAATCACCCATAACATATTCGCCTTGCTTTATAAGAATGCCATGTTATCTATGGTGGAATTATATAGTTACACAATGTTACCCGAGCCTTACTCAGATGAGAAATGTCGGGAGAGATTTTTTAAACTCTGTATCATATACATACTCTTCTGATCACACAAAGACGTGAAAGGCCTCCTCGAATGAGTGATCAGCTCAATTCCAGGACCACCTCCGAGACAACACAAACGTTTAAGACAAGAAACATCATTCATTCACTTGTAGGGACACGTAAAATTACCTACAGAGAGAGAACTTTAAATTAAGGGGGAAACATTCAATTTAAGAGGATCCATCTGTATTTATCTAAATACCAATTCATTTTACCATGTAAATTAATATATTCATTGTGATTTTATTACTTTTTACTAAAATGTATTTGTTCTATGCCGTCTATTATATTATGGGTTCTTGAAGTGTAACAAATCTTAAAAGTTCTTGTTTTTTCACATTTTGAATCAGCTAACATCGTTACTGTCAACAAATACAGTATAAAAGTAATATATGAAGGGTAGAGGGGAAAACAAGGTAAATCACCTTTTCCTTGAAACCAAAGGAACATACTTTTAGTTGTAAAACATACATATTCCTTACCTTAATACCAAACTAAGTAGGTAAATAAACCCATGACTAAACTGTAATGTTTTACTGTTTCACTGAGAGACGATAGTGCTTTTCATGGACAATCTAATGACACTTCGAACACCTTTTCGGTAAAAAGTGACTTACCTAATTATCTGCCTGTACCTGACTATATGAAGGGGTATATAACATATTGGTCTAAATCATTTTTCTTCATTTTGAGAAAACCAGTATTCTGTTAGTGTCCAAAGAATCAAGTGGCTTAATTGATAATCATAGAGATATTCATTGTCCTAAGTAATATAAATATCCTCAACTCACGTCCAACTCAGGGTCGGGACGAGGAATGAGATGAAATGAAGCCATTATATAGAGGTCTGACGCACCATAACAGAGGCAGATGAATGAAAAGAAACGAAATAGATGAGATTAGTATGGAGAAATTGTGGAATGAAATTGTGGCTGGGGAATACGGGAGAAAACCCCGAGAAAAACCTGCCCAAGCTCTATTTCGTCCACCACAAAACCCACATGGTGTGACCGAGACTCGATCTCGGAACCTCAGTGGTGAGAGACGAGCGTCTAGCCGCTTGCACCACGGAGCCCTAAATGATGATATTAATTGTTGATGTATCTGAAATACATAACGGAGTTTCTTTTTTACAATCATGCACTTTACTTTTACACAAAAAAAACTGACTTACACTACTATGTCGTGTACCCCTTCATATGGACTCTATATTCTTGCTAAGGGATGAGAGTTACTTTTCCAACACAACTTGGAGCAAGTGTTTTTAATTTTTAGCGATGGCTGTGGTGTGTTACGTAAGGCGTGAAAAGTGAATAATTGACACGTTGACTCTAGTGCTCAGGCATCCAATAGGTTAAAAATGTAAACGTGAAACCATTTAATAATGAAAGGGATCGGATGAAGCGAATAGAATGAAAAGAAACTAGAAGTTTATGAGTCTCTTGTAAGTCAATTTTTAATGCGATCCACGTCACATCTTACCTTCATAACATGAGTCTTGTATACCGAGAAGCGAAGAATCCAACTCAAAATTGTACTTGGTTGAGCAAGAAAATTGAGTATCAACTCGGTCAGGTCGCGTTACTTTTTACATTTTCTGAGTTTTGAACAATTTTATTCTCTTTAAGACACTGACTTGTATAATACCATGCATATACACAAAAAGTGTACATTAAAAAGTGTTCTCAATTCTTCTCTCCCTAAATATATTTATAAATTTCTTTTCCACAAAATTAAAACGACTAGTGTTTGGCAAGTGGTCGAAATTCGACCATAAATAACATGTTACTTTACTTTATATTACTCTATATTATGTATTGTTAGTTTTAAATTATATTATAGAATTTAACACAGTAACAGGAATCATAAATAACATTTTCAAGCCAAACATAGTACAGCAATACATATGAACTAGAATTTATAAAACACTGGCCAGACCAATATTATGTTACGGCAGTGAGGCCTGACCAATTCTCAGTGTAGATGAACAAAAACTAAATGCTGCAGGAATTAAATTTATGAGACTTACTGCAGGTTACTCAAGAACAGACCATAAAATGAATTCTGAGATTCTCAAATAATTACAAACAGAATCAATCATGGAATGCGTGTAAAAATTCAGAAACAACTGGAAATCTCACGTAAGAAAATGAGCAGAACAAGAATACCACATCAAATCTTAAATTACCAGCCACCAGGCAAGAGATCATTGGGCAGACCCTTCAAACGTTAGATTGAGACCGTAACAGACCGCTAGGTCTATCATATGAAAGGAAGAAGAAGAAGAAATTTTATTATACCATATTCATAAAAATACAGGGTATATGTTTATGTTGAAGAGTAACTGATGGTGGGAGTTATAGTATTCTAAATTAGCACCCAGCATCGCATCGTGAGGAATTTGCGTAGTTACAAAAAGTAGCGGCTCCACGTTGAGAAAACCTCAGCTAAAACGGTTGGTGGACCCGACATGCTGACCACATGTCATTCCTACATTGGCAGGATGATCGGCTACCTCTGTGTTTAACATATGTACATATATTACTTCCCTATAGTTTAAATGGGAGTTTTGGCGCTGGATTTTAGTGCCTTGCAGTTAAAAAGGTAGATCATTTGTTTTAATATGGCCCTTGTACAACATATGCTTTAACTCTTGCACCGTGGAGGTTTTCTATAAACACTGCCTTGCAGTTAAAAGTGGCAAAACTAACCGTTTCCAAAATGTTTTTATTGACTATTTAACTCATGCCCCAAATGGGAGTCAATGACCAATCACGTTTCAATGATTCCTGTTTTACAACCAATCAGAGTCGTGTTTCACCAAATATTTATCAGTGTTATAATTACCATATTAAAGAAAGCTCCTCCTTACAATATTGCGTTCATTTGGCAATAAATAGTATGATCTGGTTGCAGTGATAAACAAATGAAGCAGTAGAAGCGTACCTATCGTTTCTCATTTGTTTTCAAACATCGCCGTTTACATTAAATATATAAATATTTTAAAATAACTATAGTTAAATAATGATTTGTGAGTAAACAGCTTAATTTTATTCGTTAAATAGTCCTAACAAATGCCACTCTTGATTTCCAAATTCTCTAGATAAATTCACTCCTCACTTCGTGAGTCGTGAATTTATCGATAATTTGGAAATCACTCGTGGCATTACTTATGATAACACTGAAGCTAAAAAAAAAGTCGGTTGCAAACAGAAGAGAAAATTTTACTTAACTATTTTGTCTGAGTCTATTTATATATAGATACTTGTACAGACTCTTGTAATGCCAGACTTCGATTGTTGCGACATATTACTGACTGACCTGACTGACTGATTACAGCGTGCTCATTCGATTAAATCTATGTGATTATGATCACATGTTTTCTTCATTTCAGACCTTTTCATGGCTACCTATAAACGATCTAAAAACTCTACACTCACATGTTTTGCTATTCCAAATTCTGCATACACAGTTAGCAAGTTATTTATCAAGGCGTTTACAATTTTTTGGGCTCATTATAATTTAGGAAAAAGATCAAAATATACTACTTTATTTTCGATAGCTCAGCACAAGACATGTTTATACTCTGAATCTTTCACTATATCCATAACTAGAGCAGGGATCTCACTTCTTACTGATGTCAGGGAGTGTCGCATACCGTCATTATTTAAATCTACATTAATATTGATATTTTAAATTCCACATAATTGAAATACTATCTGCGCTACAACTATATTAAACATTTTGTATGTAGGGGCCTACCTATAAATAATCTTCTAGGAAGCTTTGCTTACGTTATTTCATTCAATATTACATTAGATTACATTCGCATAGCACATTGTTTAGCCTAATCTTCAATAATATTATCTTAAAATTGTAATAAGTATATCTACAATTTGTATTATTTTATTATTAGCTGATTTAGTGGAAGAGAAGACCTCATAGTTTTAGCGCTGCCAGCTTAAATAAAGTATTATTATTATTATTATTATTATTATTATTTATTTTTTATTTCTTTATTTCTTTATTTATTTATTTATTAATACTTCTGGTAATCATGATTGAACACCGTTCAGGTTAAAATTATTCCAATTATAAAAAATGATTGTACCAATGAAAATATATCTAACAACCAAAACCTTCTGTATAAAATGCATAAATAATTTCAGTATCAAGACAATTCCTGAAGATGAAGCATGTCTTCGAAAAACTTTGAATTTTAATAATATAACGAAGATTATAAAATAATATTATAGTTGTGGACGACTGTGTTATATAAAGTAGGCTACAAAAAAATATAATTGAATATTATTATTATTATTATTATTATTATTATTGCCTCAACTGATTAAATTGTTGCATATATACCAATTATGTTTAGAGTTCAGAATGTATATATATATATATATATATATGGTATGATAAGAAAAATAAATGCCTGGACGGGATTCGAACCCGGAACTCTGAGTCTTTACCTCAGCGTGTTATCCTTTACACCACCAGGCGAATCCAATTCAAACACTTATTTTTCTTATATATGTATTATATTCTCCATTATTACTAGATGTCGCGAGAATTCGGTCTTCCCTGCTATCTAGTAGCTGACTATAACAAGTAAGCAAATTAAAGAGAATATTTTTACTTTATAGCAGTGACGCTTTATAAAAAAAGTGTTTGAATTGGATTCGCCTGGTGGTGTAACGGATAACACGCTGAGGTACAGACTCAGAGTTCCGGGTTCGAATCCCGTCCAGGCATTTATTTTTCTTATCATACCATATTAAGCTTGCATTGCTCAATGTTAAACATTTAATTATAACATATATATATATATATATATATATATATATATCCATCCATCCATCCATAGTAATTCTGCCCGAAGGCAGATACTTCACTGCAATCGTAGAATTTTCATGCCATACTTTGCAGCTTTACTAGGGAATTATTGGTGGTAGCTTCCCGTTGCTAAACCGGTGAAGAATGTAGATGATAATGATAAGGATGATAATGATGGCCGGATGATTTTCGGGGACCGTTCGGCACTAAGCTTCCTGACATTTGTCTTCCAGGTAAGGAAAAATCCCGAAAAAACCATACACAGGAGCCTGTCCCGACCTGGAATCGAACCCGGGTGCGCTGCATGACAAGGCAGCGCACTACCTCGAGACCACAGCGGTATATATACATAGCCGATTTCATATTTTGTAATAACCTTAAAAATATTTTGTAGACTTATATTTCAATTATAATAATAACAATTAATGTTTATTTGAAAAAGAAGGAAATCCTTTGGTCATTAAGAAACGTGGCACGAACATTGCAGGACTTCATCCTTCGAACTCATTACGAGAATACCGGGACTTCTCATTCTTGATCTCTTGTTACCGGTGCACGAGACTCTCGTGCCGCACTCCCTTTCGGTGACTTTCGCTTACGAGAGTGAGCAGGAGCAAGAGTTTGACCGCATTTAATTAAAAAAACTCCATATAATAATATGATTCTGGCAAATATTAATTTACTGCATATTCACATTTTGATAATTAAAAATAAACATGTTCGAAATCCGAAAAATACAGATAACTTGTTCCATATTATGATATATAACTCATTTTACTAACATAAATGAGTGTATAATTCTATATTGGTTCAAAAAATAAGCCGTATTTTTATTTCAAGTACGAAAAGTTAAAATTAGTTATAATCTTTACTCTGGCTTTCAATAGCACTCCGCCCGTACTGTATCATAAGTAATGCCATGAGTGATTTCCAATTTACTAGAGAATTTGGAAATCAAGAGTGGCATTTGTTAGGACTATTTAACGAATAAAATTAAGCTGTTTACTCACAAATCATTATTTAAATATAGTTATTTTAAAATATTTATATATTTAATGTAAACGGAGATGTTTGAAAACAAATGAGAGACGATTGGTACGCTTCATTTGCTTCTTTTCTTCATCACTGCAACCAGCTCATATTATTTATTGCCAAAGGATCGCAATATTGTAAGAATACACCTTAGTGGAGAAGTTTATAAGCAACATTATAGGTATTAATTAATTTCTGATATCCTATGATGTAAATATGTCAATTATATTTTTCTGCAACGTCATCTCCTGGAAAATAATTCGTTTAAGAAAGTGCAAACAGTGTTTTTTTGTGATATAATCAATTGCTACAAATATTTTTATATTATTTCCGGCATGCGCTATCTGCTGACATTCATGCACTATATATACAATCTGGTAGCCGTATTTCTTGGAGAGTCAGTCACTGCAAAATAATGCTGTGACCTACTCAGAATGTTAAAAAGGAGGAGCCTTCTTTAATATAATAAACTCCCATTGATAAATTCGAGGCGAAACACGACTGTGATTGGTTGTAAATAAAAAAATAATTGAAATGTGATTGGTAATCGACTCCCATTTGGGGCATGAATTAAATAGTCCCTTTAAAGCAATACGCTACAAAACGAAAGGTCGAAGGTTCGAGTTCTGGTGGAATCGTGGATTTTTAAATCTGAACAAAACCTTCTGGCGGGACTATGACCTTGGGATATACTCCAGTTCAAACAGAAACGTGTACCAGAAGCTTGTTGTGGGGTTAAAGGTAGCCGTCACGCAGGACTGGGTCAAGTGCATGTTGTCCAGAAAAGTAGGAGCCTTAACCTCCTTCTCCCCCAAAGGGCTTCCTAAGGACTCTAGGTAAGATCACATTACAGCTTTACTCTGTCTTTTATGATATTTCACTACGCTTTATGCTATTTAAAATAGAGAACTGGGATTTTATTTTAACATCTTACTTTCCTCAAAAGTCTGTTATTTTTAACTTACGACTAATTTACATGTGAAAAAACCTACGACCCCAGATTCAAGACTTCACTTCCCTTCCGAAGGGAGACATTTTCAGGAATTTTAGGCTATGAAAAAATTCATGGAACTTGGTCGGTTTTAAACCTGGGAATCTCAGAACCAGAGACGAACTTGGGAATCATTATTCCTTCGGAACCGAATATTTGAATGTGGTTGTGGAATTTAGGACAGAAGTGCTCCCGCCTTAGATAGCAATAGAGAAGGTTATTCACTTTTGTATGTAATATCTCTAGCGTAGTTTTGAATACGGACTACGTATCGCAGTAGAGTACTTTTTCATCGCATTCATTCCATAAAGTAAAGGTGTGTAATACAATTAATCTAAATAAGGTTGCCGTGTTAGGGTCTTAAAACCTGAACTCATCTTTACTAATATATGCAGTATCAACATTTTTAATATTCATTGTTATCACAATAGTTATGTATTTAAAAAGTTTTAAATAATGATGTAGCATTTTATTATCCGTCTTACTCAATTATAATTGACTTTTATTTAAAAATCGTTAAATTACACTGGTCGACAAGGTTTTCTTCGCAAGAAATCTGATTAGTGAATTAGTGCATTTTTTCATCTGAATTCAGATATGTAGTCAATTTTTCCATCAGGCACAGTTTTTTTGTGACAGCTACTCCTTAAAAATGCAATTTTTGGACTCTCACTTGGACGTCTTTCCGGAAAATCTTGGGGCTTTCTCTGATGAGCACGGTGAGCGTTTTCATCAGCAAATTTCCACAATGGAAAAGAGGTACACAGGCAAGTGGAGTTCTAATATGCTGGCTGACTACTGTTGGACCAAGAAGAGAGATGTTCCAGATGCAAAATATGCCCGAAAATCACTATCTACCACTTTCTAGGCAAGTCAGAATGAGTTAGAGTTAGATGGATTTTATTAAACATTATAAAAATGTAAATGAATATCACAGAAAAATCTTGCCTGATAAGAAAAAAACTGAAATGATATTTAAATTCAGGATGAAAAATGCTTCTAAAATCTCATACTTTTATTCTTGTGAAAGAAAAAAGTTCATTTTTGTAATTAAATAATGAAGGTCTTTCAAAAATATCTTGAAAGGCCTTTATGATTTAAAAATTTAATGAAGTATATTTTTTAATAAAAACCAATTCTATTCGAGGAAGACGGATAAAAAGATATTATATTATTACTTAGTACATTTTAAGTAGAAGTACTAAGAGCGCTGAATACAGTACAGCTTAGCCCTTAAATTGGCGAAACAATAATTTCACAAGCCAGTTATTTAAATGTTTCGGACCGCAAAGGAAAGTAATATATTATGATGCGAGGTTGGGAAGTGGTTTTTACAGAATCGAGGAAAATGTTTTTAATTTCGGACATTCTGTAAAACACTTCACAAACTTGCGTTGTACATTTTTTTTTCGCTATGATGTTTTTCAAAATAATAAATAATAGTAAAATAATATATTTGTTGGAAATATTTGTGTTCATTATAAACAACTGGCTAACGTTAACAGTGTGGGCAATGTTTATTAGTTGAGACTACAGCAGGCCGTAACACCTATTAGTAATCAAATGGCAACAAGTACGTATTTATTGTTTTATATTGTTTCAAATAAAATTCAGTTAATTTAAAATTCAGTGATTTGTTTCGTATAATGTATATTAACACTACATTTTGGATAATTTTTGTATATACGTTGTATGTAGTATACGTAGAGGACAGTGGTTTTATTTCCCACACGCGTTTTGTAATATTGCAGTATAGTTATTTTATTACAATATAGTTATTTAGGTTGGCAAGCCCTAAATGTAAAATTTTAAGGTTATTATTGTACATTATTGCGTAATTTGTCACAAATTTAAACAATTTGTACTCGTTTGTTTTTCTATTGTTTTATAAACAATTTTAAATAAATGAAATAAATAATTTAAGGATTATGACATATAATTTGATAGCTCTCTTGTATCCAGAAACATATCAAAGTCCGTGTTCGACTAACTTGGATTTAACGCACGATTCATACCCAAATGTAATTACGTATGATTTTTGAGACAGATACGTTCGTGTATTTACACAATTAGCCGAGGTGGTCTTTCATAAATTCCTGGGTACAAAATAGCAACCAGTATTAATGTCTTAGCTTTCCACCGACAGGTTCATTGTTCAGTTGACACATATCTTCTAAATTAATTTCCATTCATTTTTATATTTCACCAGCGGACCCGACAGACGTCCTGCCAGAATTATTCTCAGAAGGTAAATTATTCATGGACTTCTCAGAACGTTTTAATGGTCAGTTTTTAATGTTTTAAATTTAAATATAAATATTGGGGGGGGGTGACATCTTGGGTTATACGTTCTGATATGCGAAAAATCTTAGAAATGAAAAAAAAAATCGTCAAAATATTCCTATGACCCGATCGCAGCGCCACCAACCAGGTCCAATTGAATAGTTGCCCCGAAAACACATCTAACCCATAAACTATAAATTGTTGGGAAAATAAAAAAACACATAATGTTCATTTCGAGGCTATTACCTTTATTATATCGTATACATTTTAATCTCTAATCCTATTGAAAATATATACAAACCAATCTGAATTCAAAATAACACGCTACTAACTGAATATTAAAAATGTAATACAGAATTGAGTGCAAAAGTGATCTATCTTTATAGAATAGTAAAATGATCTAACACACGTTTAAATAAAAAATCTACAATAACAAATATAAAATATGTATTCAACACTGACTCACTTAGAAAAATTTCTAACTGAATCAATGTTCAATATTTATTTTCCATTTAATATTATTTCGTTACATTATTTGTGATTTTCTTATTTTCACTCAATTTTTCTAAGATTCTCATTAGAATTCACGGATCTGTGGTGGAATAAATTTGAACATGTGCAATAATTGTTTTTCTGCACTGCTACTCATAACTTGAGTAACTGCGTCTGAAAATTTGATACATATAGATCACTATTCACTTGAAAGCCAATTTTTAAAAATAAATAAAGCAAGTCTGGAAGAGAGTAGAGATAGTATTACACCCACCATGACGTGATATTATCCGGATACATCACTCAATCCACTGATAACTCAATTTTCAAATTTTTGTTGGTTAGATCTCTTTTCCGTGCAACAATTCAATTGTGAATCTAAACATCCAGGGATCCAATCAAAAAATCGTAAAAAGATTTAAAATATCCTATAACCCTATTGCAGCACAACCTACCGGTCTAAACCATCCAGGGACCGACTCAAATACACACACAAAATTTCATCAAAATCGGTCCAGTCGAACAGACATTTTTTAATTTCGGATTTCAGATGAACCTCCACTTCTAATTGTCTCATTTTGCTCATTTTTTGATAATACCTACCTCGGTTTATTTCAATAGGATATACTGAGTTCCGTTATCAAACATCGAAAAATGTGACCGCTGGAGAGATTTTTAAATGTTTACTTCAGGTGAACTCCTACACCTAATAGTTTTAGAGGGTCCAATTGTGAATCGAAACCACAGAGGGACCCAATCAGACACATACATAAGTTTTCATCAAAATCAGTCCAGTAGTTTAAGCAGTTTTAATTTCGGATTTCAAGTAAACTTACACTTCTAATTGTCGGATTTCGCTCATTTTTTTGGTTAATACATATTGCTGTTTATTTTAATAGGATATATTAAGTTTCGTTGTGAAGCATCGAAAATATTACCACTAGAGCGATATTTAATTTTCACTTCAGATGAACTCCTTCACCTATTGGTTTTAGAGAGTCCAATTGTAAATCTAAACCATCGAGAGACCTGATCAGGCACACGAAAAAAATCGTCAAATCTGGCCAGTCGTTTAGGACGAGTTCAGTGACAGACACGTACAGAAGAATTATATCCATCCATCCACAGTAATTCTGCCCGAAGGCAGGTCTTTCACTGCAATCATAACAGTTTCATGCTATGCTTTGCAGCTTTACTAGGGAATTACAGGTGTGGTAGCTTCCCGTTGCTTTCCACACAGGTGAAGGATGATGATAATGGTAAGGGTGATGATGATGGCCGGATGATTTTCGGAGACCGTTGGGCACTAAGCTTCCTGTCATTTATCTTACAAATAAGGAAAAACCCCGAAAAAATCCTCATCCAGGAGACTGTCTCGACCGGGAATCGAACCCGGGCCGCTGCGTGACAGGGCAGCAGGCAGCACGCTACCTCGAGACCACAGCGGTGATATATATATATATATATATATATATATATATATACATACACACACCGAATATAAAATAATTATGTATTGTCGACGCGGTGGACTAATGGTTTCATTTCTTGCCTCTGGTCCCGAGGGTCGCGGGTTCAAACCCGGCCGAGGTCGATTGATTTTTTAGAACGGAAAAATCCAAGGAGCAAGTCCTCCGGGAGGGACTTTAAGATGTGGGTCCCTAGTCTGAAGATTTACAGGCTTAGAGGCATCTAAGTAAAATTTACATACCTCATTATCCTACTAATACCTTAGTTGCCTATTGGGTGATTCATTGGGTCGGTATGTTGACCGCATACCATTAATGACATCTGTAGGCAAATAAGCGTAACTAAATTATCTTGTTCTAATAACTCCTAACAAAGGAGATGCTAAGGCTCAACATTGAGCTGATACTCCATTGTAGATGAAGATAATTCTATATTTCGAAGTGATTAATTCTAGAGTATAGCTCTTACATTATTCAGAAGAAGTTTGTAATAAATTGAAAACAAAATATTTCCTTACAATTAGTACAGCATAATATATTAAAAGTGAAATGGTAACTATTTTTAATATCACTATTGTCATTATCCCCAAGGTGATATTGGAAACAAAATTCTGGTTATTTAAAGGAAGGTTTGGCAAGGCAATTTGTCACTAGTGAGAGGGAATTCATTTACATGAGAAGAACACAAAGAGGAAAGACTTCGTTATGTTATAATGATCGTCATGCCTGTCATTTGGAACAATTGAATCGATCGCACTGCCATCTGGAGTGTCTCCCACAATACGTACCTTCTTCTTACGATTAATATTATTATGAATTGTGACGAGATGGCCTTACAAAGAGGGCGATGACAATGAGGCTAGGCAGGTCGCTTGATTAAAACACCCTTTCTGCTAATAACATCAACACATGGGGTAATCCCACCGGGTTCATGATGAAATCCAAGTCAACTTCTTCAAAATATATAATGAAATATCGACGTCTGCTTCGATATAAAAAATTCCTTCTTTTTTAGTAAAGTCAAAGAAAGGATCAAAAGCGCAGCACGATATAAAAGTTGGTTTAGAGATACAGTGTGACACAAAAACTAAATAAATATATACTATAAATAACGTGACCTATGTCTAATGATATATAGTAAAACAATTAAAGACAAATGTCATGAAGCTTAGAGGCCCGAACGTTTCCCGAACATCATCTGGCCATTATCATCCTTCACCGGCGTGGAAAGCAACAGGAAGCTAGGAAGCTACCACACCTATAATTCCCTAGTAAATGCAAAGTATAGCATAGGAATACTATGATTCCAGTGAAAGACCTGCCCTAAGGCAGAACACTGTAAGAAATGGAAAATAATGAATCGCAACAGGAATAATAACGATTGAGATTGCCACTAATAGGCATAACTAAATCATGTTTAACGTTAAATTTCTCAAGCCATTCAGGTATAGTAGGCGTCCCTTAATAGAATTTCGCTATCGTTCTGTTTTTAAACATTTTCCTCCATTCTGTAAAAACCACTTCCCAACCTCACATTGTAATATACTTTAAATAATTGTAATTGAAATTGCACATTTGTAAAAACTATACAATTGTTTAATAAAAAATTAACTTATACACCTCACTGATAGTATTCTCTTAACAATTAATAAATTAAATACTTATAAATGAAAATAATATAAAGAATGACAAATATTTTCTTTTGTTTGTTTTAAATATTGTATAATCGTAAAATTAGTTTTCTGTATCTCAACGTTTTTCTTTGTTTTTGTTTTTGTATACCTTAGGCAGGGATAATCTACCAAACAATTTAATTTTTCTTGCTTGTATATATTTTATTATTATTTTTAGCCTTAATCTTAACTATAATTAACATGGTTCTATTATAGATTGTAATATAATATATATTATCTTTTTGATCAAATCTTCGTTTTGTATTTAACATTAGAATTAATTGTAATTGTTATATTCTAATGTAATATGTGTTTTTCCTGGTGAGTCTTGAAACACGACTCTGATTGGTTGTAAAACAGAAATCATTGAAACGTGATTGGTCATTGATTCCCATTTGTGGCATGAGTTAAATAGTCAGCATAAACTAACCGCCTATTAATGTCATATATATGTTTCCACTAACTATAGTTGGAAAACAGCACCCAGTCCCTAGAACAGAACGATATAATTAATAAACGAGTTAGAATTTAACACTTCTCCTGATAATTGTTGATTTCTCGAGGCCATGTTTGAAAATGTCTGCGTATTATCTTGAGCTCTATTATCAAACAACAGAGCTGAAGATAATAAGCAAAATTATTCGAACACATCCTCGAGAAATCTACAATTATGAGGTGAGGTGTTAAAATCTAACTATGTATTTCATACATTTCGAAAATTAATTGTCTGTGTCACTTTGTCCTTAAGGCAATCCTCTAATGAGGAACTTGTATATAATAAAAAATAATTTAAATAAACTTCATAGTTCTACTTCCTTCAAATATTTATGAAGAAATACGATATAAATTTAAAAAGGAAATCAATATTAATATAATTCATAATAAAACTCCGTTGAGATGTAGTCACAATATTAAAGTTATAATATAACATTAGATATCTTTCAGGTAAATATCCTCAACTTTTAAAAATATTAATCAACTGTAGGCCGTACGGGACTTGTCCCTTCAACAGTAGGTTTATTGACTCTGACCCTCGATAAAATACTTCATCGAAGGCCAGAATCATACCTACTACTTTCTGCTGATGATGGAGCTAGTCCCGAAAGGCTTACAGTAAATTATTATATTTAAAATTTCAGGAGACGGACCTACAAGTTAAAAAATTTTAATATTTTATATTATAATTTTAATATTTAAAAAATGATTTGGCTATTTTTTAGAATGATTTACCCTTGATTTTTCGGTTTATTGTTGTGAATTATAAGTCGTCTTCTGTATTTATTAACATTTTAAAATATTTTAAACTTTATCAAACAATTTTTATAACATTATTTGATGATTTTAAATATGTAATTAAATACTCAAAACACAACATTAGGACACTGTTATACAATACTGTGATGCTAACTGTTTTTCTTTGTCCACAGATTATATCAGACTACTTAGTCTATGATTTTTCGATCGCTGGTTGGAACGATGTTAGGGAGTGATAAGTAAATGTACACCCATTGTTGAATAGACGTTTGGTAATTTTTATATTATTAATATACTTTTAACATAGATTTGGGGATTTATTGCAAAGATTGGTCATTTAAAATTCATAGCGAAGTGCTGCCATCTAGTCTAAAAGCTGTATATATGTGGCAAGTATTATAAACGATATGTGGTTCAGTGGTGCGTGATCGCTGGCTCTATAAACTCTGGCGCATGCGCACTGTTGTTCTATAGGACTTTGAAAATATTTCAGGTGAATTAAAGTTGAAAACCCCCAATGATTTTAAAAGATCATCTCCAAATAATTTGTTTCACATTGATACTTAACTGTTTTTAATTATTTGAATAATTATTTAGCCTTTAATGTTTTTCAAATTAATAATATATTTTGTATAATTTTACATGTAGTTGAGGACGACGGTGTAAAAAAATATATATAAAAAAATATAACTAAAATAATTGTAACCTTAACGGTGTTTAACTCTAGGTGGTGTTCCCTTGTCGTAGACTCGACTCGTGTTCCTTCCAGATGTTCCTCCTTCAACTGCGGAGGGCATCTTCAGTGGCGAGTGCGTCTATGTGGTGTTCCTTTGTCGTAGACTCGACTCGTATTCCTTCCAGATGTTCCTCCTTCAACTGCGGAGGGCATCTTCAGTGGCGAGTGCATCTATGTGGTGATCCCTTGTCGTAGACTCGACTCGTGTTTCTTCCAGACGTTTCTCCTTCAACTGCGGAGGGCATCTTCAGGTGCGAGTGCTTCTAGGTGGTGTTCCTTTGTCGTAGACTCGAGTGTTCCTTCCAGATGTTCCTCCTTCAACTGCGGAGGGCATCTTCAGTGGCGAGGGCTTCTATGTGGTGTTCCCTTGTCGTAGACTCGACTCGTGTTTCTTCCAGACGTTTCTCCCTCAACTGCGGAGGGCATATTCAGTGGCGAGTGCTTCTAGATGGTGTTTGCTTGTCGTAGATTCGACTCGTGTTTCTTCCAGACGTTTCTCCTTCAACTGCGAAGGACGTCTTCAGGTGCGAGTGCTTCTAGGTGGTGTTCCCTTGTCGTAAACTCGACTCGTGTTTCTTCCAGATGTTCCTCCTTCAACTGCGGAGGGCATCTTCAGTGGCGAGGGCTTCTATGTGGTGTTCCTTTGTCGTAGACTCGACTCGTGTTTCTTCCAGACGTTTCTCCTTCAACTGCGGAGGGCATCTTCAGTGGCGAGTGCTTCTAGGTGGTGTTCCCTTGTCGTAGACTCGACTCGTGTTTCTTCTAGACGTTTCTGCTTCAACTGCGGAGGGCATCTTCAGTGGCAAATGCTTCTAGGTGGTGTTCGCTTGTCGTAGACTCGACTCGTGTTTCTTCCAGACGTTTCTACTTCAACTGCGGAGGGCATCTTTAGTGGCGAGTGATTCTAAGTGGTGTTCCCTTGTCGTAGACTCGACTCGTGTTTCTTCCAGACGTTTCTCCTTCAACTGCGGAGTGCATCTTCAGTGGCGAGTGCTTCTGGATGGTGTTCCCTTGTCGTAAACTCGACTCGTGTTTCTTCCAGACGTTTCTCCTTCAGCTGCGGAGGGCATCTTCAGTGGCGAGTGCTTCTAGGTGGTGTTCCCTTGTCGTAGACTCGACTCCTGTTTCTGTCAGACGTTTCTCGTTCAACTGCGGAGGGCATCTTTAGTGGCGAATGCTTCTAGGTGGCGTTCCCTTGTTCCGTTGTGTCATATAATACTATTACAGGCTCCAAGTGTACAAACAACTCTGTTATCTTAAATCTGCACTATTGTCTTTACATAAAAATTAAAATCAAATTATTATATCTTAATTTTTTTATGATCTAGATGATTTAATTTCTTTCTCTGTAGAGTAATGCACAATCATTTTTCATTTCCCATTAGTTCCTTATGTTCTGACATCATGAAGTATTGAAGCAATATTTCCATCTTATTGTATATCTTCCTGCAGTTATATTTGCTTAGGGCTTGAATTTTAATAATAATATTACAGAAGAATGGGATTTACATCTTGACAGTTTCGCCATATGACGCTTATTATGGTCTCCCGGGTCTGCTCTAGTTCCTAACTAATATCTTACCTTTATTTGGTTTCTTTGATATATGTACGGTACATTTTGGCTTATGTGAGTTTTAGTATTTGTGTTACAATTTGTTGGTGTGTAATTGTGTTGTTTGTGTCGTGTGTTGTTGATTTTGGCGATGTTGTTATCACCTGTCTTATCTTCTTTCTTCTTCGCCGCTTTTCAGTCCCTCAACTCTTCCAGTATACTATGTGCATTATAACAAGATTCAAAGAGAGTTGCAAGAGAACATGTCTTTAATATAAGTCAAACACATAACCCGCTAATCTTGTGGGATGAAATGAATCGCCAAATTTGATATTAATGTTATACCTTATACGACTTAAAGAAGGGTATATATAAAAGTTAACGAAATTTAATATTCCGTGTAAGTGACAACCTTCCCTCTTAGCTGCAGCAAGTTTTCAACTATTTAAAAACTCTCTGTTTCGAATTTGCTGCATTTCCAGGACCACGACGAGGACGTGAGGGATAGGATATCCTGTTGTCCTTTCACATATTTTAATGCATTCATTATATTAGGTCTTTTAATTGAATGCAACTGGAGCATAAATGAAGGAATTACAGGTATTTGGTCCCGTTAACATTTTTATGTAAAATTAATCATTTTACATGAAAACGTTTCACCAATAGCAAATAACACGTGCTATTTTTTTATAAAATTTTGTTCTAACTTCGCTAAATAATATTCACCGGACCAAAAGGGGAAAAAAAAAGGAGAGCACATATTCAGGTGCCGTTATTTGCCATTGGTCCTATTTCACTTACATAACTAATTAAAATCAATAGTTCATACTTAACTCTAATTAAATCCATGTCAAGATGAAGTCGCAAGTCGCGTGGTATGCGATGTGAATACAGTACTCTGACCACTAATATTATGTGATATTATATTCATTTTCTCTCTTCTTTCCACAAAAAATGTAATTGGTTTCATAGTGTTGATAGATAAATCATTTTTATATTTATTTCTTTAAGGAATTAATTATCTTTTGTTACACGGAGAATAAAAAATCAATCTTCTTTCAAAAATTTGAAAGAAACACACGACACGAATGAAAAAAAACCCGTGGTGTGGCTATTCTGACCCCGGCACAACACTCGGGTATCGTGGTATGCGATGTTGATATTCTAACCATTAATATTATGTGATTTTCATTTTCTGTCTTCTTTCCACACAAACTTCAATCGGTTTCGTTGTGTTGATAGATGAATTGTTATATATATATATATATATATATAAAGAATTGATTATTTTTTATTACGTGGAGAATAAAAATTAATCTTCTCTCAAAAATGTCAAAGAAACACACGACACGGATGAAAATAAGAAAAACCGTCGTGTGGCTATTCTGACCCCGGCACAACACTCGGGTATCCAGATGTGGATATTCTGCCCACTAATATCATGTAATATTAATTTTCTGTCTTCTTTCCAAACAATCTTCAATCAGTTGCATTGTGTCGATAGATAAATCGTTATTATATTTACATATTTAAGGAATTGACTATCTTCTGTTACACGAAGAATAAGAAATAAATCTTCTCTCTAAAATTTCAAAGAAACACACGACACGAATGAAAATAAAAAAAAAAGGTGTGGCTATTCCGACCCCGGCACAACACTCGAGTATCCCGATGTTGATATTCTGACCACTAATATCATGTGATCTTCATTTTCTCTCTTTTTCCCACATAATACTTCAACCGGTTCCATAGGGTTGTAGTTAAATAGCTGTTATATTTAAATATTTATGGAATTGATTTTATTTTCTGTTAAACGTAGAATAAAAAATAAATCTTCCCTAAAATTTAAAAAAAATACACGACACGAATGAAAATATATAAACCGTGGTGTGGCTATTCTGACCCCGACACAACACTTTGGTTTCTCGAAATGTATGCTCTCTCGGGAATCGTGGTAGCATAGATATACCCCTAGGTATTTCTCCTTTCTTCTAAATTTCTAACTCAGAAAACCTGAAAACATTCAAATTATTTTTCATCTTCATTTTTGAGTTCCTAATTTAATTTCTTCTTCATAAATCGAACACCATCGAAAAATCAATATCTTCTCAAAATTCAGTACAGAACGTAAAATATAAACAAGATTACGCAAAACATATCCTCAAAACACAATACGAATCGAAAAATGGTTGTAAAATAGTTCAATCGATATAAAATCACAGTTTTCACAGCTTCAATGTACACAATCGGCATATTACACAAAATCATCATTTTGGCTTAACTGTTTTAGTTTAAATAAAAAGTATAAAATAACAGATAAATTTGCTTTACTTGGTATTGTGTCCAGCCAGGCTACAAATCTCTTGGCGTGATATACTTACCGTTATATATTCCTCTATAAGTTTCCCTTGTCATATAATTAATTTTGACACTACCTTGACATTATTTGAATGACTTTCCATCTTATATTATTTTAAATCCCATAATATTAAATTAGCCTGGCTTTTTTTTGTCTAATTTCTTATTTTGGAACGTAGCATCCTAAAAAGGTAAAAGTTTACATCTGATCAATGAACTAACATTAATATGTTCATATTATTACAGAAATTTCATAGTCTATGGACTACATAACAACAAGATAGGACACTTTGATGTGACGGAATTCAAATAATTTGAGATGATAATAACAAACAAGAATATTTTATAAAAATCCTCAATATATAATATATTTAAGAAAATAAAGCCCTACTATTTTTTATTGAAACTGTACTTATGAAACAAATCTAGCATAAAAATATAACTTATATGCTTACATTCTTATGTTTTATGTTTTGCTTACTATCTGCTTTAAGATACAATTTGAAATGTTAATGCTACGTTATTTTAACACGAATCTATATTTTAAACTGATATTAAAGGTAAGAAAAGTAAGTAAATGAGCAAAAGTTTGGAGCACCCGTCAGAAAAAAAAAACTGTAGAACATTCGAATTTTTATTAATATTTAATTTTTTTTATTGCGGATGAGCCCATGTAGGACTACGCAAAGTACTTAGAGGTGTTTCCTTTGAGCCCAAATTTCTTTCATTATTTTGCCATGAGCTTCTTTTCTATCATCTGTCCAAGTTATTCCAGTTTTTTCTTCGGTTTGTCCTCTTGGTCAACTTGCCACTTATTCACCTTAATTCTAAATATATTTCTGTTTGGGATATACTTCTTTAGTAATTCCTGCCAATTTTAAGTCCTTTTTGACTTCATCAATCCACTTCATAGTATCCACTGGAGCTTTACTTCTGTTTTCGTAGAATTCCATTATCTGTTTTGTAAGCCTATTTGAGTTCATTCGTTTAATATGGCCATAACATTTTAACCTTCGTTTTCTAATATCACTATGAATATCTGTATATATTTTTATTTCCTTTTTACTTCTGAGTCTAAATGCTTCACCTATGACTTGTGGACCTAACCCTTTTCTTATAATTTTGCATTATTTTTTCATTATAATTTCGATATCTTTTTTTCTGTTCAAAATTGTTTCTGTTCCATAGAGGCACTCTGGTTTAATTACAGTGTTATAGTGTCGTAATTTTGTATGTAAATATATGCATTTTTTGTTATAATAAATATTAATATTTATTATTTTAATAATTCCTATAGCTAATTGAATGTTAGCTGTTTTGAAAATTCTTTCAGTAGAAAAAATATTTTTAAATTCCTTTAAAATAATTTTCACTGACAAAGAGCAATTATTAACTGTAGTGATTTTTAAAAATAATAAATGTCTGGAGCTGCACCGTGTTGTTAATTGCGAAAGAGAAGGAACATAGAACTGAATTTCGATAACTTTAATTTATTTAGGGTATATTGAGTTTGTGCAGCTGTGTTTTATGTAATACAATTGCCTGCCTCCATTTGTTTAAATATACTTTATGTGTAAAAAGTACTGAATTTGGTGTATAATTTAATTTCAGTGAAATTAGTAGGTTTGAAGCCTTAGCAATAGTGACTAAAAATCTCAAGTTTTACTGAGGGACCAATTTATTAAATTTTGAGTTTTTTTAGGCACCCAAAACTGCAATTTCTAGTGCCTAAAAATTCGAAATATCATTACGTAATTCGATTGCCCGCTCCATTTATTTTTTATAAACTCGGATTCTGTTGTACAAATCAATGTCTACAGATTTATAGTTAGTGCGACAGTTAAAAACATATGAAGGCGCTATGTTGAAGCTATTTCTTAAAAAAAAGACATTTAATTACTTCTTATACTTTTTACATATCAGATATCAAGTTATTGATGTCTGATTTATAAGGGATCCAAAACAATCCATTAAAATGGTTATTTACTTAAATAACAGCTTCAATATAGCGCCTTTATATCTCTTTAATCGTGTTACTCATTATGATTTATATGTGGTAATCATTTACTTGACAATCAACGATATTTTAATATAGCATTTCTGTGTATCTTATTATTAGACCTATGAGAATGTTTATTTCAAAGGTGTATTTGTTTTTTAATTAAATATTTATTCAGATTATTACTACTATTGTGTACATGTGTTCTATTTATGTTGTCTTTGTGATTAATTATATAATTCATTACAGGAATAATAGTACAGTAGACCTGGGATGAACCATTTTGATTTTTTTCCCTCTCCATCTCGCTTTTTATTTGTTATTAACTTACTCTATCATATAATTTACCTCTATCGCACATCTACATCTAGATTGTAATTCTATATGTCTACACTAACTTCGTTTTATCAGGCCTAAATAGAACTTACCTTATATTTTTAGTGAAATTTGAAACAAAAACCTTTAATTATGTAACACCATATGACGTTCTCGGTGCTTCAATTATATTGGTAAAAATGAAATATTTTCTTTATATTTGTAAACATTTTAAAAATTGAAGTTGTTTTCTAATTTTTGTATTAGCTCGATAATTCCTGAACTTAAAACACCACGACATTGTAATTAAGCTTATAGCAAGAGAAATTTCAAAACATAGTCACAGAATACACAATTATTCGCGTAACCATAGATTATTCGTCATGCCATTGTTGAACCGCGACGTTTAAATGTCGAAATTTATTTTGTTGAGAGTGTTGAGCAATGTTTGTTCATTATTCTCTTTCAATAAAGGATAATAAGAATTGTATATGCATTTTACCAAGTGAGTTGTTATAAATGGTAGCATTTGTGATTACTCGTATTCGGGAGGGTTACTGAGTTCAAATCCCAGTGACGACCAGCATGACTTAGATTTAATCTCGGTTTTTCCTCATTAAGTCAAACATATACTGGATTGGAATTTCAATACTAGTACTCCTACCCATTGTAACATTTTATAATATCACTAAATATAAATAAATCAATAATATAAATAGATGTTACACGTATTATTCACTCTTAATAACTGTTAAAACAAATTAATACCAGGAGAAATCAAAATTAAGATTTATAAAACTTTAATAAATTTCATTATAATTTGTCTAGTGTCAGTGCAATCGCCATTTAGACGAACACTTGATTCTATAGACAAGAAGGCCCTCAGAATCCATAAGATCCATTATAAGACATGGTACCGAAATATGGGTCTTAAAAAATACATGCAAATAACTAGCAGTATTTGAAAGGAAAATCTTGAGATGGATTTTCGGAGCAATAAACACAGACAATTGATGGAGAGCCGGATACTACGATGGATTATATGAATTGTATGAGGAATTGAATTTGGAGACACATATAAGGTGTCAAATTTCAAGATGGTTAGGACACATCACACGGATGGAAACTACATAAAAAGTGAAGATTGTTTTCAACAACAATCCAGATGGAACCATATTAAGAGGAAGACCAAGAACAAGAAGTTGGACTTGTGTAGAAGCTCCTGTGAAAGGATTTGGAATAAAAAACTGGAAGGAGTTGGCGATGGATAGAGAAGGATGGAAGAAGGCCATAGAAGCGGTTAAGGCCAATTCGGGCAGTAATAGCAAATAAGAAGATGATGTTACAAGAAGTAGATGGGTCTATTAAAAGCGTGTTTAAAATAAGATAGAAGTATATTGCCGCTAATAATCCATACGTCATCTTACGTATTTGCAGAAAATTAATTCACTGAATCCGACGAAATAAATAATTACATATTATATTTCACTCATTTGGTGTACACTAACTTCCATTTATCTAAACCTAACTAAATAAATCACACACTCTGGTAAATAATATGGTGTACACTTGCCCTCATCTAAATGTAGCTAAATAAATCACACATTCCTGTAAACTAATCTGATGTGTGTGTGTATATATAATATATATATATATATATATATATATATAATGCTACATTTAACTCTTACTTTAAGGGAAGAAAGGTGATTACAAGTATTTGAGAATAAAGTACTTAGGAAAATTTTTGGACCAAAGAGAGATGAACAGGCAGGTGAATGGAGAAGACTACATAACAATGAACTACATGGTCTTTATAGGAAGCCAGATATAATAAGAACAGTTAAGTCTCGTAGACTGCGATGGGCAGGACATGTTGCACGTATGGGGAATGAAAGACTTGCATGGAAGCTTCTTGTAGGAAAGCCAGAGGGAAAACGTCCAGTTGGTAGACCAATAATGAGGTGGGAGACTAACATTAACTATGATTTGAGGGAGGTGGATTATACGGGGAATGATTGGAAAGTATTAGCTCAGGATAGGGATGTATGGAGAGCGTATGTCCGCGCGGCGATGAACCTACGGGTTCCATAGTGCCAGTGAGTAAGTAAGTAATGCTACATTTAAGCTGTCACAGTTAAGGCCATATAACCTTCTCTTCCATTCGACCAACGAATAATAAAATAATACAAAAATGTATATACTTATTACAATTTTAAAATGTTATTTAAAACAACACACAATGCTGATATTATATGATGTTACCTGACACTAACAAAACATGTAATATAAATAAAAAACGAAGTAAGAAAAGCTTCCTGGATGAATAGTAATAGGTGAATTAAAAATACTGTATGTAATGTTTTATTTAGGGAAGTTACATTTTGAGATTCTTTTAATCAAGTTTTTTTTTTAATCTATTTTATATTTTTTAGCTACAATAAACAGTGGCCACATGTTGAGAAAACTATCTGTAACGGCTGGGGATTCGAAATGTTGATTATGTGTCCCAATATTGGTCCACTTCTCTGAATAACAAGTGGATATGAAGGTATCAACCCAGTTGTAGGCTAAGGCCCTTCTACTCCTGACACGCAATGGAGATAGGGATAAATGGATGGCTTATATCTGCGCAGCCATGGACCTCCGGGTTCAATAACGTCAGCCTGTGAATTTATGAATGAGATATGAAAAGTGTAGTACTAAGATAGTTGTTGAATTATTATTCCCTATGCCTTCTCTATAAAATATTGCATTCATCGTTATCTTATTATCTCACCGCTTCACTAGACTCTCTGATACATATAAATTAGATACCCGAGCCCTTCAGCACATTGTCCTTTATATCCCTCCTCATCACACTGCCAATTATTCGAAATCTTTTACAGTTTCTCTTGCTAGAACATGGAATTCCCTTCCACCCTATGTCAGAGACTGCCAACCTTTACCATCTTTCAGAAACAAATTGAAAATAAAATTATTAACAGATACAACTCACTAATATTATTTTTTTAAAATTAATAATTTGTTTATTCATTATTTAATAAAAATAGTTTTAAGATTTATCACTATATTTACCTAATACCTTGTATAATAAACGATAGATCAATTCATTATAGTTTACTACTTTCTTTGTATTTTTTCTTTCTTTTCTTTTTATGTATAGTAGATTCGAATTGTTATTTCTTTCTGTATACGTTCTATCAATGGTTTAATTTTAATTGTATTTAATTCTATTGCATTATTAGACATTATTTTCATTATTATTCAATTTGACAGATAATTAATTATTTAGTATGTACTATTATTGTATTTTTTTGTATTTATAGGCCTACGTAACATATGTTTGTCCTGGTGAGTCGAAGAGAAGGCCATATGCCCTTAAGTCCATAGGCTAAATATATCTAAATCTAAATTTAAACCTGATTTATATAACCGGTCTGCTTAATTTATGTGAATTGCAATTATGTTGTCTGTTGTCAGTGACAATAATTTGAACAATGGCTGACGAACAACATTAACATTGAGCGAAATGCAACTAGTACATAACAATACACTTTACAAGCTTCTTACTTCCTCAATCAGAATATATATTCCGTTTTGAAACTGGAACTAGAGTAAAAATGCTTTGATTGGAGATCTCATTTAAGTGTAATGTGAAGAAAGAAACTAAATCAAAGACAGAACTTTTATATGTTCTTTCTCCGTATAGTATAAATCTGTAATATTCAAAGTCTCAAAGTAGGAATATTTTGTGAATACATTCACTGTTTCTCACATTCAGTAAGTAATATCACTCTAAAAATGATGTTCAGTAAATTTTCTTTAGAAGGTGGAATTTGAAAATATTCGAACAACCACCAAATTCACCAGACACGAGCCCTCTCGTGACTATAACTTATTCTCAAGGATCAAAGAAACTCTACGACTGTATGCTAAACTGTACGAGCGACTTGTCTCGACATAAACAAAGCACACTGTGCATTCTGCACTATACGACACAGCGGAACATTGACCTGATTCGTTTGTGCATGATTTGCAAATTAATGCCGTGTCATCCCGCGTAAACTCGCTTCATGTCAGTCGTGTGGAGCAGCAATTAGGCCTACGCTAATTAAGCTGAGTAAGTGCTTCGTTTGCTATTTGCTGATGACTATACATAGTTAGTATCTACGTCCGTGCAACGTAGCAACAGTCTGCTATGACTGGAGGCAAACGTTTCGTTGCGTCGTATAATACTATAGCAGGCTCCAAGTGTACAAAAAAACTCTGTTATCTGAATTCTGCACTATTTTCTTTACATGAAATTTAAAATCAAATTGTTATATATTTATTATTTTATGATCTAGATGTTTTAATTTCTTTCTCTGTAGAGTAGTACACAATCATTTTTTCATTTCTGTTCTGACATCAGGAAGTATTGAAAAAATATTTCCATCTTATTGTATGTCTTCTTGCAGTTATATTCCCTTCTGGCTTGAATTGTAATAATAATATGCAGGAGAATGGGATTTACATCTTGACAGGTTCGCCATATGCCGCTCAATATAGTCTCCTGGGTCTGCCCTAGTTCCGAACTACCATTTTATCTTTATTTATTTTTCTTAGATTTATGTACGGTACATTTAGGCTTATGTGAGTTTTAAGTGTTTGTGTTAGAATTTGTTAGTGTGTAATTGTGTTGTTTGTATAGTGTATTGTTCACTTTGGCGACGTTGTTATTGCCTGAATTGTTTACGTTGTTCTTCGAGGCTTTTGAGTCCCAGAACTCAGTATACTATGGGTCTTGTAGCAAGGTTCAAAGGGAGTTGTGAGAGGACAGTCTTTAATTTTAGTGAAAGTCATAATTCGCTAATCTTGTGGGATAAAATGAATCCCCAAATTTTATATTAATAATTTATCTTATACGACTTAAAGAAGGGGAATATATAAAAGTTAACGAAATTTAATTTTCCATATAAGTGATAACCTTCCCTCTTAGCTACAGCAAATTTTCAACTACTTAAAAACGCTCCGTTTCGAATTTGCTGCATTTCCAGGACCACGACGAGGACGTGAGGGATAGGATATCCTGTTGTCCCTTCACATATTTAATTCATTCATTATATTAGGTCTTTTAGGCCTAATTGAATGCATCTTGAGCATAAATGAAGGAATGACAGGTATTTGGTCCCGTTAACGTTTTTATGTAAAATTAATAATTTTCCATGAAAACGTTTCACCAATAGCAAGTAACACGTACTATTTTTATAAAATGTTGTTCTAAGTTCGCTAAATAATATTCACCGGATCAAAAAGAAAAAAAAGAGAGGAAAGTACATATTCAGGTGCAGTTACTTGTCATTGGTCCTATTTCACTTACATAACTAATTAAAATCAATAGTTCATAATTAACTCTAATTAAATCCACGGCAAGACAAAGTCGCCATTCGCCTGGAATGCGATATGAACACAGTATTCTGATCACTAATATTATGTGATATTATATTAATTTTCTCTGTTCTTTCCACACAATACTCAATCGGTTTCATAGTTATGATAAATAAATCGTTAATATATTTATATCTTTAAGCAATTGATTATGCTCTGTTGCACGAAGAATAAAATATAAATCTTCTCTCAAAAATTTAAAAGAAACACTCGCCAGTAATGAACATAAAAATCCGTGGTAATAAAAAATAAATCTTCTATCAAAAATTTTAAAGTAATACACTAATGAACATAAAAAACCGTGGCGTGGCCATTCTGACCCCAGTACAACATTCGGGTATCGTGGTAAGCCATGTTGATATCTTGCCAACAAATATTATGTGGTCTTCATTTTCTCTCTTCTTTCCACGCAAATTTCAATCGCTTTCCTTGTGTTGATACAAAAATCGTTATTATTTTTATATCTTTAAGGAATTGATTATCTTCTGTTACACGAAGATTAAAAAAATAAATCTCCTCTCTAAAATTTAAAAGAAACAACACACGACACGAATGAAAATAGAAAACTGTGGTGTGGCTATACTGACCCCTGCACAACACTCGCATATCATGATAAGCGATGTTGATAATTTGATCACAAATATTATATGTTCTTCATTTTCTCTCTTCTTTCCACACAAACTTCAATCAGTTTTATAGTGTTGATAGGTAAATAGTTATTATATTTATTTCTTTAAGGAATTGATTATCGTCTGTTAAACGAGGAATAAGAAATAAATCTTCTCTCAAAAATTACAAAAAACCCGCGATACGGATGAATATAAAAAACCGTGGTGTGGCTATTGCGACCCCGGCATAAAAGTCCGGTATCCAGATGTGCATATTCTGCCCACTAATATCATGTGAACTTAATTTTCTCTTTTCTTTCCACACAATCTTCAATCAGTTGTATAGTGTCAATAGATAAATCGTTATTATATTTATATCTTTAAGGAATTATCTTCTGTTATACGGAGAATAAGAAATAAATTTTCTCAAAAAAATTTCAAAGAAACACACGACACGAATGAAAATAAAAACCGCGGTGTGGCTATTCTGACTCCGGCACAACACTCGGGTATCCCGATGTTGATATTCTGACCACTAATATCATGTGATCTTCACTTTCTCTCTACTTTCTACGAAATATTTCAGTCGGTTTCATAGGGTTGTAGTTAAATCGCCGTTATATTTAAATCGTTATGGAACTTATTTAATCTTCTATTAAACGTAGAATAAAAAAATAAGTCTTCCCTAAAAAATTAAGAAAAAAACACACACACACGACCCGAATGAAAACATAAAATCCGCGGTGTGACTATTCTGACCCCGGCACAACACTTGGGTATCTCAAAATTGATGCCCTCTCAGGAACCGTTGTAACACAGATACACCACTAGGCATTTCTCCTTCCTTATAAAATTCTGACTCAGGAAACCTGAAACCATTCAAATTATCATTCATCTTCATTTTGGAGTTTCTAATTTCATATCTTCTTCATAAATCGAACACCAACGAAAAATCAATATCTTCTCAAAATTCAATACAGAACGTAAAGTATAAACAATATTAGGAAAAAAATATCCTCAAACACAAGATGAATCGAAAAATGGTTGTAAAATATTTCAATCGATATAAAATGACAGTTTTCACAGCTCTATTATACGCAATCTACATATTACACAAAATTATCATTTTCGTTGAACTGTTTTAGTTTAAATAAAAAGTATAAAATAACAGATAAATTTGCTTACTTGATATTGTGTCCAACCAGGCTACTAACCCCTTGTCATGATATACTTACCGGTATATTCCTCTAAACGTTTCCCTTATCATATAATTTATTTTGAAACTCACTACCATGACATTATTTGAATGGCTTTCCATTTTATATTATTTTCAATCTCATGTTAAATTAGGCCTGGCTTTCTTCGTCAGATTTCTTATTTTGAAACGTGCATACTAAAAAGGTAAAATTTTACACCTGATCAGTAAACTAACGTTAATATGTTCATAGTATTGCAGAAATTCCATATTCTATTGGCTACATAACAACAAGAAAGGACACTTTGATGTGACGGAATTCAAATAACTTGATAACTTGAGACGGTAATAACAAACAAGAACATTTCATAAAAAAATAAATACACCATATATTTAAGAAAATAAAGCCCTATGCTTTTTATTGAAGCTGTACTGTATCAAACAAAACACACCTAGCATAAAAATATATATGCTTCGGCCTACATTCTTACGTTTTATGTTTTACTTACTATCTATTTTAAAAAGGAATTTTAATGTGAATTCTACGTTACTTTAACACGTATACATATTTTAAACTGATATTAAAGATAAGGAAAGTAAGTAAATGAACAAACGTTTGGAGGACCCGTCAGCAAAAATATATATATATATATATATATAAGTTGCTGGTTTTGAAATTTGTTTCAGTAGAAAAAATATTTTTTTTATTCCTTTAAAATGATTTTCAGTGACAAAAGGCAAATATTAACAAATAGTGATTTTTTAAAACGAAATATCTGTAGGTGCACTGTATTGTTAATTGTAAAAGAGATCCAATATAAAACTGAATTTCTATAACTTTAATTTGTTTAGCAGCTCTGTTTTATGTAATACAATTGCCTGTCTGCGTTTTTTAAATATACTTTATGTGTAAAAAGTTTGTGAATTTGGAGTATAATATGCTAATTTCAGTGAGATGAATAGGTTTGAAGCCTTAGTAATATTGTCTAAAATCTCATGTTTTACTGAGGGACTAATTTATTAAGTTTTCAGCTTATTTTAGGACCCCAAAACTGCAATTTCTAGTGCATAAAATTCGAAATATCATTACGTAATTCGATTGCCCGCAGCATTTCTTATTTATAAACTCGGAATCTGTTGTACAAAAGTATGTCTCCAGATTTATAGTTAGTGCATAGTAAAAAGCATATGAAGGCGCTATGTTTAAGCTATTTCTTAAATAAAACATTTAATTAATGTTTTATACTTCTTACATATCCGAAATCAAGTTATTGATGTCTGGTATATAAGGGATCCAAAAAAAAAAAATCCACAAAAGTGGTTCTTTCCTGAAGAAACAGCTTCAACATAGCACCTTCATATCTCTTTAATCGTGTTACTTACTACAATTTGTATATGGTCATCATTTACTTTACAACATACGATATTTTAATATAGCATTTCTGTGCCTTTTATTATTAGACCTATGAGAATGTTTATTTTTAATGTGCACTTGTTTTTAATTAAATATTTATTTAGTTTATTACTACCATTGTGTATATGTGTTCTATTTTTGTTACCTTTGTGATTAATTACATACTTTCTTACAATAAGAATAGTACAGTGCACCTGGACGAACCACTTTGGATTTTTTTCCCCCTCCATCTCGCTTTTTATTTCTTATTAATCTACTCTATCACATAATTTACTTCTACCGCATATCTACATCTACATTGTAATTCTATATGTCTGCACTAACTTTGTTTTATAAGGCCTAAATAGAACTTACCTTATATTTTTGGTGAAATTTGAAACATAAACCTTTAAATATGTAACATCATATGACGTTTTCGGTGTTTCAATTATGTTGGTACAAATGAAATATGTTATCTCCATATTTGTAAACATTTTAAAAACTAAGTTTATTTTCTAATGTTTGTATTAGCTCAATGATTCCTGAAATTAAAACACCACGAAATTGTACTTAAGCTTATAGCAAGAGAAATTTCAAAATATAGTCAGAGAATTGACAATTTTCGTGTAACTATAGATTAATCGTGATGTCATTGTTGAACCGCGACGTTCAAATGTCGAAATTTATTTTGTTGAGAGTATTGAGCGATTTTTGTTCTTTATTCTCTATCAATAAAGGATAATAAGAATTGTTTGTGCATTTTACCGAGCGAGATGTTTTAAATGGTAGCATTTGTAATGACTCGTATTCGAGAGAGGTACTGAGTTCAAATCCCAGTGCCGACCAACATGACTTAGATGTAATCTTGGTTTTTCCTCATTAAGTCAAGACATATACTTCGTTGGAATTTTATTATCGGTACCCATTACACCATATTCAACATTTTATAATATCACTAAAATGGTCCACCGCTGTGGTCTCGAGGTAGCGTGCTGCCTTGTCACGCAGCGGGCCTGGGTTCAATCCCCAGTAGGGACAGTTTTTCTGGGTGAGGTTTTTATCGGGGTTTTTCCTCACCTTAAGACAAATATCTGGAAAACTTTAAGGCCCCAAGTGTTCCTGAACTTATATGGCAATCGAAATCATCTTCATTCATATTCATATTAGATTAGGCTTAGGATTAGGGTCTCTCCTGGCACACCACTATCATCATCATCATACCTCATATCATCGGGGCAATGTAACTCCGCCTTCTAGGCATCCCAAACTCAGAAGTGGGTTACAAGCCCGCCATGCCAGGGGAGAACACCAGGAATGTCCAAAGACAACACGGGGCATTTACAAAAAAAGTCACTAAATATCAATAAAGTTTGTAAACAGATGCTACATGTATTATTCACTCTTAACAAATGAAGACATGGGGGGAAAAACAATGAATGTCACTTTTTATCGAAATTCTACTTATATGTCTGTTAGATAGCGTGAAGTCCATACTTTCTTCAGGTGTATTAGTTTGATCGAAAAGTAATGAGTGTCAGCCGTTGCAAGCAAATTAAAAAACATAGGAAGCGGGAAAAATTATGAGTGTCATGACGTTTTGCTGAAATAACGATGAGTGTTTTGCAACTCTTTGAATTTAAATCACTTTCATGTTGGTATTTTAATGTTAGTAACGCTGTATTTATTCTTAACATTTCTGCCGTGTTTCCATTGTTGATTGAGTTAATTAATCAAGACAATGTGTTAGTTGACCCACACAGATTTAATATGCTTGAAATATTCAGTCTGAAGAAGTGTTTTACTTGTACTGTACATATTAAAGTTTAATTTCAATTGTATTATGAATCCAAATAATACAACTGCTCCAGAATGGAAAGTGAATCCGAAGAAAAGGCAGAAGCATGGACGAATATCGGATGCGGCTAAGAAGATGAGAAATCAAACGCATGAGACTGGAAAGAATTGTGAGTGCAGCAGATTAAAATGTTTTGTGAAAATTAGTGAAATTGAAAGACAGACTATCATAAATCATTTTAATGGGTTATCTGATAGGGATACTCAGAATTTACACTTGTCTGGGCTAATAAGAGTTCATTTTATCGAACAAAGACGAAGTCGGAAGGATCAAGACGAAAGTTTCACCACCATTCGTACACATATAGAGTTCGAATAAAAAGAGGTGATGAGGTACAAGAAGAAAGTGTATGCTACAAAGGATTCATAGCACTGCATGGAATAACTTCACGGCAACTGCAAACTATTCAACAGCAACTAACAACGTATGGGGCGGTACGCCCTGATGGGAGAGGTAAGCACAAGAACAGACCTCATTCTATAGGTGATGAAACACGAGCAAATATCAATGAACATATTCAGTCCCTCAAAGGTCGCCGCTCTCATTACTCTTTGAACAAAACGTCTAAAATATATTTACCAGAGGATCTCAGTGCAAAGAGACTACACAAAATGTATATGGAAATTAACCCAAACAACCCAGTTTCTTATGATACTTATTTACGCATTTTTAACAATGAGTACAACATTTCCTTTGTTTACCCTAGGTCAGACACTTGTAGCGAATGTGATTCAATAAAAACACAAGAGAAACAACTGCACGAAGAATTGTCACTCTTATCAGAAGCTAAGAGTTCCGGTTCAGTCAACCAGAAAAGGAATCAGTTTTAAAAGAACTCGCCTTAAGAAAGATGCTCCACTTAAAAAAAGCACAAACTTTCTACGATAGAAAACGGAAATGCCGACAAATGTGTTCAAGAAGTGTCACAGATGAAGCTATTGCCATGGACTTCCAAAAGAACTTGTCTGTTCCAAATATATCAAGCAATATTGTGTACTACAAACGCCAGTTGACGATTCATCCATTTAATATCCATGTTCTGACATCTGGAGATTCAGTGTTTTACTGTTATGATCAAACCATTGCAAAGAAAGGTTCTGATGAAGTAGTATCCATGCTTCACCATTATATTTTCAATATCCTTCCACCTCAAGTGAAACAGCTACACATTTTCTGCCACTCTTGCGGTGGACAGAATAAAAATTACACAGTTTTCCGCTATATTCATTACGTGGTAACTACATGTCGACGTTTAGATAAAATCACAATGACATTCCCTGAAAGGGGGCACTCTTATTTGGAGTGCGACAAAAATATGGCACTCATTCCACAGAAACAAAGTACTGAAGTTCCTCAAGATTGGTATGCTCTTATTAGGGACTGCAGGGTGAAACCAAACCCATTTCAAGTAATTGAATGTGGCCAAATTCTTTTCAAAGAATGGACAAAATTCTTTTCTCTTCAAGATGTGTATAAATCAAAACTATCAGTACCTTCAAGACCACTGAAAGAAGTTAGAGTTGAAGTTAACAGCCATGCCTTCTATTTTTGAGATCAGGAAGCTACAATGGATCCAGGGAAAGTACAATAATGACTGGGAAGAGAACGAGAAGGGAGGTTACACTAGCTGATGGATAATTCGTCTTACCTGGTCCAGCCTATATGGATATCATACCAGTTCCATTGTTAAAATGGAAAGATCTGCAGGTGACTGTTCTCAAATTAGTATCAACAGTATTTCACTAAGTCAGGTTCTTGTGTTCTATGATTAATTTTTTGTTTCAGGAACTTTCAAAACTTCTCTCCAGTGGGACATCAAAAAACTATTATAAGAATCTACCTCATTGAGAAAGTAGTGTTAATATGCTGAAGTATAACAAAAGGGTTTCATTGTTTTAGATACTTAGAAACTTAAAATATGGTATTATATTATTACCTTACCTTAATTAACTCTTTAATATAATACTAAGTTGTGCAGTGCTTGTTAATTATTTCAACAACAATGAATCTTCATCGTTCTTTCCGCTTTCAAATGTACGTCAAATAAAAGAAAAGTGTACATTGTTGCTATTGTTAAATGTTACTAATTGAACATAAGTCAATATAATGTCTAATATGCATATTCTATGTTAACCACAACTAAATTTTAAATAATAAACAAATTTTCCCACAAAAGGGTTTCAAAGTTTTAAAAATTGTTTTCTCTGTAATGGTAAAAAGTGACATTCATCGTTTTCCCCCCATGTCTTCAAATGTTAAAAACAAAACAATTCCAAGCGAAATCAAAATTAAGATTTATAAAACTTGAAATTAGATTCATTACAATTTGTCTTCTGTAAGTGGACTCGCAATGTAGACCACCACGTGATTCTATATAGAGGAAGACCCTGAGACTCCAACGATCCATTATAATAACATATGGTACCTAAACATAGGTCATCAATAAAAATACATGCAATCAACTAGCAGTATTTGAAAGGAAAATCTTGAGAAGGATTTCCGGAACAATTAAAACATAGGATGAAGTGAGAGCCAGATACCACGATGGGATATTTGAATCGTATAAGGAGTTGGATTTGGAGACACATATAAGATGTCAGAGATTGAGAAGGTTAGAACATATCATACGGATGCAAGCCACGAGGAAAGTGAAGATTGTCTTCAACAACAATCCATAAGGAATCAGATTAAGAGGAAGACAAAGAACAAGACGGTAGAATTGTGTCCATGCTTATGTGAAAAGAATTGGAATAAAAAACTGGAGGGAGTTGGCAATGGAGAGAGAAGAATGGAAGAAGGCCATAGAAGAAGTTAAGGCCCACTTGGGCTATAATACTAAAAATAGAAGAAGAAGAAGTTACATGAACTAGATAAGCCAATTAAAAGCGTGTTTAAAATTAAGAATGAAGTATTTTGCCGCTAATAATCCATACATCTTACGTATTTCTCGAAAATTAATTGACTGAATCCAACGAAATAAATAATTACATGTTACATTTCACTCATATGGTGTGCACTAACTTCCATTTATCTAAAACTAACTAAATAAATCACACACACTGGTAAATAATATGGTGTACACTGGTCCTCATCTCAATGTAGCAAAATGAATCACACACTCCTGTAAACTAATCTGATGTTGCGCTACATTAACTTTACATCATCTAAATCTAAATACATACATAAATGTAATAATAATAATATTAATAATAATAATAATATTAATAATAATAATAATAATAATAATAATAATAATAATAATAATAATAATAATAATAATAATAATAATAATAATAATAATAATAATAATAATAATAATAACGCTACATTTAAGCTGGCAGAATTAAGGTTATATGGCCTTCTCTTCTACTCGACAAGCGATTAATAAATTAATACAAAATATATGTACTTATTACAGTTTTAAAATATTATTAAAAACAATACACAATGCCGATATGATCTAATATTAACTAACGCTAACAACACAGAATATAAGTAAAAAAAGTAAGGAAAGCTTCCTAGATGAATACTAATAGATATATTCAAAATACTGTATAAAGTTGTTATGCAGATATATATTCATTATATAGAATGTAGCGTGCTGCCTTGTCAAGCAGCGGGCACGAGTTCTATTCCCGATCGAGGCAAACTTCCTGGATGAGATTTTTTCGGGGGTTTACTCGCCTATAAGACAAATGTCAAGAAGCTTTGAGACCCAAACGGTCCCCGAACATCATCTGGCCATCATCATCATCCACGGTGTTGAAAGAAACGAGAAGCTACCACTCCTATAATTCCTGAGAAAGCTGCAAAGCATAGTATGAAAATGTTATGATTACAGTGAAAGACCTGCCTTAGGGCAGAACACTGTAAAAATATAGAACTTCAGATATCAGTTAATTTAGTTATAAGTAATGGTGACTATTTAACTCATGCCCCAAATGGGAGTCAATGACCAATCACGTTTCAATGATTTCTGTATTACAACCAATCAGAGACGTGTTTCACGAAATAATTATCAACGTTAGGATTATCATATATTAAGCAAAGCTCCTCCTTTTTAATATTCTGAACAGGTCTGACCGTTATTTTGCAGTGACTGAGCCTATAACAAATACGGCTACCAGATTGTATATAATAGTGCTTACATGTCAACATTTGTAGCAATTGATTATACCACCAAAAAAAGAAACCACTGTTTGCACTTTCTTAAATGTATACGACATCAAAAATGAATTAATATACAGATTGATGTGTTTCATTTTTTCTCCACTAGAGAGCATTCTTACAATATTGCGTTCCTTTGGCAATAAATAGTATGATCTGGTTGCAGTGATAAACAAAAGAAGCAGTAGAAGCGTAGGCTACCTATCGTTTCTCATTAGTTTTCAAACATCACCGTTTACTTTAAATATAAAAATATTTTTAAATAACTGTAGTTAAATAATGATTTGTGAGTAAACAGCTTTATTTTATTCGTTAAATAGTCCTAACAAATGCCACTCTTGATTTCCAAATTCTCTAGATAAATTCACTCCTCACTTCGTGAGTCGTGAATTTATCGATAATTTGGAAATCACTCGTGGCATTACTTATGATAAACTCCTCTGTCTACCGCTGTGATCTCGAGGTAGCGTGCTGCCTTTTCACGCTGAGGGTCCGAGTTCGATTCTCGATCGGCAAAGGTTGCTTGATGAGTTTGTTTTGGGGATTTTCCTCACCTGTAAGACAAATGCCAGGAAGCGTAGGGCCCAATGTTCCCCGATAATCATCCGGCGATTACCATCATCCTTATCATTATCATCATCATCCTTCACCGGTGTGGAAAGGAACGAGAAGCTACCACATCCATAATTCCCACGCAAAGCTTCAAAGCATGGCATGAAAATGCTATGATAGCAGTGAAAGTTCTGCTCTCGGACAGAATTGCTATGGATGGATGGATGGATGGATGGATGGAGTAAACTCCTGTAAACTAATCTATTGTACACTAACTTACCCTCATGTAAACCTAATTAAATACACACGTTTGTAAAGGTATCTGGTGTGCATTATAACTCTCAGTATCGCGTAATAATATACCTTGTGGATTCGAGCGCAAAAGGAAAAATCGCTCAGCATTGTATTATAGCTACCAAATCGATGTAATGTATAGTAAACTAATAGAGGCGCAATGTGAAAGAGTTCTTTACAAATAGTTAATTTTAAATTATTTTTTGCATGTTCCGCAATTTTTTTTTCGTGTATCCATTTTTGACATTCCTAAACTTCGTTTTGATACCAAAACCATATAGAAATTCGTATGTCCACTTTTTAAACCGTAACCAAAACAAAGGTAATACTATTAATTTTTACATCAATTAATTTTGACAAACAAGGCGGTTCCATCACTGCTGTATGTATCAGAACAGACCAGCAGGTCTAATCCTTGATGCTGCTGCTGATGATGATGAATGTTTACATGCTGACCGAAAATACTTTATCAACCACATAAAATCTCTGCCGGATAGAACTGAAGATAAATTTAATAACTATCAATAAGTTGAATAGTTTGAGCTTTTTGAGAATTTGGAAAAATGCACAAAATTTCGAAAAATGCGGTTAAAATTGGCAAAAAACTATCGAAATAACAATGATAGATTAATATAAACCCAAACATAATAATAAAAAGTGTACCCTGAATAGCCTATCAAGGAATTCAGTCTAAAACATAAAGGTATAAGAAGAAATAAAAAAATTACTCCACAGGTTTCATACGACCAATCAGAGTTAGCTGATGATGGGAAAAAATCTCCCGAAACATGTTCTAAAGTACATACCGATAAAGTGGAGTTTTAATATATTTCCGACTACTTATAAAACATTAATAAAAATAATCAGCAGAATGTAAACATATTTTGTATCCTATATTTTGTGTTCAGAATCACTCAATTTTAATTTTAATTACTTTAATCTCAACTTACCCAAATTTCGAATTTCAAAATGTAGCCTAAGAGCAATAATTAGTTGGCCGTATCGAACCCGAAGATTCATAACCGCTCGGATATAAGCTCTCCATATATCTTTATCCTCTTTCCAATCGTGAGTCTTGGTAAGAATACTGACTCCTGTAGAAACTGATGCATAAAGTAATAAGCCATCATAAATTTGTATAATTTCAATCGTTGCTACGTTACGAACAATACATTTAATAGAGGCTTTTAATGACGGTGCTTGGAAAAAAAAAAAAACAATATATTGAATTACAGAACATAAAAGTAAGAGAAATTATGAAGTATGATTAATACAAGATGATGTGGACAATAAGAGAATAAGATATCAGGGCGACGTTTAAAGAATGAATACTGGATGGATACCAAGACAAGCTTTGAAATTTATATAAAAGAGACTGGTTCCATACAGCGATTCCGAGGTAGCTTTGCTACCTCGTACTCAGCAGATCGGTTCGATACTTGATCGGGACCAGTATCCCTAATATAAGGTATATTAGGCTACTATGTCCATCCTATATTCTGTGCAGTACCTCGGACACGATGGATGCTGAACACATCAAAATTTGTTCATCGCTATCTGCTAGCAGTCTAGTGGACAGATATTGGGAGGCCAGAGATACTATTATAAACTTGCAAAGAAATTTATCTTGTATCATTCTAATATGTTTGTTATATTCCTATCCATCCATCCATCCAATGCCTGATTAGCTCAAATTCGTTCCTTGGCCTCCCTTAACTTCTGCCTCCAATTATTTCTGTTAATTCAGCAAGCCTCCAGTTGCGAAACTTAAGTAGTTTTGCAGCATCTTCCTTAATACCATCTTCCCATCGTTTTTTTTTTTTTCGATTTTCCAACTCGTCTAATCCCCATAAAACTTGCTGCAAGTGCATTTTTTTGGTGCTCGGTATGCTGATATCCTTTGATATTCATGTCTGACTGCACAATTAATGTTCATATCTTTACACTTGTATTTATTATAAGATTAATGACGTCAGTAATACACATCTGCATTAAATAAATAAATATTTTTTGACGAATTCTCCTGATATAATCATGCCTGTCCTAAAATGCCTATATTTATATTATTCTTCATTTCTGTTAATGAACCGTTGTGTAATGGTAGGTTATTTGGTAATTTCAGTTGACATACACAGTATAGGCCACCAACAACAAGAGGTCCATCCCTGTGATTATTCGAATCTCGGACCACAGTTTCTGTGGTAAGTTCAAAATTTTAATTATCTCCACTTTCTCTATATGCTTTAACCTAACAGCAAAAATGGACTACATAGGGTATAGTTTTCCATCTATTGAATTATACTGTAGTGTCCTTTTGAATTTCTTATTCAAAATGGTCTTCAGGTTTACAAACCACTAAAATATCAAAAGTAACCAAAATAAATTTTGTTATGTTATAGCAGTGCTGCTATTACTTATCCAATGACCAAGTATTTTCCATGCACGCTACGAATTTACGAGCGAATTCTCTCGATATAAACAAAGCATACTGTGCATTCTCTACTCTCCGACACAACGGAACATTAGCCTGATTTGTATGAGGATGGTTTGTAAACTAATGCCGTATCATCCCGCGTACACTCGTTTCGTGTCAGTGTGGGACAGCTATTAGGCCCACCCTAAGTAAGCTGAGTATGTGCTTAATTTGCTATTTGCTGCTGACTGTACATAGTTAGTATCTAGGAGTTCCAAGCAGGCCGTCGAGAAGAGCGGACGTGTTTTTGTTAGAGTGGTTAAAGTGTGCAGGGGGCAAAGCATTAAGGAAGAAGTTAGAAAGCTGATTGAAACATTGTCAACTGAAGTGAGAGAGGGGTTTGAAATGTGCAACGTGGGGGGGGGAATTCGTGATATTGCGACGAACATGCATCGGATGGAGGACAGATTGAAATGGCTGGAATCTAAATTAGACTATCTCGAAAACCAGAGTCGCCGTTGTGATATATGGAGTGCATGAAGAAGACAGGGAGAGCTCGGAGGAAACTGAACTTATAGTTAAAAGAGTAGTGGCGCAAATCGGGATTGATTTGGTGGACAGTGATATTGAAAGAGCGCACAGAGTAGGTCGTTGGAATAGCGGAAAGAGACCGATTGTATGCAAATTATCACACTACAAAATAAAATGTTGGATCCTTAGAGACAGTAAACATCTTAAAGGGACCGGTATCAATATTGCCGAAGACTTTAGTGAGAAGGTGCGTCGCGAAAGGGACTTTCTTAAGCGACACATGCTCGAGGCGAGGAGGCAGGGCTGCCATGCAATCCTGCAATATAATAAATAGATTATGAAAGGACGAATCTGGAGCAGGGAACAACTACAAAATATGGACAACCCTGAAAGTGAATTTGAAGAGGTCATTGACAGCGAGTCCCCAAAACCAACAGGGGGCGCTACAACAGCAGGTGGTCTCCTTACAGCAGAGGAGGGATAAAATTCTACACGAGAGAAAGAGAGAGGGAGCACTACGATACTAACTCCGAGGAATCCAATAAACACTCAGCACAAAACGGTCGAACGCAAACAGAATACCCCACCTCTAAGAGGTGAACGACCGGCGGACACAAGACCTCAAATAAGAAAATCACTAAGACTGCTGAATTTATCCGCAGAAACGGAACTTTTGAGAGGGGGAAGTTCGAAAAATGCAGGTAAGACTAATGTCAAGGGAACACAATAGGGTTTGTTGACAGTCGGTTCATGGGATATCGAAGGGTTAAAACAAAAACTTTCAATGGACAGATGTGTAGAGTTTATTGAGACTTTTGATATATTAGCTCTAGGTGAAAAATGATTAAAAGCTAATGAATGCGTAAATCTATGTAATATGAAAGGTTATTTCAAGGGCAGTGAAGCCAGAGGGAAGAGAGGTGGATATCCAGGTGGAGTTGCCATTTTATATAAAGCTAACTTAGACCCATATATTAAAAAGGTAAATATTACTTTAAAAGAGGTCATTTGTATATATTACCATGCAGGAAGAGCAGAAATGCGTCTGTTGTCTATTTACCGCCAACCACTAAATTCCAGGTATACCAATCCAAATTTTTTTCTTTGAATTGTCTGACTCGTTGGCAGAAATAAAAGATAGGTTTCCGGAAGCGGGAATAATAATTTTAGGGGACTTCAACTGTAGAATTGGGGAGGAAAATATCACTATAAAATCAGATGATAATGAAACACGAGGCGAGGGTAGGAGAAGCAAAGATAAGATTATAAATTCAGAAGGAAACCAATTGTTAGCTTTTTGCGATGCATTTGAACTTGAAATTCTGAATGGGAAATATGGGGAAGATAGAAATGGAGAACTGACATTTGTTAATAAAAAAGGAGGTAGCGTAATCGATTATTCAATATGCACACAAGACATGATTCCAGTCTTAAGTAATTTCTGTATAGTTTCCAGAATCGAATCACACCACTTCCCAAACAAACTTATTTTAAATATGAAAGGTATTAGTGAGACAGTTAATGATGAGGTGGCAACAATATTGAGGCCAATTACACGTTTCAGATGGATCGAGGACCGGAGAGAAGAATTTATCAGGAGTTTGGAAACGCTAATACAGGATCTGCAATTGAATGATCTTAGCGGGGTGGAAATTATTAAAACTTTGACAGAATCTTTTCAAAAAGAAGGGGGAAAATTCAAGGTTAAATGTGCAATGAACCAGAAGGACAAAGGGTGGTACAATAATGCATGTAGAAATAAGAAGTTTGTCGAAAGTAGTCTTTTAAAGTTTAGAAAAGAAAGCACAGATGAAAGCAGAAAAAAATATGCGCAAGAGAGAAAGGAATATAAAGAATTACTGGGAGAAACAAAACTAACATGGCAAAATAAGAAATCCGAAGAAATGAGAGTCGCGACTGAAAGTGGGAGCATTGCGGACATATGGAAAGCGATAAAGGAACTCAAAGTAAAGTCCATAAATCGGACAAGAATAACGCCCGGAGAATGGAAAAGTTACTTTGACAGGGTGCTGGGAAATGAGAGATTAAGATATAATCAAGAAAATTTAGTTGAGATTCCTGACCCAACAGATATTCAATTAATGGATCAGGATATTTCGAAAAATGAAGTGGTTTCTTCCATTAAATGTTTAAAGAATGGTAAAGCACCTGGAATTGATGGAATACCATGGGAATTCTTGAAAAATATGATATAATCCAATAAATTATTAGACGTTTTGAAAAATGCGTTCAACAAACTTTTTAATGGAGGAGATTATCCGGAAGCCTGGGCGACAGGTGTCATCCAACCACTATACAAAGGAAAAGGTGGGACACAGGTACCAGAAAGTTACAGGGGAATATGTCTCTTGTCAGTGTTCGGAAATATATATTGTAAAGTACTTTACGAACGCATGAGACAATGGGCTAAAGAGAACTATAGGCTCTCAAAATAACAGGCAGGTTTTAGAGAAGGGTACTCCACAGTGGACAACGTATTTGTTCTGAGAACATTAATTGATGACAATCTGAAAATGACGGGGGTAAATTATTTTGTGCATTCATTGATTTTAAGATGGCATTTGATACTGTGGACCGAAGCGCACTTTGGGAAAAATTAAATCGGAAAGGATTGTCTCATAAAATGATACATGCCTTAATGTCAATTTATAAATATGTTAAATTTTGTATGAAAGTAGACCAAGGGCACATTACAGAGAGCAGTGAAGCCAATCGGGGAGTGAGACAAGGTTGCATTTTATCACCAATACTATTTAATCTATTCGTTGATGATATTGTAGACGTAATGCTAGAAGGAGAAATTGAGGCTCTGGAGATAGGAAATATTAAAATCCCAGTCCTGTTGTATGCAGATGATTTAATTATCTGTTCCAAGACAATCAAGGGATTGCAAAGAGGTCTTGACCTACTGGAAATATACTGTAGGAATTGGGGATTGACTGTAAATGTTAGTAAGACAAAAACAATGACCTTTAAAAATGGGACGGTTTATGGTAGAGCGGAGGAATGGAAATACAGAGATCGAGTATTTCAAAACGTGAAACATTTTGAATATCTTGGTACGACGTTGAAATTGAACGGAAAGTGAAAAAAGCATATTGATATAGCATTATTTAAAGGGAGGGGCAACTTAACAGTGTACTCGGTATTCTGGGTCGAGTGCCTGATATTCCAGTCAGCACATAAGAAAAAATGTATGGAGCGATGGTCAGGCCAGTAATGCACTATGGTAGTGAGATTTGGGGTTTCCAAAGAACGGAAATACTAAATAAGGTATATATGCATTTTCTTAAATAGATTACAGGACTTAGTAAGGCCGTTTCTAACTCTGGAATTCTATATGAATTTGGGTCATTCCAGGACGACATAAACTGTAAAATTCGTGTACTCAAATACTGGTTGCGAGTAATCCAAGGTGAACAAACAATGCTTAGAGCAATTTGTTACGACCACCAAATTAAAAATATATATGTTAAATTTTGGGCAAACGAGGTTAGGAGAGAACTCCAAAAGATTGGGATGGGCTGGATATGGGAAAGAGGGATTGAAAATCGCAAGAACGTGTGGAGAAAAATAAGGAGGAGGTACTTAGCTATAAACCAACAAGATACTTTCGCCGAATGTACAGGAAAACGCTCACTGTGTTTACAAAGAGACCTAAAACACGTCTGGGGAAAAGAATCGTATATACTCAACCTAGGATTTAAAGAGAGATCAGGGCTTGCTTGGTTTAGGCTAGGGGCATGGAAATTTCTAAAAATTAGCGACGATCGCGATATGCGAATATGTCCAATGTGCGGCAAATTTGAAGATGAGATACATATATTGGGACAATGTAATGATTTAGAATATTGGAGATGTCAGTTATTACCGGAAAGATTTCTAAATTCAAATCGGGAAAGATTGGCATGCTACGAGTTATTGGTAAATCCAGAAAATTGGATAAACTTGGGTAAATTTCTGGACAAAACGCGGAAAATAAGAACAACACTCCTTCATGAATAAATATATGTTATCAAAATGCAATAACATTAATTGTTAATAATTATATATAAATTAATTAGTGTATAATGTTATTGTGTTATTATTTAATTGTAATATTACTGTGTTTTCTTATGTAATTGTAATGTTATGGTTTTTTACACGCTTTATATTAGCTTGACCTGTATCTATCTATCTATCTATCTATCTATGTAACGGAATTTTTCAACGCGATTTTCACCCACTTAAAATCATTGAATCGACTTGAAACTTAGTATAGTTGTAGAGGACCAGTGACAATACAATAATTTCATATTTATTTTCTAAAATCCTGGCCATAATCATCATAAAATAAAAAAAAGTGTTTTTGTATCAATGTAGCGGAATCTTTCAACGCGATTTTCACCCACTTAGAAACATTGCATCGACTTGAAACTTTGTATACTTGTAGAGGACCCGTGACAATACAATAATTTCATATTTATTTTCTAATATCCTGGCCATAATCATCAGAAAATAAAAAAAAAATGTTTTTGTATCAATGTAACGGAATCTTTCAACGCGATTTTCACCCACTTAGAAACATTGGATCGACTTGAAGCTTTGTATACGTGTAGAGGACCCGTGACAATACAATAATTTCATATTTATTTTCTAAAATCCTGGCCATAATCATCAGAAAATAAAAAAAAGTGTTTTTTGTATCAATGTAACGGAATCTTTCAACGCGATTTTCACCCACTTAGAAACATTGGATCGACTTGAAACTTTGTATACTTGTAGATGACCCGTGACAATACAATAATTTCATATTTTGTTTCTAAAATCCTGGCCAGAAACATCCGAAAATCAAAAAAATGAAAACTGGTATAATAGGTTGCGGACTTGTCGAGTTTTTAGTCAATCGTTGTAAGAGCTAAGTTGGTAGAGCAGTGAACGTTTAGTGGTATATAATTTCAGTAATCCATACGTCGCTGGTTCAAATCCGGCTGGGAGGTTTTTTTTATAGAAGAGTATTACTTTTAGCTCATACTACAATAGTATCGAATTTAAAGATATTTACATTTTTATCTTATTCTGTAAAATATTAAAACTAAAAAATAAAAAATAAAAAAATAGTTTTAAAAAACTAAAAGAACACGCTTTATTAGAAAACTAAAAAATTAAAAATAATTTGAATTTCCAACACGCTTGCGATAAAATAAAGTGGTCAACAAAAAAATCATCTCCAACACATATAGAATAAAATTAGAGTTACCAACAAAAAGAAAATGATTTTACCATCAAAAGCGTAGGGTGCTTTTTATGATTTTTACATTTTCTTCCTAGAGAGCTTACTTTTACCAATATATGTTTATTATCAAATATATTAATTGATATAGGGCACCCCACGCTTTTGATGGTAAAATTATTTTCTTTTTGTTGGTAACTAATTTTATTCTATATGTGTTGGAGATGATTTTTTTGTTGACCACTTTATTTTATCCCAAGCATATTGGAAATTAAAATTATTTTTAACTTTTTAGTTTTCTAATAAAGCGTGTTCTTTAGTTTTTAAAACTATTATTTATTTAGTGTATAATGCTATTGTGTTATTATTTAATTGTAATATTACTGTGTTTTCTTTATGTAATTGTAATGTTATTGCTTTTTTTACACGCTTTATATTAGCTTGACCTGTATATATCTATCTATCTATATATCTATCTATATATCTATCTATATATCTATCTATCTATATATCTATCTATATATCTATCTATATATCTATCTATATATCTATCTATATACCTATCTATATACCTATCTATATACCTATCTATATATCTATCTATATATATATATATTTATATATCTATATATATATCTATATATCTATCTATATATCTATATATATGTCTATCTATATATCTATCTATATATCTATCTATCTATCTATCTATCTATCTATCTATCTATGTAACGGAATCTTTCCACGCGATTTTCACCCACTTAAAATCATTGGATCGACTTGAAATTTTGTATACTTGTAGAGGACCCGTGACAATACAATAATTTCATATTTATTTTCTAAAATCCTGGCCATGATCATTAGAAAATCAAAAAAAGTGTTTTTGTATCAATGTAACGGAATCTTCCAACGCGATGTTCATCCACTTAGAAACATTGGATCGACTTGAAACTTTGTAAACGTGTAGAGGACCCGTGACAATACAATAATTTCATATTTATTTTCTAAAATACTGGCCATAATCATCAGAAAATAAAAAAAAGGGTTTTTGTATCTATGTAACGGAATCTTTCAACGCGATTTTCACCCACTTAGAAGCATTGGATCGACTTGAAACTTTGTGTACGTGTAGAGGACCCATGACAATACAATAATTTCATATTTTGTTTCTAAATTCCTGGCCAGAATCATCCGAAAATAAAAAAAAATTAAAACTGGTATAATAGGTTGCGGACTTGTCGAGTTTTTAGTCAATCGTTATAAGAGCTCAGTTGGTAGAGCAGTGAACTCTTAGTGGCATATAATTTCAGTAATCCATACGTCGCTGATTCAAATCCGGCTGGGAAGGTTTTTTTTTATAGAAGAATATTACTTTTAGCTCATACTACAATATTTAAGGATATTTACATTTTTATCGTATTCTGTAAAATATTTAAACTAAAAAATAAATAATAGTTTTAAAAAACTAAAAGAACACGCTTTATTAGAAAACTAAAAAATGAAAAATAATTTTAATTTCCAATACTCTTGGACGCTTGGGATAAAATAAAGTGGTCAACAAAAAAATCATCTCCAACACATATAGAATAAAATGAGAGTTATCAACAAAAAGAAAATAATTTTACCATCAAAAGCGTGGGGTGCTTTTTATGATTTTTACATTTTCTTCTTATAGAGCTTACTTTTACCAATATCTGTTTATTATCAAATATATTAATTGATATAGAGCACCCCATGCTTTTGATGGCAAAATTATTTTCTTTTTGTTGATAACTCTAATTTCATTCTATATGTGTTGGAGATGATTTTTTTGTTGACTACTTTATTTTATCCCAAGCGTCCAAGCGTATTGGAAATTAAAATTATTTTTCATTTTTTAGTTTTCTAATAAAGCGTGTTCTTTTAGTTTTTTAAAACTATTATTTATTTAGTGTATAATGCTATTGTGTTATTATTTAATTGTAATATTATTGCGTTTTCTTTATATAATTGCAATGTTATTGCTTTTTTTTGTTGTTTATTTTCATTCACACTAGTAGCAATTATTACTTTATTGTAACGGACGGTCAACAGCACGTACGGCTTACTGCCAGTGCGACCCATATTTGTAAATAATATTGTAAATATCTTACTTTTTGTCTAATAAAGTCCTACTACTACTAGTTAGTATGTACGTCCGTGCAACGCAGCAAATAATCTGCTATCACAGGAGGCAAACGTTCCGTTGTGTCGTATAATATTATTAAAGACTCCAACTGTACAAACAACTCTGTTATCTAAAATATACACTATTTTCTTTACATGAAATGTACAATCAAAATATTATAATATTATAATATATTAAGATCTAGTTGTATGATTTCTTACTCTGTATTTTAATAAAAACGTTTTTTCATTTCCCTTTAGTTCCACAAGTTCTGACATCAGGATGTATTGAAGCAATATTTCCATCTTATTGTAGGCCTATGTCTTCTTGCGGTTATATATCCTTCTGGTTTGAATTGTAATAATAATATTCCAGGAGAATGGGATTTACATCTTGACAGGTTCGCCACATGCCGCTCAATATAGTCTCCTGGGTCTGCCCTAGTTCCGAACTACCATTTTATCTTTATTTATTTTTCTTAGATTTATGTACGGTACATTTCGGCTTATGTGAGTTTTAGTGTTTGTGTTAGAATTTGTTAGTGTGTAATTGTGTTGTTTGTATAGTGTATTGTTCACTTTGGCGACGTTGTTATTGCCTGCCTTGTCTACGTTGTTCTTCGAGGCTTTTGAGTCCCAGAACTCAGTATACTATGTGTCTTGTAGCAAGGTTCAAAGGGAGTTGTGAGAGGACAGTCTTTAATTTTAGTGAAAGTCATAATTGGCTAATCTTGTGGGATAAAATGAATCCCCAAATTTTATATTAATAATTTGTCTTATACGACTTAAAGAAGGGGTACATATAAAAGTTAACGAAATTTAATTTTTCATATAAGTGATAACCTTCCCTCTTAGCTACAGCAAATCTTCAACTATTTAAAACCTCTCCGTTTCGAATTTGCTGCATTTCCAGGACCACGACGAGGACGTGAGGGATAGGATATCCTGTTGTCCCTTCACATATTTTAATGCATTCATTATATTAGGTCTTTTAGGCCTAAATGAATGCATCTTGAGCATAAATGAAGGAATGACAGGTATTTGGTCCCGTTAACGTTTTTATGTAAAATTAATAATTTTCCATGAAAACGTTTCACCAATAGCAAGTAACACGTACTATTTTTATAAAATTTTGTTCTAAGTTCGCTAAATAATATTCACCGGACCAAAAGGAAAAAAAATATTAGGAAAGTACATTTTCAGGTTCAGTAACTTGCCATTGGTCCTATTTCGCTTACATAACTAATTAAAATTAATAGTTCATACTTAACTCTAATTAAATCCATGGCACGACAAAGTCGCCAGTCGCCTGGTATGCGATGTGAACACAGAATTGTGACCACTAATATTATGTGATATTATATTAATTTTCTCTGTTCTTTCCACACAATACTCAATCGGGTTCATAGTGTTGATAGATAAATAGTTAATATATCTGTATCTTTAAGCAATTGATTATGTTCTGTTGCACGAAGAATAAAATATAAATCTTCTCTCAAAAATGTCAAAGAAACACACGACACTAATGAACATAAAAAAACCGTGGTGTGGCTATTCTGACCCCGGTACAAAATTTGGGTATCGTGGTAAACCATGTTGATATCTTGCCCACAAATATTATGTGATTTTCATTTTCTATCTTCTTTCTACGCAAACTTCAATCGCTTTCCTTGTGTTGATACAAAAATCGTTATTATATTTATATCTTTAAGGAATTGATTATCTTCTGTTAAACGAGGAATTAGAAATAAATCTCTCAAAAATTACAAAAAGCACGCGATACGGATTATTATAAAAAAACCGTGGTGTGGCTATTCCGACCCAGGCACAAAAGTCGGGTTTCTAGATGTGCATATTCAGCCCACTAATACCATGTGATCTTAATTTTCTCTTTTCTTTCCATACAATCTTCAATCAGTTTCATAGTGTCAATAGATAAATCGTTATTATTTTTATATCTTTAAGGAATTGATCATCTTCTGTTACACGAAGAATAAGAAATAAATTTTCTCTCAAAAATTTCAAAGAAACACACGACACGAATGAAAATAAAAAAACGGTGGTGTGGCTATTCTGACCCCGGCACAACACTCGAGTATCCCGATGTTGATATTCTGACCACTAATATCATGTGATCTTCATTTTCCCTCTTCTTTCTACGAAATATTTCAGCCGATTTCAAAGGGTTGTAGTTAAATCGCTGTTATATTTAAATCGTTATGGAATTGATTTTATCTTCTGTTAAACGTAGAATAAAAAATGTCTTCCCTCAAAAATTAAGAAAAGAAACACACACACGACCCGAATGAAAATATAAAATCCGCGGTGTGGCTATTTTGACCCCGGCACATCACTTGGATGTCCCAAAATTTATGCCCTCTCAGGAACCGTTGTAGCACAGATACACCACTAGGCATTTCTCCTTCCTTATAAAATTCTAACTCAGAAAACCTGAAACCATTCTAATTATCATTCATCTTCATTTTGGAGTTTCTAATTTCATATCTTCTTCATAAATCGAACACCAACGAAAAATCAATATCTTCTCAAAATTCAATACAGAACGTAAAGTATAAACAATATTAAGAAAAAATATCCTCAAACACAAGATGAATCGAAAAAAAGTTGCAAAATAGTTAAATCGATATAAAATTACAGTTTTCACAGCTTCATTATACGCAATCTACATATTACACAAAATCATCATTTTCGTTTAACTGTTTTAGTTTAAATAAAAAGTATAAAATAACAGATAAATTTGCTTACTTGATATTGTGTCCAACCAGGCTACTAACCCCTTGTCATGATATACTTACCATTATATTCCTCTATAAGTTTCCCTTATCATATAATTTATTTTGACACTCACTACCTTGGCATTATATGAATAACTTTCCATCTTATATTATTTTCAATCTCATAATGTTAAATTAGGCCTGGCTTTCTTCGTCTAATTTCTTATTTGAAACGTAGCATCCTAAAAAGGTAAAATTTTACAACTGATTAGTAAACTAACATTAATATGTTCATAGTATTGCAGAAATTCCATATTCTATTGGCTACATAAGAACAAGAAAGGACACTTTGATGTGATGGAATTCAAATAACTTGAGACGGTAATAACAAACAAGAATATTTCATAAAAAATCAATACACCATATATTTAAGAAAGTGAAGCCGTATTCTTTTTCATTGAAGTTGTACTGTATCAAACAAAACACACCTAGCATAAAAATATATATGCTTCGGCCTACATTCTTACGTTTTATGTTTTGCTTACTATCTACTTTAAAAAGGAATTTTAAATGTTAATTCTACGTTACTTTAACACGTATACATATTTTAAACTGATATTAAAGATAAGGAAAGTAAGTGAATGAACAAACGTTTGGAGGACACGTCGCAAAAAAAAAAAAAAAAAATAGCTATTTTGAAATTTGTTTCAGTAGCAAAGCATTTCTTTAATTCTTTTAAAATTATTTTCAGTGACAAAAGGCAAATATTAAATAATAATCGTGATTTTTTTAAAACGAAATGTCTGGAGATGCACTGTATTGTTAATTGTAAAAGATATCTAATATAGAACTGAAATTCGATAACTTTAATTTGTTAAGGTATATTGAGTTTATGCAGTTCTGTTTTATGTAATACAATTGCCTGCCTCCGTTTTTTAAATATACTTTATGTGTAAAAAGTTGTGAATTTGGAGTATAATATGCTACTTTCAATGGGATGAATAGGTTTGAAGCCTTAGTAATATTGTCTAAAAACTCGTGTTTTACTGAGGGACTAATTTATTAAGTTTTCAGCTTATTTTAGGACCCCAAAACTTCAATTTCTACTGCATAAAAATTCGAAATATCATTACGTAATTCGAGTGCCCGCTCCATTTGTTATTTATAAACTCGGAATCTGTTGTACAAATGAATGTCTACAGATTTATAGTTAGTGCGATAGTTAAAAGCATATGAAGGCGCTACGTTTAAGCTATTTCTTAAATAAAACATTTAATTCATGTTTTATTCTTTTTACATATCCGATATCACTTTATTGATGTCTGGTATTTAAGGGATCCAAAAATAAATCCACTAAAATGGTTCTTTCCTGAAGAAACAGCTTCAACATAGCACCTTCATATCTCTTTAATCGTGTTACTCACTATAATTTATATATGGTCTTCATTTATTTGACAACCGACGATATTTGAATATAGTATTTCTGTGCCTTTTATTATTAGACCTATGAGAATATTTATTTTTGAAGTGCACTTGTTTTTAATTAAATATTTATTTAGTTCCTTACTACTATTGTGTACATGTGTTCTATTTTTGTTGCGTTTGTGATTATTTATATAATTTCTTACAAGAATAATAGTACAGTACACCTGGATGAACCACTTTGAATTTTTGTTTTCCTTTCCATCTCGCTTTTTATTTCTTATTAATCTACTCTATCACATAATTTACTTCTACCGCACATCTACATCTACATTGTAATTCTATATGTCTGCACTAACTTTGTTTATTCAGTCCTAAATAGAACTTACCTTATATTTTTAGTGAAATTTGAAACAAATACCTTTAAATATGTAACACCATATAACGTTTTCGGTGTTTCAATTATATTGGTAAAAATGAAATATGTTATCTCTCTATTATTTGTATAAACATTTAAAATTTAAAGCTATTTTCTAATTTTTGTATTAGTTCAACAATTCCTGAAATTAAAAGCACGACGAAATTATACTTAATCTTATAGCAAGAGAAATTTCGAAATATAGTCAGAGAATTGACAATTTTCGTGTAAACATAGATTAATATTGATGTCATTGTTGAACCGCGGAGTTCAAATGTCGAAATTTATTTTGTTGAGAGTATTGAGCGATTTTTGTTCTTTATTCTCTTTCAATAAAGGATAGTAAAAATTGTTTGTGCATTTTACCGAGCGAGATGTTTTAAATGGTAGCATTTGTGATGACTCGTATTCGCGAGAGGTACTGAGTTTAAATCCCAGTGCCGACCAACATGACTTAGATGTAATCTTGGTTTTTCCTCATTAAATCAAGACATATACTTCGTTGGAATTTTATTGCCAGTACCCATTACACCATATTCAACATTTTATATTATCAATAAATGTTGTTAACAGATGTTACATGTATTATTCACTCTTAACAAATGTTAAAAACAAAATAATTCCTACAGAAATCAAAATTAAGATTTATAAAACTTTAATAATATCCATTATAATTTGTCTTTTATAAGTGGACTCGCCATGTAGACGACAACGTGATTCTATACAGAGGATGACCCTTAGTCTCCAACGATCCATTATAGTAACATATGGTACCTAAACATGGGTCTTCAGTAAAAATACATGCAATCAACTAGCAGTAATTGAAAGGAAAATCTTGAGAAGGATTTCCGGAGCAATTAAAACAGAGGATGAAGTGAGAGCCAGATACCAGGATGGGATATATGAATCGTATAAGGAGTTGGATTTGGAGACACATATAAGATGTCAGAGATTGAGATGGTTAGAACATATCATACGGATGGAAGCCACGAGTAAAGTGAAGATTGTCTTCAACAACAATCCATAAGGAACCAGATTAAGAGGAAGACAAAGAACAAGAATGCTAGAATTGTGTACAAGCTTATGTGAAAGGATTTGGAATAAAAACTGGGGGGATTTGGCAATGGAGAGAAAATAATGGAAGAAGTCCATAAAAAAGGTTACATGAACCAGATAAGCCAATTAAAAGCGTGTTTAAAATTAAGAATGAAGTATTTTGCTGCTAATAATCCGTACGTCATCTTACGTATTTCTCGAAAATTAATTGACTGAATCCAACGAAATAAATAATTATATATTACATTTCACTCATATGGTGTACACTAATTTCCATTTATCTAAACCTAACTAAATAAATCACACACTCTGGTAAATAATATGGTGTACACTGGCCCTCATCTAAATGTAGCAAAATAAATCACACACTGCTGTAAACTAATCTGATGTTGCGCTACATTAACTTTTCATCATCTAAATTTAAATACATACATAAATATAATAATAATAATAATAATAATAATAATAATAATAATAATAATAATAATAATAATAATAATAACGCTACATTTAAGCTGGCAGAATTAAGATTATATGGCTTTCTCTTGTACTCGACAAGCGATTAATAAATTAATACAAAATGTATATACTTATTACAGTTATAAAGTATTATTAAAAACAATACACAATGCGGATATGATCTAATATTAACTAACGCTAACAACACAGAATATAAGTAAAAAAAAGTAAGGAAAGCTTCCTAGATGAATACTAATAGATATATTCAAAATGCTGTATAAAGTTGTTATGCAGATATATATTCATTATATAGAATGTAGCGTGCTGCCTTGTCAAGCAGCGGGCTCGATTTCTATTCCCGATCGAGGCAAACTTCCTGGATGAGATTTTTTCGGGGGTTTACTCGCCTATAAGACAAATGTGAGGAAGCTTTGAGACCCAAACGGACCCCGAACATTATCTGGCCATCATCATCATTCACGGTGTTGAAAGAAACGAGAAACTACCACACCTATAATTCCTTAGAAAGGCTGCAAAGCATAGCATGAAAATGCTATGATTACAGTGAAAGACCTGCCTTAGGGCAGAACACTCTAAAAATATATAACTTCAGATATCAGTTAATTTAGTTATAAAGAATGGTGATAAACTCCTGTGTCCACAGCTGTGATTTCGAGGTAGCGTGCTGCCTTTTCACGCTCTGGGTCCGGGTTCGATTCCCGATCGGGAAAGGCTCCTGGATGAGTTTGTTATGGGGTTTTTCCTCACCAGTAAGACAAATGCCAGGAAGCGTAGGGCCCAATGTTCCCCGAAAATCATCCGGCCATTACCATTATCCTTATCATTATCATCATCATCCTTTACCGGTGTGGAAAGCAACGAGAGCTACCACATCCATAATTCCCTATCAAAGCTTCAAAGCATGGCATGAAAATGCTATGATAGCAGTGAAAGTTCTGCTCTCGGACAGAATTACTATGGATGGATGGAGTAAACTCCTGTAAACTAATCTATTGTACACTCACTTACCCTCATCTAAACCTAATTAAATTCACACGTTTGTAAACGTATCTGGTGTGTATTACAACTCTCAGTATCGCGTAATAATATACCTTATGGTTTCGTGCGCAAAAGAAAAAATCGCTCAGCATTGAATTATAGCTACCAAATCGATATAATATATAGTAAACTAATAGAGGCGGAATGTGAAAGAGTTCTTTACAAATAGTTAATTTTCAATTATTTTCTGGATGTTCCCGCAATTTGTTTTTTCGTGTTTCCATTTTTGACATTCCTAAACTTCGTTTTGATACCAAAATCATATATAAATTCGAATGTCCACTTTTTAATCCGTAACCAAAACAAAAATAATACTATCAATTTTTACATCAAATAATTTTGACAAACAAGGGCGGTTCCATCACTGCTGTATGTATCGGAAGAGACCAGCAGGTCTAATCCTTGATGCTGCTGCTGATGATGACGAATGTTTACATCCTGACCGAAAATACTTTATCAACCACGTAAAATCTCTGCCGGATAGAACTGAAGATAAATTCAATAACTATCAATAAGTTGAATAGTTTGAGCTTTTTGGGGATTTGGAAAAATGCACAAAATTCCGAAAATGCGGTTAAAATTGGCAAAAACTACCGAAATAATAATAAGGATATATTAATATAAACTCAAACACTGTAATAAAAAGCATTCCCTGAATAGCCTATCTAGGAATTCAGACTAAAACATAAAGGGATAAGAAGAAATAAAAAAAAATTCACTCCACGGTGTTCATACGACCAATAAGAGTTAGCTGATAATGGGAAAAGGTATCCCGAAACATGTTCTAAAGTACATACCGATAAAGTGGAATTTTAATATATTTCGGAATACTTATAAAACATTAATACAAATCAGCAGAATGTAAACCTATTTTGTATCCTATATTTTGTGTTCAGAATCACTCAATTTTAATTTTAATTACTTTAATCTGAACTTACCCAAATTTCGAATTTAAAATGTAGCCTAAGAGCAATAATTAGTTGCCCCTATCGAACCCGAAGAGTCATAACCGCTCGGATATAAGCTCTCCATATATCTTTATCCTCTTTCCAGTCGTGAGTCTTGGTAAAAATACCGACCCCTAGAGAAACTGATGCATAATAGTAGTAATAACTTATCAGACATTTTTATACATTCAATTGTTGCTAAGTTACAAACAATAAATTTAATAGTGGTTTTTAAAGACGGAGCTTAGGAAAAAAAAAACAATAGATACAAATAAGGAACACAAAATAATAGAAATTATAGAGTTTGATTAATACAAGATGAAGTGGACAATAACAGAATAAGATATCAGGGCGACGTTTAAAGAATGAATACTGGATGGATACCAAGACAAGCTTTGAAATGTATATAAAAGAGACTGGTTCCATACAGCGATTCCGAGGTAGCTTGGCTACCTTGTACTCAGCAGACCGGTTCGTTTCTTGATCGGGACAAGTATCTCAAATATAAGGTATATTACCAAACCCGTCCTATATTCTGTGCAGTACTTCGGACACGATGGATGCTGAACGCATCAAAATTTGTCCATCGCTATCAGCTAGCAGTCTAGTGGGCAGATACTGGGAGGCCACAGATAATAATTATAAACATGTAAAGAAATCTATCTTGTATCATTCTAAAATGTTTGTTATGTTCCTGTCCATCCATCCAAAAGCTGATTAGCTCAGATTCGTTCCTTGACCTCCCTTAAATTCTGGCTCCAATTATTTCTATTTAGTTCGGCAAGCCTCCAGTTGCGAATCTTAAGTAGTTTTTCAGCATTTTCCTTAATACCATCCTCCCATCTTTTTTTTCTTCTTTTCGATTTTCCAACTCGTCTAATCCCCATAAAACGTGCTGTAAGTTTTTTGGTGCTCGGTCTGCTGATAGCCTTTGATATTCATGTCTGTCTGCACAATTAATGTTCATATCTTTACACTTGTAATTATTATAAGATTAATGACGTCAGTAATACACATATGCATTAGATAAATAAATATTTTTTGACGAATTCTCCTGATATAATCATGCCTGTCCTAAAAGTCTGTATTTATATTATTCTTTATTTCTATTAAAGAATAGTTTCTGTAATGGTAGGTTATTTTGTTATTCCAGTTGACATACACAGTAAAGGCCATCAACAACATGAGGTCCATCCCTGTGATTATTCGAATCTCGGACCACAGTTTCTGTGGTGAGTTTAAGTTTTAAATCATCTCCACTTTCTCTATTTGCTTTAACCTAACAGCAAAAATGAACTATGTAGGGTATCGTATTTCATCTATTGAATTATATTGTAGTGTCCTTTTGTATTTTTCCTTCAAAACAGACTTCAGGTTTACAAACCACCAAAATATCAAAAGTAACCAAAATAAATGTTATGTTATAGCAGTGTTGCCATTACTTATCCAATGACCTAGCATTTTCCATGTACGCTACGAATGTACGAGCGACTTATCTCGATACAAGCAAAGCACACTGTGCATTCTGTACTATCCGATACAGCGGAACATTGACCTGATTTGTTTGTGGATGGTTTGCAAACTAATGCCGTATCATCCCGCGTACACTCGTTTCGTGTCAGTCAGTGTGGAACAACTATTAGGGCTACCCTAAGTAAGCTGAGTAAGTGCTTCTTTTGCTATTTGCTGCTGACTATACATAGTATCTACGTCGTGCAACGCAGCAAATAGTCTGCTATCACTGGAGGCTAACGTTCCGTTGTGTCGTATAATATTATTACAGACTCCAACCATACAAACAACTCTGTTATCTAAAATATGCACTATTTTCTTTACATGCAATTTAAAATTATAATATATATATTTATTTATGCTCTAATTGTATGATTTCTTACTCTGTAGACTAATAAATAATCATTTTTCATTTCCCTTTATTTCCACGTGTTCTGACATCAGGAAGTATTGAAGCAATATTTCCAACTTATTGTATGTCTTCCTGCAGTTATATTTCCTTCTGGTTTGAATTTTAATAATAATATTGCAGAATAATATGATTTACATCTTGACAAGTTAGTCGTATGACTGTCATTATGGTCTCCCGGGTCTGCTCTAGTTCTAAACTACTATCTTATTTTTTATTTATTTTCCTTTGATTTATGTACGGTACATTTAGGCCTTGTGTTACAATTTGTTAATGTGTATTTGTGTAGTATGTTGTTGATGTTGGCGACGTTGATATCGCCTGCCTTGTCTCCGTTGTTCTTCGTGGATTTTCAGTCCCTCAACTCTTCCAGTATACTATGTGCATTCTAACAAGATTCAAAAGGAGTTTCAAGAGAACAGTCTTTAATTTAATTCAAATACATAATCTCATAATCTTGTGGGATGAGATGAATCGCTAAATGTTATATTAATGTTTTGCCTTATACGACTTAAAGAAGGGGTATATGTAAAAGGTAACGAAATTTAATGTCCCATATAAGCGATAACCTCCCCTCTTTGCTACAGCAAATTTTCAACTATTTAAAAACTCTCTGTTTCGAATTTGCTGCATTTCCAGGACCACGACGAGGACGTGAGGGATAGGATTTCCTGTTGTCCCTTCATATATTTTAATGCATTCATTATATTAGATCATTCGATTCAATGCATCTTGAGCATAAATGAAGGAAAGACAGGTATTTGGTCCCGTTAATGTTTTTATGTGAAATTAATAATTTTACATGAAAACATTTCACCAGTAGCAAGTAACACATACAATTGTTATAAATTTTTGTTCTAAGTTCGCTAAATAATATTCACCGGACCAAAAAGAAAAAAAAATATGGAAAGCACATATTCAGGTGCAGTTACTTGCCATTGGTCCTATTTCACATACATTACTAATTAAAAGCAATAGTTCATACTTAAGTCTAATTAGGTCCATGGCACGATAAAGTCACAAGTTGTATGGTGTTCGATGTGAATGCAGTATTCTGATCACTAATATTATGTGATATTAATTTCATTTTCTCTCTTCTTTCCACAAAAACGTCAATCGATTTCATAGTGTTGATAGATGAATCGTTATTATATTTATATCTTTAAAGAATTGATTATCTTCTGTTAAATCGGAGAATAAGAAATAAATCTTCTCTCAAAAATTTCAAAGAAACACACGGCATGATTAAAAATAAAAAAAACCGTTGTGTGGCTATTCTGACCCCGGCACAACACTCGGGTATCGTGGCATGCGATGTTGGTATTCTGCCCACTAATATCATGTGATCTTCATTTTCTCTCTTCTTTCCACACTATCTTGAATCAGTATTATAGTGTCGATAGATAAATCTTTATTATATTTATATCGTTAAGGAATTGATTATCTTCTATTACATGAAGAATAAAAAATAAATCTTCCCTCAAAAATTTGAAACAAACACACGATACGAATGAAAATAAAAAACCGTTGTGTGGCTATTCTGACCCCGGCACTACACTAGGGTATAGTTGTAAACCATATTGAATCTTGACCAGAAATATTATGTGATCTTCATTTTTTCTCTTCTTTGCACACAAACTTCAATCGGTTTCGTTGTGTAGATACAAAAATGGTCATTATATCTATATCTTTAAGGAATTGATTAACTTTTGTTACACGAAGAATAACAAATAAATATTCTCTCAAAAATTTCAAAGAAACACACGACACGAATGAAAATAATAATCCGTGGTGTGGTTATTCTGACCCCGGCAAAACACTCGGGTATCCAGATGCCAATATTCTGCCCACTAATATAATGTGAAATTGATTTTCTCTCTTGTATCCACACAAACGTCAGTCAATCTGATAGTATTGATAGATAAATTGTTATTATATTTATATCTTTAAGGAATTGATTATCTTCTGTTATACAAAAAATAAAATAATAAATCTTCTCTCAAAAATTTTAAAGAAACACGGCACGAATGAAAGTAAAAAACCGTGGTGTGACTATTCTGACCCGGCACAACACTCTGGTATCTCGATGTGGATATTCTGCCCACTAATATCATGTACTATTAATTTTCCCTCTTGTTTCCACACAAATTTCAATCAGATTCATAGTGTTGGTAGATAAATCGTTATTACATATTATATCTTTAAGGAATTATCTTCTGTTACAGGAAGAATAAAACAATATATCTCCCTCAAAAATTAAAAAAAAAAAATACAAGACACGAATGAAAATATAAAATCCGTGGCGTGGCTATTCTGACCCCGGCACAACACTTGGGTATCCCGAATTGTATGCCTTCTCGGGAATACCCTAGGTATTTCTCCTTTGTTCTAAATTTCTAACTCAGGAAATCTGAAACCATTGAATTTATCTTTTTATCTTCATTTTCGAGTTTTCATTTCTTCTTCATAAATCGAACACCAACGAAAAATCGATATCTTCTCAAAATAGAATACAGAACGTAAAATATAAACATGATTACACAAAACGTATACTGAAAACACACGATGAATCGAAAAATGGTTGTAAAATACTAAAATCGATATAAAATGTGAGTTTTCACAGCTTCAATATAGGTACACAATCTACATATTACACAAAATCATAATTTTCGTTTAACTGTTTTACTTTAAATAAAAATTATAAAATAACAGATAAATTTGCTTACTTGGTATTGTGTCCAACCAGGCTACAAACCCCTTGTCATGATATACTTACCGGTATATTACTTTATAAGATTCCCTTATCATATAATTTATTTTGACACTAACTACCAAGGCATTATTAGGATGAATTTCCATCTTATATTATTTTCAATCTCATAATGTTAAATTAGGTCTGGCTTTTTCGTGTAATTTCTTATTTTGAAACATAACATCCTAAAACGGTAAAATTATACACCTGATCAGTAAACTAACATTAATATGTTCATAGCATTGCAGAAATTCCATATTCTATGGGCTACATAACAACAAGAAAGGACACTTTGATGTGACGGAATTTAAATAACTTGAGACGATAATAACAAACAAGAATATTTCATAAAAATCATCAATATATCATATATTTAAGAAAATAAAGCCCTACTCTCTTTCATTGAAACTATACTGTATCAAACAAATCTAGCATAAAAATATATATGCTTACATTCTTACGTATTATGTTTTACTTAACATCTACTTTAAAAAGGAATTTTAAATGTTAATTCTACGTTATTTTAACTCTATACATATTTTAAACTGATATTAAAGATAAGAAAAGTAAGTAAATGCAGTAAAAGTTTGTAGGACCCGTCAGAAAAAAAAAACATTCGAATTTTCATTAATATTTAATATTTATTATTTTAATATATCTTATAGCTAATTGAAAGTTAGCTGTTTTGAAATTTGTTTCTGTAGACTATTTAACTCATGCCCCAAATGGGACTCAATGACCAATCACGTTTCAATGATTTCTGTTTTGCAACCAATCAGAGTCGTGTTTCACGAAATATTTATCAGTGTTATAATTACCATATTAAAGAAAGCTCCTCCTTTTTAATATTCTGAACAGGTCTGACCATTATTTTGCAGTGACTGAGCCTGCGAGAAATATGGCTACCAGATTGTATTATAGTGCATGAATTTCAAAACATGCCGTATGCGGGAGTTAATATAAAAACATTTGTAGCAATTGATTATACCACCAAAAAAAGAAACTACTGTTTGCACTTTCTTAAATGTATTTTTTCCCAGGTAACAATGCAGAAAAATATAATTGTCATATTTACATCATACGACATCAGAAACTTCGTTCTCAATGATCAGAAATGAATTAATATACAGTTTGATGTGTTTCATTTTTTCTCCACTAGAGAGCATTCTTACAATATTGCGTTCCTTTGGCAATAAATAGTATGATCTGGTTGCAGTGATAAACAAAAGAAGCAGTAGAAGCGTACCTATCGTTTCTCATTAGTTTTCAAACATCGCCGTTTACATTAAATATAAAAATATTTTAAATAACTGATTTGTGAGTAAACAGCTTTATTTTATTCGTTAAATAGTCCTAACAAATACCATTCTTGATTTCCAAATTCTCTAGATAAATTCACTCCTCACTTCGTGAGTCGTGAATTTATCGATAATTTGGAAATCACTCGTGGCATTACTTATGAAAAACTTTTTTTAAATTCCTTTACATGATTTTCACTGACAAAAGGTAAAATATTAACTGTAGCGATTTAAAAATAAATGTCTGGAGGTGCACTGTGTTGTTAATTGTGAAAGAGAAGGAACATAGAACTGAATTTCGATAACTTTAATTTGTTTAGGGTATATTCAGTTTGTGCAGCTGTGTTTTATGTAATACAATTGTCTGCCTCCATTTTTTAAATACACTTTATGTGTAAAAACTTGTGAATTTGGAGTATAATTTGTTAATTCCAGTGAAATGAATAGGTTTTGAAGCCTTAGTAATAGTGTCTAAAATCTCAGGTTTTACTGAAGGACTAATTTATTAAATTATGAGCTGATTTTAGGAACCCAAAACTGCAATTTCTAGTGCCTAAAAATTCAAAATATCATTACGTAATTCGATTGCCCGCTCCATTTCCCTATTTATTAACTCGGACTCTGTTGTACAAATTAATGTCTACAGATTTATAGTTAGTTCGACAGTTAAAAGCATTGAAGGCGCTACGTTTAAGTTATTTGTTTAAAAAATTAAATTAATTTTGTATACTTTTTATATATCAGATATCACTTTATTGATCCAAAAAATCCATTAAATGGAAATATCCTGAAGGTACAGCTTCAACATAGCAACTTTATATCTCTTTAACCGTGGTACTCACTATAATTTATATATGATCATCATTTACTTGACAACCAACGATATTTTAATGTAGCATGTGTGTGCCTTTTATTATTAGACCAATGAGAACGTCTTATTTTTATTGTGTATTTGTTTTTAATCAAGTATTTATTTAGGTTATTAACTACTGTTAGATTCATGCTGTGTCCCATTTTTGTTGCCTTTAATGATTAATTATATATTTTCTTACAAAAATAATAGAAACAAGTACAACTGGATGAAGTACTTTGAATTTATGGCATTTCCTTTCTTCTCCCTAACTCCTCCGACTTTTATATTCTTATTACTCTACACTATCATATAAATTACCTCTAATCGCACATCTAGATCTACATGGTAATTCTATATGTCTTACACTCACTTAAAACTTCGTTTTTATCAGGCATAAATAGAACTTACCTTATATTTTTAGTGAGTTTTGAAACAAAAACCCATTAATTATGTAACACCATATGATGTACTCGATCTTTCAAATAAGTTTTAAAAATGAAATATTTTATCTCTATATTTGTAAAGAATATAACAATTAAAGCTATTTCTAATATTTTTTTGTATTGTGCCTTCATTAATTCCTGATAATTTAAACCCCCGCTCTAAATTGTAATTAAAAGCCTAATCTAGCAACGAGAACTCTTGACAACAATTAGTTACAAATTAGACAATTAATAGTCGTGCTAACCCATAGATTCAATCGGGATCGCCATTTGTTGAACCCGCGACGTTCAAATACGTCGAAATTGTATTTTGCGTTGAGCGATTAGTTTATTCATTATTCTTTTGTCAATAAAGGATAATAAAAATTGTACATGCATTTTACCGATTGAGTTGTTATAAATGGTAGCCATTTTGTGATTTAAGGTGCGGTATTGCTGGAGGGGTACTTAGTAAACTCCCAAGTTCCGTACCAGCATGACGTAGATTTAATTAATCTTGTTTTTTTTCCTCATTAAGCAAGTCAAGACACATAACTCTGGATTGGAATTTCATTCCCACAAGCCCTACCCATTGTAACATTTTATGATATCACTAAATATAAATAAATCAATAATATAAACAGATGCTAAACATATTATTCACTCTTAACAACTGTTAAAACAAAATAATACGAGGAGAAATCAAAATTAAGATTTATAAAACTTAATAAGTTCCATTATAATTTGTCTAGTGTCAGTGTACTCGCCATTTAGACGAACACTTGACCCTCAGACTCTATAAGATCCATTATAAGATATGGTACCGAAATATGGGTCTCAAATAAAAATACATGCAAACAACTAGCAGTATTTGAAAGGAAAATTGGGATTCCTTTTCGGAGCAATTGAAACAGAGGATGGAAGGAGAGCCAGATACCACGATGGGATGTATGAATTGGATATGGAATTGGATTTGGAGACACATATATTATGTCTAGTATTGAGATGGTTAGGACATATCATTGGGATGGAAACTACAAGGAAAGTGACGATTGTCTTCAAGAAGAATCCAGATGGAACCAGATTAAGAGGAAGACCAAGAACAAGATGGTGTAATTGTGTACAAGCTTATCTGAAATAATTTGGAATAAAAAGCTGGAGGGAGTTGGCGATGGGTAGAGAAGGATGGAAGAAGTCCATAGAAGTGGGTAAGGCCCATTCTGGCTGTAATATCAAATAAGAAGAAGAAGTTACATGAACCAGATAGGCCTATTAAAAGCGTGTTTAAAATTAAAAATGAAGTATTTTGCCGCTAATAAATACGTTATCTTACGTATTTCTCGAAAATTAATTCACTGAATCCAACGAAATAAATAATTACATATTACATTTCACTCATATGGTGTACACTAACTTCCATTTATCTAAGCCTATCTAAATAAATCATACACTCTGGTAAATAATATGGTATACACTGGCCCTCATATAAATGTAGCTAAATAAATCACACACTCCTGTGAACTATTTCGATGCAGCCTTACATTGACTTTACATCATCTAAATCTAAATAAATAAATAAATAAATAATAATAATAATGTTACATTTAACCTTGCATAGTTAAGGTCATATGGCCTTTCTTCCATTCGACCAACGAATAATAAAATAATGCATAAATGTATATACTTATTACAGATTTAAAATGTTATTAAAATCAACACACAATGCGGATATTATTTAATTTTACCTAACACTGACGAAACATAGAATTTATATAAAAAACGAAATAAAAAAAGCTTCCTGGATGGATAGTAATAGGTGTATCCAAATTACTGTATATAATGATTTATTTTAGGAAGTTATATTTTGAGGTTTTTTAATGAAGTTTTTTATTAATCTGGTATCATCTTGATTTGTTCCCGAACATGTTTCGCTGTATCTTCTATATCATCATCAACTTTGAACAGACTGATGAGTTTTATATTGTGAACCCTGAATATCGATATCAGCTCCCTCTTCCGGCTGGCCGAAGAACCTCCATACAATGTCACGTTCAGCAGGAGTTTCGAAATCCATAACTCTATTTTTGTTCTTCTGAATTTAATTTTTCCCAAAAGGTGAGTTCCTTTGTATTTTATAACTGTTTTAATAATTTAGTATTGGAATTAACATGATGTTGGCAATTGAGGTAAGATTATACCAGATTTAAAACAAAATCTTGATGATACTGTATATGGTTGTTATGCAGATATATTTTCATTATAAAATAACTAGGATTTCATTAGACTAAAAGTAAGATACATACAATGTTATATACAAATATGGGTCGCACGGGCAGTACGCCATACGTGCTGTTGACAGTCTGTTATAAGTAGAACGTAGCGTGCTGTCTTGTGTAGCAGCGTACCCGGGTTTCGATTCCCGGTAGGGACAAGCTTCAAGCTTCATGGATGAAGTTTTTTTCGGGTTTTTACTCACCTGTAAGACAAATGTCAGGAAGCTTTGAGGTCCAAACGATCCCCGAACAGCGTTTAGCCATTATTATCATCCACGGTGTTGAAAAAAACGAGAAGCTACCACACCTAAAATTTTCTAGTAAAGCTGCAAAGCATAGCATGAAAATGCTATGATTACAGTGAAAGACCTGCTTTACGGCAGAACACTGTAAAAATATAGAACGTAAGATATCAGTTAATTTAGTTTTAAATAATGATAGTAAACTCCTCTGTCCAGCGCTTGTGATCTTGACGTAGCGTGCTGCCTTCCACGCAGCGAGTCCGGGTTCGATTCCGGTCGGGACAGGCTTTTGGGTAAGGTTTTTTTCGGGGTTTTCCTCTCTTGTAAGACAAATATCAGGAAGCTTAGGGCCCAACGGTTCCCGAAAATCATCCGGCCATCACCATCATCCTTCACCGGTCTGGAAAGCAACGGGAAGCTACCACATCTGTAATTCCCTAGTAAAGCTACAAAGCATGACATGAAAATGCTATGATTTCAGTGAAGGACCTGCCCTTGGGCAGAATTACTTTGGATGAATGGATGGATGGATGGATGGATGGAGTAAACGCCTGTAAACTAATATAGTGTACATTAACTTACCCTTATCTAAATTTACTTGAATACACAAGCTTGTAAACGTATCTGGCGTGAATTATAACTCTCAGCATCGCGTAATAATATACCTTATGGATTAATGCTCCAAATCGATGTAATATATAGTAAACTAATAGAGGCAGAATGTGAAAGAATTCTTTACAAATAGTTATTTTTCAAGTTATTTTCTGGATGGTCCGCAATTTTTCTTCGTGTTTTCATATTTGACATTCCTAAACTTCGTTTTGAAATCAAAACCATCTCGAATTTCGGATGTCCACTTTTTAAGCCGTAACAAAAAAAAATTAATTTTGACATCCTGTCCGAGAATACTTTATCAACCACGTAAAATCAATGCCGGATAGGTCTGAAAAAGAATAGAAAAACTATCAATAATTTGATAGTTTGAGCTTTTTGGGAATTTCGAAAAATGTACACAATTTCGAAAATTGGGGTTAAAATTAGCAAGAATTGCCGAAATAATTATAAGGATACATTAATATAAACCCAAAAATAATAATAAAAAGCATACCCTATCTAGGAATTCAGTCTAAAACATAAAGGGATAAGAAGAAATGAAAAAAATTCACCCCACAGGATTCTTACTACTAGTCAGAGTTAGCTGATCTCCCGAAACATGTTCTAAAGAAAACACCGATAAAGTGGAGTTTTAATATATTTCTGACTACTTATAAAACATTAATTTAAAGAAAAATCAGCAGAATCTAAACATATTTTGTATCCTATATTTTGTGTTCAGAATCACTCAATTTTAATTTGAATTACTTTAGTCTCAACTTACCCAAATTTCGAATTTCAAAATATAGCCTAAGAGCAATAATTAGTTAGCCCTATCGAATCCGTAGATTCATCACTAGGGCTCGGACATGAAGTTAGATTAAGTGCAGTCTTACTATACATACTATTGCTTGATGAGGGAGTGGTAGGGGGTGTAGTAGCACCAGTCTTACTAGTATGGCATTTGTCCTGTACTGTTTACAGGAAGTATAGGCGGGTAATGAAATAAGTAGCTAATTGTGGATTACAAGTTTATTTTGTTGCGTAAAATATTTTTTAACTTTTTAAATTAAACGCTACAATACAACAAAAAGTTAAACAAATTTATAATTTCCGTACATTAATTCTCTTTGTGCATCTATAAATACAATGCTGCATACATTATTACAAAAAATAACAAGTTCATTATTTCTGCACAATTATTTTCTTCGTACATTTTTAAATAAAGAGGTAACACAAAAAAGTATGTGCACTGTACATAATATTTTTAAAACCCTGTTAGTTAAACTCGTTTCGCTTCTGTAGAGCTGTTACAATGAATAACAATGTATTTCCGTAAAGTTTCAAAAGAAAATCTTCTTCGGTGACTGTTCAAGCAAAGTTTATATTTAGAAAAACTCCTTTCTACTTCACATGAGGTAACTGGTGCAAAACGAAAGTACGGTATATCACAGGTATCTAACATGGAGACAGTACATGCGTTCTTGTTGTCCATTAGAAAATCCTTTATACTGCAAATAGCTGAGTATCCAGGGTTTTTCAGCAATACACTTTGCAATTTCTGTTTTGCAATTTCAGATGCCAAAACTACCCCCTGTTTCATCAAAATGTCGCGATAAAATTTCTACCAGTTTTATGGAATCAATCAATGCTATATGTGAAGATTCCAGTTTTTATTATTATTAAAGGTATATCTTTGTAGACGTTGTTGATTACCAGCAAATTTTGATACAGTTGTCCTGACATCAGAGATTTCACAATTTTTATCGCCGAACTTTCTTCAGCATTAAATGTATTAACTACTTTAACAATCACTTCATTATGCTGTAAGTAGTATGCATTTATCTGCAACCAAGTCCCCCATCGAGTTAAAACAGGTTGAGGTGGCAAAGGGATTTGTGATGCAATTTCCTTAAATTTCTGTTTCCTAGAAGGAGCCTTTAAAAATATTTTCTCATGTTTGATACAAAATGTCCACATCAGAGAAATGCAACCTAATTATTTCGGCTACTCGGTGAAGTCCATGGGCCAAGCAAGTTAGATGTATCATATTCGGATATCGTTCTTTAATTCTGGAAGCTGCTTTCAACATATAAGGGGCTGCGTCTGTTACAAATAGAAAAGCATTGTCTCTTTTTATTTCATTGGGCCATAGAAGAGACATAGCATTTTCAAAAAGGTTGTCGATTTCTGAATGGTTGACTTTATTTAAGACCTCGGTAGTTAACAAAAATTTATCCCCGGGGTTTTCAGGTGATAATATCCCCACTATCACATTTCCTACAGACCTTCTGGACGCATCCTGGGTTTCATCGATTGTCACCCATATTTTATGATCTGCCACAGTATTTTTAATGTATTTCAGAACGTCTTCATAACAAGGAGATAAATAATATCTGCGTAAAGTTGTTTCACAAGGAATTTTTCTTCCCGTATATTTCTCAAAAAAATTATAAGCTGGATTTTGCACTTTATTGAAAGGAATATTCGCAGAAACCATCGTTTCGCATAAATCCTTGTAAAATCCACAATGATTACAAGTGTCTGAAACTCCTTGTGCAGATGACTGTATTTCATCGTCAAGCTTATGTTTTACATTCCCAATGTGTGTTTTAGATTTGCAATGGCTCTTGATAAAAATTCTTCTGTCCCCCTTCAACTCTACATTACACAATTTACAAAATATTTTATCTTCTTTTAGGCAAAAATACTCAGGCCGTACTCACGTACAAGTGAATTCATCTTGTGTGTGTTTGGGTTTCGGCATGTTGTAATCATTAATCAGATCGTGGTGATTGGTATTATGACTTGACTGCATACTATACTTGTAGCAGCACAGCAAGGACGCCACTGGCTGTGGCACTGCGCACGGGACAGGACTAACTACCTGTGTAGTTAACTGTTTGAAAGCGAAACGACAATGAAAAGGCAATGAAGTCCGAGCTCTATTCATCACCGCTCGGATACAAGCTCTCCATATATCTTTATCCTCCTTTCAGTCGTGAGCCTTGATAAAAATACCGACCCCTAGAGAAAATGATGCATAATGTTAGCAATAACTTATCAGAAATGTTTACACATTCGATTGTTTCTACGTTACAAACAATAAATTTAATAGTGGTTTTTATAGACGGAGCTTAGGAAAAAAAAAGCAATAGATACAAATAAAGAACATAAAATAATAAAAATTATAAAGTGTGATTAATACAAGATGATGTAGACAGTAACAGAATAAGATATCATGCCGACGTTTAAAGAATGATTACTGGATGGATATCAAGACAAGCTTTGAAATTTATATAAAAGAGACAGGTTCCATCCGGTCATTCCGAGGTAGCGTCGCTACCTCGTACTCAGCAGACCCGGTTCGATTCTTCATCGGGACAAGTATCCCTAATATAAGGTATATTACTATGTCCGTCATATATTCTGTGCAGTACTTCGGGCACGATGGATGCTGAACGCATCAAAATTTGTCCATCGCTATCAGCTAGCAGTCTAGTGGGCAAATATTGGGAGGCCAGAGATAATATTATAAACTTGCAAAGAAATCTATCTTGTATCATTCTAATATTTTTGTTATGTTCCTGTCCATCCATCCATCCAATGGCTGATTAGCTCAAATTCGTTCCTTGGCCTCCTTTAACTTCTGCCTCCAATTATTTCTATTTAGTTCGGCAAGCCTACAGTTGCGAACCTTATGTAGGTTTGCAGCATATTCCTTAATACCATCCTCCCATCGTTTTTTTTCGATTTTCCAACTCATCTAATCCCCATAAAACGTGCTGTAAGTTTTTTGGTGCTCGGGTTGCTGATAGCCTTTGATATTCATGTCTATCTGCACGATTAATGTTCATATATTTACACTTGTAATTATTATAAGATTAATGACGCCACTAATACACCTCTACATTAATAAATAAATATTTTATTAACGAATTCTCCTGATATAATCATGCCTGTCCTAAAAGTCTGTATTTACATTATTCCTTATTTCTATTAAATAAACTGTTTTTGTAATGGTAGTTATTTTGTAATTCCAGTTGACATACACAGTAAAGGCCACCAACAACACGAGGTCCATCCATGTGATTATTCGAATCTCGGACCACAGTTTCTGGGGTGAATTCAACTTTTTAATCATCTCCACTTTCTCTATTTGCTTTAACCTAACAGCAAAAATGGGCTTCGTAGGGTATCTTCTTCCATCTATTGAATTATATTGTAGTGTCCTTTTGTATTTTTTCTCCAATATAGACTTCAGGTTTACAAACCACTAAAATATCAAAAGTAACCAAAATAAATTGTGTTATGTTATAGCAGTTTTGCCGTTAGTTATCCAATGATCTAGTATTTTCCATGTACGCTAAGAATATACGAGCGACTTGTCTCGATATAAACAAAGCGCACTGTGCATTCTGTACTATCCGGCACAGCAGAACATTGAACTACTTTGTTTGTGGATGATTTGCAAACTAATGCCGTATTATCCCGCGTACATTCGTTGCGTGTCAGTCTGTGTGGAGCAGCTATTAGGCCTACCCTAAGTAAGCTGAGTAAGTGCTTAATTTGCTATTTGCTGCTGACAGTACATAGTCCGTAACCATGTCCGTGCAACGCAGCAACAATCTGTTATGACTGGAGTCAAACAATTCCGTTGTGTCGTATAATAATATTAAATGTTCCAGGTGTACAAAAACTCTGTTATCTGAAATCTGCACTATTTTCTTTACATGAAGTTTAAAATGAAAATATTATATCTTTATTATTTCATGATCTAGAAGTTTTAATTTCTTTCTCTTTAGAGTAATACACAATAATTTTGATTTCCTATTAGTTCCACATGTTCTGACATCAGGAAGTATTGAAGCAATATTTCCATCTTATTGTATGTCTTCCTGCAGTTATATTTCCTTCTGGCTTGAATTTTAATAATAATATTGTAGAAGAATGGGATTTACATCTTGACAAGTTCGTCATATGGCGCTCAATATAGTCTCCCGGGTCTACTCTTGTTCTACCTACTCTCTTATCTATATTTATTTTTCTTGATTTATTTACGGTATATTTCGGCTTATGTGAGTTTTAGTGTTTGTGTTACTATTTGTTGGTGTGAAATGGTGTTGTTTGTGTACTGTGTTGTTGATTTTGGCTTCGTTGTTATCGCCTGTTCTTCGTGACTTTGCAGTCCTTAAACTCATCCAGTATACTATGTGTATTGTAATACGATTCGAAGAGAGTTGCATGAGAACAGTCTTTAATTTAAGTCGAATACATAATAAGCTAATCTTGTGGGATAAAATGAATCGCCAAATTATATATTGTTTTGCCTTATACGATTATGAGGATGAAGTATATATAAAAGTTAACGAAATGTGATATTCCATATAAGTGATAACCTTCCCTCTTAGCTACAGCAAATTTTCAACTATTTTTCGAACTTGCTGCATTTCCAGGACCACGGCGAGGACGTGAGGGATAGGATATCCTGTTGTCCCTTCACATATTTTAATGCATTCATTTATATTAGGTCTTTTAGGCCTAATTGAATGCATCTTGAGCATAAATGAAGGAGTGACAGGTATTTGGTACCGTTAACGTTTTTATGTAAAAGTAATACTTTTACATGAAAACGTTTCACCAATAGCAAATAACACGTACAATTATTATCAAATTTTGATCTAAATTCGTTAAACAATATTCTCCGTACCAAAAAGAAAAAAATAAGGAAAGCACATTACTTGCCATTGGTCCTATTTCGCTTACATTACTAATGAAAATCAATAATTCATACTTAACTCTAATGAAATCCACGGCACGATAAAGTCACAAGTTGGGTGGTTTGTGATGTAAATATTCTGACTACGAATATCATATGGGATTCATTTTATCTCTTCTTTCCACACAATACTCAATCGGTTTCATAGTGTTTATAGATAAATCATTATTATATTTATATCTTTAAAGAATTGATTATCTTCTGTTAAATGAAGAATAAAAAATAATTCTTCTCTAAAAAATTTCAAAGAAACACACGACACGAATGAAAATAAAAAAAAACCGTGGTGTGGCTATTCTGACCCCGGCACAACACTCGGGTATCTCGATGTGGATATTCTGCTCACTAATATCATGCGATCTTCATTTTCTCATTTTTCCACTTACTCTTACTCACTGGCACTATCGAACCCGTAGGTTCATGGCCGCACGGACATAAGCTCTCCATACATCCCTATCCTGAGCTAATGTTTTCCAATCATTCCCTGTATAATCTATCTTCCCTCAAATCATAGTTAATGTTGTTCTCCCACCTCATTCTTGGTCTACCAACTGGGCGTTTTCCTTCTGGCTTTCCTACAAGAAGTTTCCATGCACGTCTTTCATTCCCCATACGTGCAACATGTCCTGCCCATCGCAGTCTACGGGACTTAACTGTTCTTATTATATCTGGCTTCCTATAAAGACCATGTAGTTCATTGTTATGTAGTCTTCTCCATTCACCTGTCTGTTCATCTCTCTTTGGTCCAAAAATTTTCCTAAGAACTTTATTCTCAAATACTCGTAATCTCCTTTCCTCCCTTAAAGTAGAGTCCATGTTTCGCACCCATATAATATAACTGGTAGAACAATAGTTTTATATATTTTCAGCTTAAACGTTTTTTGAAAGGAGTTGGGACATCAAAAGTCTCTGCAATGCATAATAGCATGCATTTCCAGAATTGAGCCTATGTTTAATTTCTTTGTGCATCTCATTCCTATTTGTGATTATTGTTCCTAGGTATTTGAATTCAGCCAATTCCTCAAATTTCCCTCATTTGTCGTTAGCTGTCCATTTCCATTATATAATGTATTCTACGTGTGACCATATATTTAGTTTTACTGATATTTACTTCTAGTCCTAATTTCTTAGTGTTACTCAATAGTGTGTGCGTGTTGGCCTTTAGTATCTCCTCGCTATCGGCCAGTAGTACTACATCATCAGCATAAACTAACAGCTTATTAATACCATTGAGTTGTAAGCCTTCCTCATTTTTCCACACAAACGTTAATCGGTTTGATAAGGTTATACTTAAATCGCTGTTATATTTATATCTTTAAGGAATTGATTATCTTCTGTTAAAAGAAGAATAAAAAATCTTCTCTCAAAAATTTCAAAGGAACACACGACACGAATTAAAATAGAAAACCTTGGTGTGGCTATTCTGACCCCGGCACAACACTCGCATATGGTGATATACGATGTTGATAATTTGACCACAGATGTTATGTGATCTTCACTTTCTCTCTTCTTTCCATTCAAACTTCAATCAGAGTCTTAGATTTGATAGGTAAATCGTCATTATATTTATATATTTAAGGAATTAATTATCATCTGTTACAAAGAGAATAAAATATGAATCTTCTCTCTAAAATGTTTAAGAAACACACGACACGAATGAAAATAAAATACCTTGATGTGGCTATTCTGACCCCAGCACAACATTCGGGTATCGGGTAAGCGATGTTGATATTCTGACCACTAATATTATGTGATCTTCATTTTCTTTCTTCTTTTCACACAAATTCAATCGTTTTCATTGTGTTGATAGAAACATCGTTATTAAATTTATATATTTAAGGAATTGATTGTCTTCTGTTACACGAAGAATAAAAAAATAAATCTTCTCACAAAAATTTAAAAGAAACACACGAGACGAATGAAAATAAAAAAAAAACGTGGTGTGGCTATTCTGACCCAGCACAACACTCGCATATCGTGATATGCGATGTTGATAATTTGACCACAAATATTATGTGATCTTCATTTTCTCTCTCCATTCCACACAAACTTTAATCAGTTTAATGGTGTTAATAGATAAATCGTTATTATATTTATATATTTAAAGAATTCATTATCTTCTGTTACACAAAAATAAAGAATAAATCCTCTCTCAAAAATTTTAAAGGAGAACACGACATCAATGAAAATAAAAAACCGTGGCGTGGCTATTCTGACCCCGGCACAACACTCAGGTATCCCGATGTTGATATTCTGACCACTAATATCATGTGATCTTCATGTTCTCTCTTCTTTCTACGCATTACTTCAGTCAGTTTCATAGGATTGTAGTTAAATCGCCGTTATATTTAAATATTATGGAATTGATTTTATCTTCTGTTAAACATAGAATAAAAAATAAATCTTGCTCAAAAGTTAAAAAAAACACATGACACGAATGAAAATATAAAAACTGCGATTTGGCTATTCTGATCCCGGCACAGTACGGATATTCTGAAATTTGCGCCCTCTCGAGAATCGGGGTTGCAGAGATATACCCTTAGGCATTTTTCCTTTCTCCTAAATTTCTAACTCAGAAAACCTGAAACCGTTCAAATTATCATTTATCTTTATTTTCGACTTTCTAATTCCATTTCTTCTTCACAAATCGAGCACCAACGAAAAATCAATATCTTCTCAAAATTCAATACAGAACGTAAAGTATCGTCACGATTAAGCAAAACATATCCTCAAAACACAAGATAAATCGAAAAATGGTTTGTAAAATAGTTCAATTGATATAAAATGACAGTTTCCATAGTTTCAATGTACAATCTCCATATTACATCATATTCATAATTTTTGTTGAACTGTTTTAGTTTAAATAAAAAGTATAAAATAACAAATTTGCTTACTTGGTATTGTGTCCAACCAGGCTATGCAAACCCCTTGTCGTGATATACTTACCGGTATATTCCTCTATAAGTTTCCTTTATCATATAATTAATTTTGGCACTAACTACCATGGCATTATTTGAATTATTTTCCATCTTATATTATTTTCAATCTCATAATGTTAAATTAGGCCTGGCTTTCTTCGTCTAATTCTTTATTTTGAAATGTAGGATCCTAAAAATGTAAAATTTTACACATGATCAGTAAACTAACATTAATATGTTCGTATTATTGCAGAAATTGCGTATTCTAAAGGCAATATAACAACAAGAAAGGATATTTTGATGTGACGGAATTCAAATAACTTGAGACGATAATAACATATAAGAATATTTCATAAAACTCATCAATATATCTTATATTAAAGAAAATAAAGCCATATTATTTTTCATTGAAACTATACTCTAGCAAACAAATACAGCATAAAAATATATATGCTTACATTCTTACGTTTTATTTTTCACTTACTATCTACATTAAAAAGGAATTTTAAATGTTAATTCTACGTTATTTTAACACGTATACATATTTCGAACTTATATCAAACATGCGAAAAGTAAGTAAATGATCAAAATTTTGGACAATCTGTCAGCAAAATAAAAAACAAAGTGTAGAACATTCGAATTTTCATTAATATTTAATATGTATTATTTTAATATATCTTACAGCTAATTGAAAGGTAGCTGTTTTGAAAATTGTTTCAGTAGAAAAAGGCTTTATAAATTCCTTTAAAATTATTTTTAACTGACAAAAGGCAAATATTAACCGTAGTAATTTCTGGAGGTGCACTATGTTGTTAATTGTAAATGGGAATGAACATAGAATTGAATTTCGATAACTTTAATTTGTTTAGGGTATATTCAGTTTGTACACCTGTGTTTTATGTAATGCAGTTGTCTGCCTCCAATTCTTAAATATACTTTATGTGTAAAACGTTGTGAGTTTGGAGTATAATTTGTTAATTTCAGTGAAATGAATAGGTCTGAAGCCTTAGTAATAGTGTCTAAGATCTCAAATTTTACTGAGGGATTAATGTATTATATTTTGAGCTTATTTTTAAGAACCCAAAACTTCAATTGCTAGTTCCTAAAAATTCACAATATCATTACGTAATTCGATTGCCCGCTCCATTCCTTATTTATAAACTCTGATTCTGTTGTACAAATGAATATCTACAGATTTATAGTTAGTGGGACAGTTAAAAGCATATGAGGGCGCTATGTTAATTAATTTTGTTGTATTTTTTAAATATATGACATCACTTTATTGATATCTGATATGTAAGGAATTCAAAAAAATCCATTAAAATGTTTCTTTCCTGAAGAAACAGTTTCAATATAACGCTTTCATATCTCTTTAAGCGTGGTACTCACTATAATTTATATGTGGTAATCATTTACTTGACTAAAACAAATTTTAATATAGCATTTCTGTGCCTTCAACTTTTATAAGATTCATGATGTGTTCCGTTGAGGTTTATTCAAAATTAATATAAAATTATGGAATATTCACCTGAAAGATCCGTCTCCTCAACTTAATTAATTATTTAACTGTAGCGCTTTCGGGACTTGTCCCATCATCGGCAGGATTCAAAACTGGTGTTTCACTGAAGATCTGGTAGAGGGGGATACATGTATTGGGTTATATAACCAACATAACTAAACTAGAAATAGAATCTGACAAAAACATGGATAACACTTACATACACAGGAAAAGGAACAACAAAATTAGCCAATATACTAAAAAAAGCCGATAAAAACTTAAAAGTATACAGAACTAATAACAAATTAAACAACATAATAAACAATAACATTGAAGAAAATAACATTTTCAACAGCAAAGGAGTTTATAAACTGACATGTAAGGACTGCAACAAATTTTATATAGGAAGACAAACAGGAGTTTTAACATCAGATTCAAAGAACATTTTCGAGACTTCATTCACGCAGAAGGGAAATCAAGCTATGCAAAACACGTTATCCATGAAGGACATCGCATGTTAAATATTGAAAACACCCTAACAGTAATGCACAGAGAAAATAATCCAGCCAAGGTAAACGTACTCGAAGAGATGGAAATCATGAAAGCAGCTCACAACGACAGCCTGATAAACGAAAACGAACCCAATACATGCAACCCCCTCTACCAGATCTTGAGTGAAACACCAGTTTTGAATCCTGCCGATGATGGGACAAGTCCCGAAAGCGCTACAGTTAAATGATTAATTAAGTTGAGGAGACGGACCTTTCAGGTGAATATTCCATAATTTTATATTAATTTCTGTGCCTTTCATTATTAGACCAATTAGAATGTTTTATTTTAAATGTGTACCTGTTTTTAATCAAATATTAATTTAGGTTATTACCACTATTGTCTACATGTGTTCTACTTGCGTTGTATTGTGATTAATTATATAATTTCGTACAAAAATAATGTAGTAGTACAGTACAACTGGATGAACCATTTTGATTATTTTTTCCTCCTAAAATAAAAGCTATAGCTGAAATAGATCTACTTTACAGAACGCGCGAATACAATATGAACAGGTTATCGTTATGGGCGACTTTAATATAAATATACTAGACACTGATAACAGACATACACAACGACTGAAGGCTACGTTCCAGGCTTGTGATATGACTATCCTACCACTTCAGCCTACACATCACACTCATCACTCCGAGACGTTACTTGACTTAATTGCAACTAATAATCCAAACAGAGTACTTACTCACGAGCAACTGCTAGCCCCGGGAATATCAGCATATGATATTATATTCTTAGCACATTCGCTACAGTGCCCTAAACCGACTCGAAAGTCTATTTCGTATAGAGACTTAAAACATATAGATAACGCAGCCCTAATTGAAGAAGCTATGCAGATGCCGTTGCATTCAATATGGACGCTGCATTCTGTAGATGAAAATGTTGAGGCACTAAATGACTTTATACTACAATTATACATCAGACACGCCCCACTAAAAACTAAACACGTGAAACGACGCTCTGCACCCTGGATGACTCTTTCAATTCATAACTTGATGGCTGACAGAGACGCAGCACATAAGAAATATGGACTCTACAAAACAGACACAAACCTCAATCAATATAAACAGTTACGTAACAAGAGAAATCAAGCTACAAGAAACGCCAACTTAGACAGTTATACAGCCTAACAGATACCAATACTTCAGAAATCTGGAAAAAACTTGAATAGAATGGGAATTGGGAGAAAAGACACGCAGGTAGACAAATTACCTGTTTCCCTGGACACACTCAATAATCACTTCACAGGCATAACTACAACTCCAAAAGATAAAGAACAAACAATAAATGAGTTATCACTGACAAATCAACCTGACAGGGAACATTTCCACTACTCATATGTTACAGATTACGACGTAAAGAAAGCCATCATGCAAATAAAAACCAAAGGAGAAGGAACTGACCGTATAAATATTATTTTACTGAATAAAATAATCGACGCTATACTACCTACTATAACTCATATTTTTAACTCCTCACTACAAACTTCTACATATTCCTCATTGTGGAAACAAGCCCTCGTACGCCCACTGCCTAAAGTTAAAACGCCCTCAACCCTGAACGACTTTCGACCCATTATCATTTTACCTACCCTTTCAAAAGCTCTGGAACGATTAGTCCACAAACAACTGATTGACTACCTAAGTGAATACAACCTTCTAGATCAATTTCAGTCAGGCTTCAGGACAGGACACAATACAAATACTGCTCTACTAAATATTTGCGAAGACATACGCGAAGCTGCTGATAATCGAAAACTTACCATTCTTACATTTACTGGACTTTAGTAAAGCATTCGACACGGTAGGCTTGGACTTATTGTTGCATAAACTTAAAAAAAACTCTTACTCTCTGATAGTGCCACGCAATGGTTCAATTCCTACCTTCATGAGCGCCAGCAATCTGTTGTAGGAAACCATGCATTATGTTCTTCTAGGTCCTTCTGTAAAGCTAGGGTTCCACAGGGTTCGGCGCTTGGACCTTTGCTTTTTCAATCTACATAAATGACGTATCTAACTCCCTAAAGCATTGCAAACATAATTTATTTGCAGACGACATGCAAATCTACATCCACACAGACAAATATTCTCTAAATGACGCTGTTGCCAAAATCTTGACTCACTAATGACTTGGACAGTTAAATATGGACTGCAATTAAATCCTAGAAAGTCACAATCAATCATTATGGGTCACCAAAGACTATTATCTACAATTAACCTAAACACAGTCCCGCATGTGTCACTAAATGGAGTTCAAATCCCTTATAGTGAGACAGTAATAATTTTAGGAGTATTTATTGACAACTTAAATTGGAATACACAAATAAACCATACATGCAAAACAGTCTTCTCAATAATACATTCATTAAATCGCGTAAGAAATTGTCTGCCATTCGCTCTTAGGAAAATGTTAGTAGAAACACTTGCAATGCCCCATTTTGATTATTGAGACACTCTTTTTACACACTTAAATATTATTTTCACTCAAAGACTTCAACGTGTTCATAATTATTTCGCACGTTTTATTTGTGGTATTCGCAAATTTGACCATGTTATACCGTCCCTGGAACAATTATCGTGGCTTCGTCTAAGAGATCGGAGCACGTACGGCTTACTGCCCGTGCGACCCATATTTGTAAATAATATTGTAAATATCTTACTTTTTGTCTAATAAAGTCCTACTACTACTACTACTACTACTACTACTACTACTACTACTACTACTACTACTACTACTACTACTACTACTACTACTACTACTACTACTACTACTACTACTAAGAGATCGTAGAACTGTCCATTTCCTGTCCCTTCTCTATAAAATACTTCACACATCATCGCCTAGTTATTTATCACGCAGCTTCATCAGAATATCCGACACACACAATCCTGACACTAGATCCCATCAGCACTTTGTCCTTTGTATCCCTCCTCATCACACTGTATATTATTCAGTATCTTTTACGGTCTCACTTACCAAAACATGGAATTCCCTACCTCCCTATGTCAGAGACTGTCAAACTATGACACTCTTCAAAAACAAACTAAATAATTATTTAATAACAAACTAACTTATACACCTCACTGATAGTATTTTTTAACAATTAATACATTTAATTATTTATGAATATAATATTAAGATTAACAAATATTTTCTTTTGTTTTGTTTTAAATATGATATAAACGTAAAATTAGTTTTCTTTATCTCATTATTTGTCTTTGTTTTTTATAAACATTAGACAAGGACAATTTAATATGTCTTGCTTTTATACATTTTATTATTAGTTTTAGTCTTAATTTTAACTGACATTAACTGGTTGCATTATAGATCCTAATATAATAGATATTATCTTTTTGATAAAATTTTTATTTAGTATTTAATATTAGAGTTAATTGTGATTGTTATATTTTGAAGTTCTATATGTTTGTCCTGGTGAATGGAAGAGAAGGCCACATGGCCTTAAGTCCACCAGGCTAAATAAATCTAATCTAATCTAATCTAATTTATTTCTTATTGTTCTACTCTATCATTTAATTTACCTCTATCGCACATCTACATATACATTGTAATCCTATATGTCTACACTAACTTCGTTTTATCGGACCTAATTAGAACTTACCTTATATTTTTAGTGAAATTTGAAACAAAAACCTTTAATTATGTAACACCATATGACGTTCTTGGTGTTTTTATTATGTTGGTAAAAATGAATTTTTTTATCTTTATATTTGTAAGAATTTTAAAAATTAAAGTTGTTTTCTAATTTTTTTGTATTAGCTAAATAATTCCTGAAATTAAAACACCACGAAATAATAATTAAGCTTATAGCAAGAGAAATTTCCAAACATAGTCAGAGAATAGAAAATTATTCGCGTAACCATAGATTAATCGTGAAGCCATTATTGAACCGCGACGTTCAAATGTCAAAATTTATTTTGTTGGGAATTTTGAGCGATTTTTATTCATTGTTCTTTTCAATAAAGGATAGTAAGAATTGTATATGCATTTTACCGAGCGAGTTGTTATAAATGGTAGCATTTGTGATGACTCGTATTCGAGAAGGGTACAGAGTTAAAATCCCAGTGCTCACCAACATGACTTAGATTTAATCTTGGTTTTTCGTCTTTAGGTCAAGACATACTGCGTTGGAATTTCATTACCAGTACCGATTTCACCATTTTCAACATTTTATAATATCACTAAATACAAATAAATAAATACTTAATAATAATAATAATAATAATAATAATAATAAATAATAATAATAATAATAATAATAATAATAATAATAATAATAATAATAATGTTTTATTTATTCTGGCAGAGTTAAGGCCATAAGGCCTTCTCTTCCACTCAACCAGCACAAATAACAATAAATATTTGACAAATATAGATACCGGTATACACTATACTAATTATAAACAGTTAAAGATACATTAAATGTAGCAATGTAAATTACCGAATGCTTCTTTTTTCCCTCTTTCGTGACAAATAATATGGCAAATTATCCCAAAGCCGGGAAGAATCAAAATGTATACTTCTGGATGACCAAAAAATCAAAATAAATGTTGGTATAGAATAGGATCTTCAGAACTAACTACTATTACATTTTAAAAATTATTAATTATAACGTGGCAGACTAGTGCAATGGATTTAAGCCCCATATATAAAGAAGCAACTCTATCTTTTGTTAGAAGATAATGACAACATTGTAAATTTCATGTACAAACAACATTTTATACGATAATAACAGTAATAATAATAATAATAATAATAATAATAATAATAAAATATAATAATATAATGATGATGATGATGATGATAATAATAATAATTATTATTATTATATAAATATGATCAATTATACGAGAAACACCAATTAATATATATATCTTACACTGGGTAATGATGAAGTGGAGGTTAGAGCAATTATAAATTTAGATTTCTTTTAAAAGTTGTCAATGTCCGGCAGCCCCTTAATTCTTGTGGTAGGGAATTCTAGTTGCAAGAAGTGAAGATGTATATGACATGGAGTGATGTGATGTCCTATGTTGCGATATATTAAGCAAGAGACTATGTTGTGATCTTGTGTTTAAGTTATGGTTTGAGGATAGATACTGGAAACGGGATGATAAATAATTGGGAATCAAGGTATGTAGGATCTTAAATAAGAGAATTAGACAATGCGATTTTCTTCTCTCTTTTAGATGTACTTACAGAAATAAATAAATAATATAAACAGATGTTACACGTATTATTCGCTCTTAACAACTGTTAAAAACAAAATAATACCTAGGGAAATCAAAATTAAGATTTGTAAAACTTTAATAAGATTCATTATTAATTTATCTAGTTTCACTGAACTCGCCATGTAGACGAGCACATGATTCTATACAGAAGACCCTCAGACTCCAATAAGATCCATTATAACATATGGTACCGAAACATGGGTCTTAAATAAAAATACATACAAACAATTAGCAGCATTTGAAAGGATTTGCGGAGCAATTAAAACAGAGGATGGATGGAGAGCCAGATACCACGATGGGATTATGAATTGTATAAGGAATTGGATTTGGAGACACATATAAGATGTCTAAGATTGAGATGGTTAGGACATATCACAAAGATGGAAACTACAAGGAAAGTGAAGATTGTCTTCAACAACAATCCAGATGGAACCAGATTAAGAGGAAGACCAAAAATAAGATAGTAGAATTGTGTACATGCTAATGTGAAAGGCTTTGGGAATAAAAAACTCGAGGGAGTTGGCAATGGATAGAGAAGGATGGAAGAAGTCCATATAAGAGCTTAAGGCCCACTCGGGCTGGAATAACAAAAACGAACATGTTACATGAACCAGATAGGCCTATCAAAAGTGTGTTTAAAATATGAATGAAGTATATAATCGCTAATAATCCATACGTCATCTTACACGTATTTCTCGAAAATTAATTCACTGAATCCAACTGAATAAATAATTGCATATTACATTTCACTCATATGGTGTCATTAACTTGCACTTACCTAAATGAACTAAATAAATCACACACTTGTGTAAACTAATCTGATGTAGCCGTACATTAAATTTACATCATCTAAATCAAATCACGTACACTTAATAACAAAAAGAAAGAGCCATTTCAGAAATAGAAATCCCTGTTATGGCCCACTGCGCATGCTCGAAAAGCTAAAGCTCTGGTTCACGAGTTAACGCATTGTTAAATGTTTCAAATACGCCGTATTTGGATTTAATCGTCTTAAATAGTCGAAGAAAAGTGAAAGAGACATGTTTCTAGATATTTACGAGTATTCGACAAATGGATTTTACTCAAATTGCGACATTTCGAATAGAGTTCAACTTTCGTTCATAGTGTATCAGTAAACAATACAAAGAAGATTAGGCAACTAGTATCCGATGTTTAGTAGCGTAGATCGTTAAACCATTTACAAATAAATAATAGTTTTAAGAAACTAAAACAACACGCTTTATTAGAAAATCGAACTAAAAGAATGAAAAATAATTTTAATTTCTAACATGCTTGGGATAAATAATTTTACCATCAAAAGCGTGGGGTGCTCTTTATCAATTAATATATTTGATAATAAACAGATATTGGTAAAAGTAAAGTCTCTAAGAATAAAATGTAAAGATCATATAAAGCTCCCCACGATTTTGATGGAAATTATTTATCACAAGCGTGTTGGAAATTAAAATTATTTTTTACTTCGGTTTTCTAATAAAGCGTGTTGTTTTAGTTTTTTAAAACTATTGTTTATTTTTTATTTTCTAGTTTTAATATTTGACAGAATACGATAAAAATGTAAATATCTTTAAATTCGATTCTATTGTAGTATGAGCTGAAAGTAATACTCTTCTAAAAAAAACCTCCCAGCCGGATTTGAACCAGCGACCTATGGATTACAGAAACTATATACCACTAGAGTGTACCGCTCTACCAACTGAGCTCTTACAACGATTGCCAAAAAAGTCGACAAGTCCACAATCTATTATACCAGTTTTCATTTTTTTGATTTTCTGATGATTCTGGCCAGGGTTCTAGAAACAAAATATGAAATTATTGTATTGTCACGGGTCCGTTACAAGTACACAAAGTTTCAAGTCGATCTAATGTTTCTAAGTGGGTGAAAATCGTGTTAAAAAATTCCGTTACATAGATACAAAGACACTTTTTTTATTTTCTGATGATTCTAACCAGGATTTTAGAAAACAAATATGAAATTATTATATTGTCACGGGTTCTTTACACGTATACAAAGTTTCAAGCCAATCCAATGTTTCTAAGTGGGTGAAAATCGTGTTCAAAATTCCGTTACATAGATACAAAGACACTTCTTTTATTTTCTGATGATTCTGGCCATGATTTTAGAAACAAAATATGAAATTATTGTATTGTGATGGGTCTTTTACAAGTATGCAAAGTTTCAAGTCAACCCAATGATTTTAAGTGGGTGAAAATCGCGTTAAACGATTCAGTTACATAGATACAGGTCAAGCTAATATAAAGTGTGTAAAAATAAAATATATATGAGAGCCAAGGTTCGAATCCCTCGACAATATTTTTTTTATTCATTTGTATTTTCGCAAGATGAATCTTATAACATTTAATTCCTGCCACGCAATGTACGTCCACTTTACACTGTATTAAGTAAAATTCCTGCCTTCGTAAACTGTATAACACTATGTAGTTACCGGTATAAATTTAATGATGCGTGCAGTACCACGTTTTAATAAAAATGCTATAAATTGACGTAATAAAAGATTACATTTCTTCACATTTTTGTTTGTTTGTTTATTTATTTATTACGTATTAGTGAGGAAAAAGTTCTCCTTTCAATTAAATATTTAGTTTATATATGTCAAGTCCAGCATACTAATAGCCCATACATGATGGACAATAATATTAATAATAATAATAATAATAATAATAATAATAATAATAATAATAATAATAATAGCTTCTATTTTAAATCCGAAATAATGATTGATAAAGGAGGTACAATGAGCGATAATACATTAGAAATTAATCAAGGGGTCAGACAAGGATGCCCGCTATCTCCTGCACTCTTTAGTATATATATATATATATATATATATATATATATATGATTGTACAATGGCAATCAAATTTAACCACAGAGTTTAAAGTTGGCAGTACGATTCTAAATACTATACTGTTTGCAGACGATCAGGCAATCCTTAGTTCTTCAGAAGACAATTTACAAATAGCAGCATATAAATTAAACGAAATAGCAAATAAATTCAATATGACCATCTCTGAAAGTAAATCGAATGTAATGGCATTCAATGGGAAAGACCATATGAGGTGTAAAATCAGCATTAATAACAGTATAATACAACAGGTGAACAATTTTAATTATTTAGGATGCAACGTATCATACTGCCAGAAGGAAGATATTAATATTAAATTAAATAGATTTTACAGAATGTGTGGCACTACAAGACGGATACTGAAAAATAAAACTTTGAGGAGCACACAACTAAAATTTTACAAAACTATGGCAGTGCCCCTCTTAACATATGCAAGTGAAAATTGGACTCTTAACCGTTCTGACAGAAGGAAAATAGAAACTGCAGAAATGAAGTTCCTACGTTCAGTAGCAGGTGTGACAATTTAGGACAAGAAAAGAAGTAGGATATTAGGAAGGACTTAAATATTTTTAATTTAACAAATAGAATTGACAGCATGAGAAACAACTGGTATGAACATGTTAAGAGAATGCCTACAGATAGAATCCCTCAGCTGTTACTAAAGTACAAACGAATAGAACATAGAAATGTTGGACGCCCATTTACTAGATGGGAGGATTCATTAAATCCCACTTGATGTGAAAACAGGTCAAAAGGCCTAATTTCATGAAGCAAAAGAAGAAGAAGATAGTAATAATAATAATAGTAGTAATAATAAGAATAATGATTACTTACTTACTCACTGGCACTATCGAACCCGTAGGTTCATGGCCGCACGGACATAAGCTCTCCATACATTCCTATCCTGAGCTAATGCTTTCCAATCATTCCCTGTATAATCTACTTCCCTCAAATCATAGTTAATGTTGTTCTCCCACCTCATTTTTGGTCTACCAACTGGGCGTTTTCCTTCTGGCTTTCCTACAAGAAGTTTCCATGCACGTCTTTCATTCCCCATACGCGCAACATGTCCTGCCCATCGCAGTCTACGAGACTTAACTGTTCTTATTATATCTGGCTTCCTATAAAGACCATGTAGTTCATTGTTATGTAGTCTTCTCCATTCACCTGTCTGTTCATCTCTCTTTGGTCCAAAAATTTTCCTAAGAACTTTATTCTCAAATACTCGTAATCTCCTTTCCTCCCTTAAAGTAAGAGTCCATGTTTCGCACCCATATAATATAAACTGGTAGAACAATAGTTTTATATATTTTCAGCTTAACGTTTTTTGAAAGGAGTTGGGACATCAAAAGTCTCTGCAATGCATAATAGCATGCATTTCCAGAATTGAGCCTATGTTTAATTTCTTTGTGCATCTCATTCCTATTTGTGATTATTGTTCCTAGGTATTTGAATTCAGCCAATTCCTCAAAATTTCCCTCATTTGTCATTAGCTGTCCATTTCCATTATATAATGTATTTCTACGTGTGACCATATATTTAGTTTTATTGATATTTACTTCCAGTCCTAATTTCTTAGTGTTACTCAATAGTGTGTGCGTGTTGGCCTTTAGTATCTCCTCGCTATCGGCCAGTAGTACTACATCATCAGCATAAACTAACAGCTTATTAATACCATTGAGTTGTAAGCCTTCCTCATTCTCTAAAGATTTAATGGCATGCTCTAGTACAAAATTAAATAGTAGAGGAGATAGTGCATCTCCTTGCTTCAACCCATTCTGGATTTCAAAAGTGTCCGAAAACTGTTTGCCTACACGCACCCTACTCTTTGTGCCATTTAGACACATTCGTATAAGTCTAACTAACTTTTTAGGAATTCCAAACTCCAGCAGGATACTATATAACTTCTCCCTCTTAATTGAATCATATGCTTTTTTGAAGTCTACATATAGTTGATGTACAGTACCATTATATTCCCATTTCTTTTCTAAAATCTGTCTTATACTAAAAATCTGATCTGTTGTAGACCTGTTTCTTCTAAATGCACATTGATGATCTCCTAGAATGTCATCAATATAGGGAGTAAGTCTGCTTACTAATATATTTGTTAGAATTTTGTACGAAGTTGAAAGTAATGAGATGCCCCTATAGTTGTTGCAATCAGTTTTATCTCCTTTCTTATAAATTGGTACGATAATTGATTCCTTCCATTCATCTGGAAGAGCTTCTTTTTCCCAAATCATACTAAGCAACCAGCGTATCTTGTCCATCAATTTTCCTCCCCCTGATTTTATCAGTTCTTCTGGGATCTCATCTGAACCTGATGCTTTATACATCTTCAATTTTTCAATTGCCATTTCAGCCTCTAATGCACTTGGCTCTGCGACTAGCATTTCTGCTGTCTGTAAATTATCCTCCTCAATGTCCTGTTCTGTATGTACATTTAATAGCTGATTAAAATAACTTTTCCATCTATTTAATATACTCTTGGAATCTGCAATCATATCCCCATTTTCATTCCGAATTATGTTTGTTCTAGCCTGAAACCCTTTCTTCTCTATACTAATTCCCTGATATAATTCTCTAATGTTCCTATTTTTTGCATTCATTTCAAGATCATTAATCTTCTCTCTCAAATATTCCCTCTTTTTACTCTTTAGTAACTTGGTGGTTTCCCGTCTAATACTACCCAATTGCTCTAAATTTACCTCATTTGGCTCGTGTAACCATTTAATTTTTGCTAGCTTTCTTTTCTTTACAATGTCAGCACATTCCTCATCAAACCATTTCTTGTTTTGCCTCTTTTTTAAACAACCAATGCTTTCTGATGCTGACAATTTAATAGTATCTCTTATAGCCTCCCATTCTTTATTTATATCAGTTTCTTCTTCGTTTGCCACATTGTCATCTGAAGATTCCAGTACTTCAAATCTATTAGCAATTTTGATTTGGTATTCTTGCCGCATTTCATCATTTTTCAAGTTTTTTAATTCAAATTTTACAGAATCATCTTTAGCGTTTGTTCCTCTCATAAGTGATAGCCGTTGTCTGATTTTCACCCTGACCAGATGATGATCCGAATTGCAGTCTGTCCCTCTAACTGATCTAACATCAATGATGCTACTGTGCCAGCGTTTATCCACTAATACATGATCTATCTGGTTCCGAGTTCCTCCATCTGGGGACGTCCAGGTGTATTTATGAATATCCTTATGCTGAAATGTTGTGCTCTTAACAATGAGATTCTTTGATGTGGCAAATGTGACTAATCTAACCCCGTTGTCGTTACTATCTTCATGAAGACTGAATTTGCCTATTGTTGGTTTGAATATATCTTCCCGCCCCACTTTTGCATTAAAATCTCCTAAGACAATTTCCATATGATATCGTGAAAGGCTATCAAATAAGCATTCTAATTCTTCATAGAACTCATCCTTGATCTTGTCGTCTTTATCTTCTGTGGGGGCATGTACATTTACAATTATAAAATCATGTCGTTTACCCTTTAGAATTATGTATGATATCCTGTCACTAACAAACTTAATATCTCGGATAGCGGATAGGATCCTCCTTCTGACTAAAAAACCCGTTCCAAATGCAGGTCTTTCTGCACCCCCGTAGTATAATGCAAAGCTTCCTGATTCCTGACTACCTTCTCCTGGCCACCTAACTTCCTGTAAAGCGACTATATCCAAGGGCGATTTATCTAATTCCCGCGTTAATATCTCTAGTGCCCCGCTATTGTATAAAGTCCTAACATTCCATGTTCCTAGGAACATGTCTCTGTGTTTGAGCCTTTGGCATGAGTTCCCTGAAGTAGTCCCCGCCCGGAGAACCGAATGGGGGACTATTTGACCTCCGGAAAATTTTACCCCAGTTGAACCCATGTCCGCATTTCTTGACGGTTGTATTTTTACGGTGAAAGATCGTCACCCTTTCGACCAAGGTACTTATTTCGTCTGGCTTATCACCTTCGACCAGTCCGGCATGGGTAACCCTATCGGCAGCAATGCTACCGCCGGCATAGCTCTCAGGATCATTTAAGCACACAAGCCACTCCACCACGACAAGGTAAAGATACCATGGAGGGATAAGAATAATGATAATAATAATAATAATAATAATAATAATATTAATGGGATGTATCAAAGGATGAGAAGAATGTAATTACCTTGGGATCAAAATTAACTCAAAATGTACCCAAGAAAATGTCATAAAATATGTAATTCTAAAAGGCAGATCGATAGTAGCAATGTTAAGCGGAGTTTTGTGGGATAAGAACATAAGAATAGATACAAAATTACAAATTTATAAATCCATAATTCGAAGCACGCTAACATACGGTACAGACACTTGGCAGTTGAATAAAAATTTGAATTTAAAGCTTATGTCTACTGAAATGAATTGTTTTAGACGCCCACCTAGACATTCTAAATTGGAAAAAAATCAGAAATACAATCATCAGAAAACAAATGAAAGTCCAAAATTCAGTAATAGATTTTGTGAGATACAGAGAACTGTAATGGTATGGTCATACATGTAGGATGCCAGAGAAAAGATTACTCAGACGTGCTTTGGAATGGATTCCACCTGGGAAAGGAAAGAGAGGTTCGCCTAGATTGGAATTGATGGATGTTGTAAGAAGATGTACTGTATGAGGAAGAATTGGAATGTAAAGATAGAGAAGAATGAAGAAAGAATATAAACATTTAAATCATTAAAAATTAACAACTTTTATTTTCTTCAGATCATATGCCGTTGAATTCAGTTTATTTTATTTTTTTGCATAGCCTATATATATATATATATATATATATATATATATATATATATATTACATTTTATGCATCAGAAAATTAGACTCTTTTAAAGTCAGATGAGAAATGTCTGACCACTTTTGTAATAAATATATTAAAAGTTATTTTTGGGGCTGTGAAAGAATGTGATATTTGGAGAAGAAGGAGAAATTGTGAATTATATAAGGAATCCGATATAGTGAAGTATATAAAAATTAATAGATTGACCTGGGCTGGACGTTTGATGCGAATGGATAATAATAAAACTGTTAAAAAGATATATACGGCGAAACATTACAAACCAGAGAAGTTGGAAGACCAAAATTAAGATGGGAGGATGATGTCTTGCAGGATATTAGAATTAGTAAAATTAATAATTGGAAGAATATAGCAGCAAATAGAGAAGTCTGGAAGGACATTCTGAGGAAGGCTAGGATCCAAAATTGGCTGTAATGTCATATATGTTGATGATATATGTATATTTTTCCGATGATGTAATTAAATTTTACATTTATCAAAGCAGGGCAAATGTGGCATGAAAAGAAAAATAAACGCCTGAACCGGGATTAGAACCCGAAATATCTAACTCTCTACGTTAGGGCGCTCCCAACTGCGCCACTCAGGCATTCCAACACAAACATTTATTTTTACGTGGTTCAAGCGTTTATTTTTTGTCATATTTGGCCTGTATTGCTAAATGTCAAAATTTATTTTAAAATGGAAGTAAATAAGTGTTGCCGCTATAAGTATATTTCACTTTATAAGTTTACTTGTTATAGAAGATACGAAATGGCATTTCTAGCCATGTCCCCTGCCCCTCATGTTAGAGAATCATATATAACAACTCCATGGCGCGACAGGCCAAGAAGGCCCTTGGTCTACCAGCCGGATGCTGGCCTCACATCCACATGTGTTAACCCCGGTAGACGATCATCCAGTCAGTGTATGGGGTGACATGTGGTCAGCTTGTCGGGTACTGAAGTCGTTATAGCTGGTTTTCTCAACGTGGAGCCGCTACATGTGGTAGCTACTTAAATTCCTCGTGATTCTGGGTGGGCACCGGTCCCATACTGACCGAAATTCCATGATAAAATGTTTTGCCCATGGATATCCGAACCAGCTCAAGTACCGTAATTCTGTGCCAAGGTCACTTGCCTTATCCACTGAGCTACGGCGCGGGACACATTTGTCTTAAACATGAGGGAAAACCCCGAAAGAAAACATTCGGTCAGGGAACTTGTCTCAGTTGGGGATCGAACCCGGGCCCGTTGCATCCAAGACCTTTACCACTCGATCACTGCCGGGACACATTTGTCTTAAACCTCTTCTTCCTTTCCAGGATTAGGTCAATGCGACCCGTTCCGGTCTCAAGTCCATCGTTTCCTTGGCCGTCCCAAATATATTTTTCCATGTGATTTGTAGGCGTTGATCTTTTTGGGTAATCTTGTATTGTCCATTCTGCCTAAATGTTCTTTCCATTGGTATTTTTTCTCGTCTAGTTTATCGAGTATTGAAAATATCTGCAGTTCATTTCTTATTGATACATTGTGTAATGTATCCATGCGTGTACATCCTTTTACGGATCTTAAAAATTTTATTTCAGTGGCTTGAATGTGTGAGATATCTTTTTTTTGTAAGTACCCAAGATTCAGATCCATATAAAAGAACAGGAACAGCCATAATTTTATAAAACCTGAGCTGAGTTTCTCTTCGAGTCTTTCGGTGGGTTCTTCTTATGGTGCCACACATCATTTGATATCGGTTTAATTTATTATGTATATCCCAATTGTAGCTGTGTAGCCTTGTAAGGCAGTCTGTCTAGGAGAAAGACAACTCCGAAATTAAACTCTGGTCCTCCAGGTTGGGGGTTTTGCGGTTGGGCTGGTAACCCACCAAAGTAAAAAAAAAACTATCACTCAGAAGTCTCAAGTGCGAATACGAAACCCGGACAGATTTGTCTTAAACATGAGGGAAAATCCCGAAAAAAACATTGTCAGGAAACTTGTCTCGGCCATGGATCGAACCCGGGCTCGTTGCATCTAAAGCCTTAACCACTCGGTCACTGCGCGAGACATATTTGTCTTAAACGAGAGGAAAAATCCCGAAAGAAAACATTCGGTCAGGGAACTTCCTTAGTCGGGGATCGAACCCGGGCCCGTTGCCTCTGAGGCAACGATGTTATACCTAGAACACCGAGGTGGACCTTATCCATAACTTGACACAGGAAAATATTTATTATATTTCTACATAAAATAAGTTAAAATATACCTTCATAGGTAAAATCTGTCGTCCTCAACTTATAAAACGTATAATCGTTATGCCTGTAGGCCTTTCAGGACATCCGTCCGATCTTCAGCAGTTCATTCTTCTCTACAACATCCAGTATGGTGTTTGATGCTGTAGAGAAGAATGAACTGCTAAGGATGGGACGGATGTCCTGAAAGGCCTACAGGCATAACGATTATACGTTTTATAAGTTGAGGACGACGGATTTTACCTATGAAGGTATCATCATCATCATCATAGTACATTCACGAATTTAGGCCATTTGTTGACCTGTTTCGGCCTCAAGAGAAACACCATCCAGAAGTCTTTTGAGTGGACGTCCTGGTCTTCTTCTTCCTGCGGGTTGATATTTTAACTTATTTTATTTTATGACTCTCCACCTCAACGGTTTTAACAATGAATTTTATTAGTATTGACTATATTTCTACTGTTTTATAGCCAGATATATTCATGAAATAATAAATTTGTGTCAACAGTTTCAGAAACACTAACTTGCCTACATGAGTTCGCAATGGGTCATGGGATGTGGTTTCTGTGGTCACAACAGATCCATCACTAAGACTATTGTTAATTTGCATAACAAGGCGCTAATTAAACTCTACATTAATTCATTTCTCAACCAGCTCCTTGCAGCTCGCAACTTGTGACTCGCGACCACATCAAACAACGGTTCCTCCTTTTCATTTCGCATTTACTGGATCATCACGAATATATACGTAAATACAATATCAAAATTAAATTATGTTTTTGCGCGATGGTGCGTTTTGTCGTACTTAGAGCAATGGCGACCATGATTAAAAGTTCAACTTCCTACATTTCGGGGTTGCCAACCTAAATATCTATAGGCTACTGTTAATTATATTACATATTACAAACCACGTGAGGGAAGTAAAACCACTACTCTCTATACATACTGCTTACAATGTACCTACTTACTTACTCACTGGCACTATCGAACCCGTAGGTTCATGGCCGCATGGACATAAGCTCTCCATACATCCCTATCCTGTGCTAATGTTTTCCAATCATTCCCTGTATAATCTACTTCCCTCAAATCATAGGTAATGTTATTCTCCCACCTCATTCTTGGTCTACCAACTGGGCGTTTTCCCTCTGGCTTTCCTACAAGAAGCTTCCATGCAAGTCTTTCATTCCCCATACGTGCATCATGTCCTGCCCATCGCAGTCTACGAGACTTAACTGTTCTTATTATATCTGGCTTCCTATAAAGACCATGTAATTCACTGTTACGCAGTCTTCTCCATTCACCTGTCTGTTCATATCTCCTTGGTCCAAAAATTCTCCTAAGTACTTTATTCTCAAATACTTGTAATCTCCTTTCCTCTCTTAAAGTAAGAGTCTGTGTTTCGCACCCATATAATATAACTGGTAGAATAATAGTTTTATATATTTTCAGTTTAACGTTTTTTGAAAGGAGTTGGGACATCAAGAGTCTCTGCAATGCATAATAGCACGCATTTCCAGAATTGAGCCTATTTTTAATTTCCTTGTGCATCTCATTCCTGTTTGTGATTATTGTTCCTAGGTATTTGAATTCAGCCACTTCCTCAAAATTTCCTTCATTTGTCATTAGCTGTCCATTTACATTATTTAATGAATTTCTACGTGTGACCATATATTTAGTTTTATTGATATTTACTTCCAGTCCTAATTTCTTAGTACAATGTACACACAAAAATATATCCAAAATGTAGTGTTAATATACATTATATGAAACAAATATTACATTTTAAATGAACTGAACTTTATTTGAAACAATATAAGACAATAAATACGTACTTGCCGCCATTTTATTTCTGATTGCTGTCATGGTCTGTTGTAGTCTCAACTAATAAACAATGCCCACACTGTTAACGTTAGTCAGTTCTTTATAATGAACGCAGATTTTTCACTCGGTTTTTTAAACATTTCCTCGCTTCTGTAAAAACCATTTCCCAACCTCCCATCGTAATATAATACTATTATGAGATCAGAATATAACTTATAAAACAAAAATAAAAATTGTTAATTAAATAATAAGTGGTACTATTTTAATGACCAAGAAACATGGGAATTAAAATCAAGAACAATAAGTAAATTAAATGTTTCTCGAGGTTACCCCGTTTTCCGAATTTCATTCCATCAACGCTCTCCACTCCTCTTCCGTCTCCCGTTATATCATTTCAACTACATTCATTTCATATCACCTTTCGCCTCATCTCTTGTTAGAAAAAAAATAGCTTGGTTTAACAAACCACAGGTGTTTAAAATGTGTGGCTGTGGTATTCTAATTGGGCACACTCATGTACTTCTAATGGCTTTTAGCCGTGTGTCAATTTATAGCAGAATAGAACCAAAAGGGAGATTATAATCCATCCTCGAGGCCTTGGGCCCAGCCTAAATAAACGACGGTATCAGTAATGTGTGTAAATATTTGATGTGTATCGAACCAGGAAAATCATACAGGCAAATTATACAGCAGAGTAGATTTAATCTCATTTTTTCTCATAAAGTAAAAATAGGGTAACACAATGAACCTAACATAAGGTTGCGTATTAGGATCTTAATATCCGACCCATCTCTATTAATCTAATCCAATCCGTTATATATAATTTCGATTTTAATTTGTAGTCATTTTTAAAAATTAGCTGGATTAAATTGACTTAGGATACGGAGAAATGATGGGCCCTAGTGAATGCGAGAATAAACCTGCGTGTTCCAAAAATCATAAAGTTTATTAGTTTCAATGATAATAAAAAACTTAAAATCCTGTAATTGTGTCCGGCATAAGCCAGACCGAGAGATGAAATGAGACGAAACCGCTATGTAACTCTCTGTGATATACACGTATTGCGGCTGTATCACCATCGAAAGAGAATATGAGATTAAATGGAACGAATTGAATAAGGTGAGTATAGAGAAATGGTAGAACTAAGTTTTTGACTGGATGAAAAGGCCGTGAAAAACCTGTCCTGGTCCAATTCGTCCACCACGAACCCCACATGGAGTAGCCGATACACGAACTCTGCTTCCATAGATGGAGGACGAGTGAATAATTACTTGCGCCACGGATCCGCATATAACAATAATAATAATAATAATAATAATAATAATAATAATAATAATAATAATAATAATAATAATAATAATCATAATCATAATCATAATCATAATAATAATCATAATCATAATAATAATCATCATCATCATACTAATCATCATACTAATAATAATAATAATCTTCTTCTCCTTTCTCTACGCATGAAAGCTGGCAGCTTGTTGCGTGTTCATTCACTACAGGTCCGGGGTATGGTGACGTCCTTCCATCGTAGTTGTGGTCGTCTTAAAGGCCTTTTCTGCTGAGGTGTCCAGTCACGTACTTTCTTCACTAATCTACCGTTCTCCATTATATCTATGTGATCGTTCCAGTTTAGTTTTCTATCATTTATCCAGAGGTTTATAGGTTCAATTTCACATTCTTCTCTAATAACAGAGCTGCGAATTTTCTCTCTCAGCGATTTTCCTACGATTTTCCTTAAAACTTTCATTTCGGTTGTTTCATTGATTTGTTTCGTTTTTTGAGTTTCTGTTCGGCATTCACAACCATATGTTAGAACAGGTCTTATGACAGATTTGTAAATTTTTACTTTTGTATCTATTCTTAAATTTTTATTTTTCCAAACAGTATTGTTTAAACATCCCGATATTTTGTTTGCATTATTTGCCTGATGGAGGATTTCATCCGTTATTCTGTTGCTGCTATTAATTTCTACTCCTAAATATTTGAATTCCATGACCTGTTCTATACTTTTCTCTCCTATTTCTAATTTAACACGTCGTGGGTCCTTGGATATTGCCATTGATTTGGTTTTATTTGTTGAGATTTTCATGTTATATTTTGCTGCAATGATTCTAAATTTGTGCAATAGCATTTGTAAATCATCTTCACTTTGTGCAATTAGAACTGTGTCATCAGCATAGTTAATTATCTTCAGCTCTTTGTTACCTATTTTAATCCCTTTTCTAACTTCAACTTTTAGTTCTTTGATGATTTCATCCATTATTAGTGTGAACAATATGGGATTTAATGAGTATCCTTGTCGTATTCCTTGCTGGACTAAAATTTATTTAGATTTACTGTTTCCATATTTGATAGTTGTACTGTTTCCTGAATAAATTTATTTGATGATAATAAAATAATAATAATAATAATAATATAATAATAATAATAATAATACATAATATTATTGCAATAATAATTGAAATAATAATAATAATAATAATGACTATAATAATAACAATAACAGCAATTCCTCTGCACAATCAGAAAATCAATTACAAAAAGCCACACTACTGCCCAAGAAAACCATGGAGAAATATAATTTCTAGATTTCAACGAAGAAAACAAAAACAATGACCTTTCGGGGAAAATATGCAGTTCGATCGAAAATAGGTCTGAACGATTAGATTATTGAACAAGTACAGATTTTTAAATATTTAGGATGTCACATATCTTACAAATTGGAAAACAATATACATGAAAAAAAATTATAGATTTCAAAGCATGTGTGGGACTATTAAAAGAACACTACAAAAAAAGCAAGAGAGACAGTGCTGAAGTTTTATAAGGTAATGACATTTCCCATTGTGACGTATGGACCAGAGATGAAGTTCCTCAGATACGTTGTAGGGTTATACTCTAAGAGACCACATTCCTAGTGAAACAATTAGGCAAGAACCCAGATTTTTAATCTAAGTGAAAAAATACAACACTATAAACAAAAATGGCATGAAAATATTTTAAGAATGGACTCTTCTAGGCTAACAAAACAAGCACTGTTGTACCAACCTCAAGGCTATAGAGATGTGGGACGTCCTAGAAGACGATGGGAAGATGAATTCTGAGAGCGGAACAGGCCGACGGGCTACCTTGAAGATGATGATGATGATAACAGTAATTGTATTAATAATAATAATAATAATAATAATAATAATAATAGTAATAGTAATAGTAATAATAATAATAATAATAATAATAATAATACTAATAGTAATAGTAATAATAATAATAATAATAATAATAATAATAATAATAATAATAATAATAATAATAATAATAATAATAATAATAATAGTAATAATAGTAATAATAATAAATGACTTACTCACTGGCACTATCGAACCCGTAAGTTCATGTCCACGTGGACATAAGCTCTCCATACATCCCTATCCTGAGCTAATGCTTTCCAATCATTCCCTGTATAATCTACTTCCCTCAAATCATAGTTAATGTTATTCTCCCACCTCATTCTAGGTCTACCATATAATAATATAATAATAGTAATAGTAATAGTAATAATAAAAATAGTAATAGTAGTAATATTAATAGAAATTATAATAATAGTTATGATAATAGCAATAATAGTAATGGTGTTAATAGAAATAATAGCCCTATTAATATTAATAATAATGATTATAATAGTAATGATAATAGTAATAGCAGTAATAAAGATTTATTTATACTGGCAGAGTTAAAACAATGAGCCCTTCTTCCACTCAACAATTAACAATTAAAAGCATTCGATAAGTCACATACTACTGTGGATGTTTACTTAATTAGGCATATTTTAATATTCATAGACAAAATTTTGCCTGAAAACACCATATTATTCTAATGCTGTAATATTTCAGGATAAAGACATTCTTACAATATATTGGCCCCATTGTGGTTTATTTGTTCCGGTCGGTAGATTAATTTCCACAGTGTCTTGTATTACGCATATACAGAAAAGAAATACGCGTATCTGATATCCACGTTACCCAGAGTTTATTTAATGCGCTTCCTTTGAGATATATGAGATAGGAATATATATATTAATGTATAGAAACAGGGGTGCCCAATAGATCATACAAATGTTTCTATAGCATTTTAAAATATTACTGGTTTTGCTGGAATCCTGTTTTTCACAGGCATTGCAAAAGTATGTAGACTCAAACCGGTGTTAAAAACATTATCTTAGCAGTCGATAAATGCTTTGTAACGAATTTCATCATATTTTGCCCTCTTTCTCTGGAAACTATCCACCAAGCTTCCCGCTTCCCAGGATTCAGGAAAGCATTATACTAATTTGATTATTTAATGACAATTGGGTTACTACCAATCGTAAACGTACGTACTATTGACAGTCTTCCTACCTTAACAGATTAATATTTACATTTAATCATACTCACATTTGGACTTACCTCTTTTGTAATAACGTTCAATTAGGCCTACATACAAACTTGCTAATACCCGGCGTGCACTGCTATGCCTAAATAAATGAAAATTAATGTGCTTTTATGTCAAGTTGAATAAGTAAAAGGAAAAATAATCGTAAATGTATATCGTAATTATTTTAGATACCCCGTGCTGATCACCCGGCGTTGCCTGGGAATCTACATATCCCGATCTTTTTGGCGTGAAGAGCTGAAAGACGAAAGTTATTGAGATTTTATGTTTAGTTGAATAAGTAAAAGAAAAACTAATCATACATTTTATTCGTAATTATTTTAATACTCCGTGCTGATTACTGGTGTTGCCCAGGAATCTACTTATCTCGATCTTCTTGGTATTATTGAGCTGAAAGAAAAAAAATAGTTATTGTGAGTTATCCGTAAAAGAATATCCGCCATGTTCTTTTACGCTTACCCGACAATCTTCTTATCCCGATCTTCTTGGCATCGATGAAAGACAATAATGGCTATTGTGAGTTATCCGTAAAGATAAACATATGCCATCGCGGACTTTTTTTGTAGAGTTTTGGAGGCATTCTATTCTGTGTACATTCATTTTGTGTATTTGTTATGGTTTGGGTAACATAAGCCATTTAAATGTCCAAAAAGCTGTCTTTTTTCGCCTTTTTCACTACAAAGGTTGAATTTTAGGGGTGAAGGGGTTGAGTATTATAATTCTCTTATATAACCTTCCCGGGAACTCATAAACATTTTTCAAAAAGCCCCATCACAATTGGATGAACTGTATGGCAGCGCATAAAATACGAACAAACATTCATTTTTATATCGAGTCGAATAAGCCTATGTTTTCCCTTTACAGAGATTTAGGCGCTCTCCCCTACAGGGAAGAATTTTAACTATACTAATTTAGTTACACTTGTTTTCGTATAGATGCCATTTTTGAGTGGTCCGTGCTCAGCGTTCCGCCTCATACTGACATCTAGGAAACCAAGGTAGTACTAGGACGGGAAAATTCGGTAAATTTTGCTTAGAGGCCTTTTCATTCAGGCTTAAGGATTTTTTACGAGCCTGAAAATCTTCAGACTCGGGACCCACGGCTTGAAGTCCCTCCCGGAGGACTTGCTCCTTGGATTTTTCCGTCATAAAAAATCCATCGACCCCGGCCGAGTTTGAACCCGCGACCCTTGGGACCAGAGGCAAGGAGCATCCACTAGTCCACCGCTAGATTGAAATCATAGTTTTTTCATATAATTATTCTCTTACTATAGACATGAAATATACAAAACTATTTTCGTAAGAGTCCTTTTTAATTAAAAAGAAGCTAATATATAACAGGAACTCTAGAACCTAAACATGAGAATTTTCCAAAAGTTACAAACGTAAAACTGAACTCTTCCTCTAGAAAATATCCCTGAAAAACGACATTACATAGGATTTTCCAATTCAAGAAAAATATTACACAATAATATTTTGTGAAGTGTCCACCGCTGTGGTCTCGGGGTAGCGTGCTGCCTTGTCACGCAGCGGGCCCGGATTCGATCCCCGGTCGGGACAGTTTTTCTGGGTGAGGCTTTTATCGGGGTTTTTCCCCACCTGTAAGACAAATGTCAGGAAAACTTTAAGGCTCAAACGGTCCTCGAAATCATATGGCCATCGCAATCATCATCATTCATATTCATCTTAGGTTAAGCTTAGGATTAGGGACTCTCCTGGCGCACCATTACCATCATCATCACCCATCATATCATCGGGGCAACGTAATCCCGCCTTCCAGGCGCCCCAATCTCAGAAGTGGGTTACAAGTACGCCATGCCAGGAGAGAAACCAGGAATGTTGGAAGACAAACCTGGGGCATTTGGAAAAAAAAAACAACATATTTTGTGAAGTCTCAATTAGACAACGGCACGGGGAAGAGAAACCTAGGTATTGGTAAGTAGACTACTTGTTCAATAGTCCTACTTATCTGTCAATAATAATCCACTCATCCACTTATTTTTAAAGTAATCCAGTTGTTTTCACTAATTCCTGTCTAAGTTGACCATGGGATCCATTAATTATAATATTGGACTTTATGAGAGTAAAATCGGTCAGAGCTTAGCTCATATCACTTTGTTGCTCGGGCGCTTGGCTAAGAATCGTCTTCTTTTGTACAGTTTTTTTTATAAAAGGAGAGCAATATTGACATTCACAAAAATATTGAAAAATTATTAAAATATACCCAGCCTTCTTATAGGAAAACCAGAAGGAAAACGTCCAGTTGGTAGAAAAAACTGAGGTGGGAGAACAACATTAACCATGATTTCAGGGAAGTCTATTATACAGGTAGATTACTGGAAAATATTGGTTTAGGATAGGAATGTATGGAGAGCTTATGTCCGAGCGGCTATGAACCTACGGGTTCGATACAGCCGATGAGTTAGTTGGTTATATATTCAGCCTTGCTAAATGACCTCCACAGTATGGATTCAAATCTTTACCGAAGATGTTCCAGTATCAATCTAAATAACACAGAAACCTGAATAACGTTGGAGAAATCATCTTGAAATATTGAAACTGAACCTAGAACTTAAATATTAATGATCCATCCATACATAGTAATTCTGCCCGATGGCAGGTCTTTCACTGCAATCATAGCATTTTTATGCTATGCTTTGCAGCTTTACTAGGGAATTGTAGGTGTGGTAGCTTCCCGTTGCTTTCCACATCGGTGAAGGAGGAGGATGATGGTGATAATGATAATGATGATGATGGCCATATGATTTCGGGGACCGTTTGGGTCTTAAAATTTTCTTGACATTTGTCTTGCAGTGAGGAAAACCCCGATAAAAACCTCACCCAGAAAAACTGTCCCGATCGGGGATCGAACCCGGGCCCGCTGCGTGACAAGACAGCACGCTACCTCGAGACCACAGCGGTGGGCCATATTAATGATGATTACATTTTCTGGAAAATAATTAATTTCTTTGTATTAATTTTTTTCACTCTTCTTTTCCCACTTACGATATTTTCATTTATCCGGTATACTGTTTCGGTCTTCTATTAGTTCTTTGAATTCCATCTCAATTAGCTATCTCGATATGTTATAGTGTTAGTTAATATGTGTAAATACGATAAAATACCTTGTTATATCGAATCGCCATCTCCGTTTCCTGGTAGGAGCTACATGTTCTGAGAGAATTTCTTTCAAAACTGTTACGTTGAGTAGTGGTATCTTTTCATAATGAAATTAGAGAATCGACGTTTAATTACCCTTTCGTGTTTAATCCATGTTTGCCAGGCTAGTGTTGCGTTGATAAGAATCTGCAATATCCCCAATGCACAGAATTATTATTCTTCTTCTACAGGGGTTAGGTATTTTGCCTGTTTCGGCCCCAAAACACTATATAGTGTAAGCAAAGTATAACAAAATTAGTGCAGTTGTGTTACTATAACATTGGTTGAAAATATATATTCCCCTTTCCAAAAATAATAGACTGAAAAAAAACATTTGTTCGTGGCAAACCTGAGTAATTATAAAGCAAAATTTAATATTTTTATTTAGTTGTTTGTCCTGTATACTCAAAATATGTTTGGCAAATTATATCGTTTACATCTTTGTAGTAGTAGTAGGACTTTATTAGACAAAAAGTAAGATATTTACAATATTATTTACAAATATGGGTCGCACGGGCAGTAAGCCGTACGTGCTGTTGACAGTCCGTTACAATAAAGTAATAATTGGTACTAGTGTAAAGAAAAATAAACAACAAAAACAGCAATAACATTACAATTACATAAAGAAAACACAATAATAATATTACAATTAAATAATAACACAATAGCATTATACACTAAAAACATTAACGTTACAATTACATAAAGAAAACACAATAATATTACAATTAAGTAATAACACAATAGCATTGTACACTAGAAAAACATTAACATTACAATTACATAAAGAAAACACATTAATATTACAATTAAATAATAACACAATAGCATTATACACTAATTAATTTATATATAATTGTTAATAATCTTTGTATTTTACCTATATATCTTATCAGCGGTCGTCCTGGTCTCCTCCGTCCTTTGTCTTTTTTTTTTTACTTTGCTATGTTATTTCTTGATCGTCATTAGAAGTTATGTGCCATCTTGTTCTGTAGCCAACTATTTGTTAATTTTAAGTAAAATTTTTGGAACTTTTGAATAATCTAAACTTTACAAGGAAGAGTCGCAAAACTCCCAACATGGAGGACTAGAGATTAATTTTTTAGTTTCTTTCCTTCCAACGCTAAATAGCATCATCTACCTCGAGCATCTGGTATTTGACGCTGGATTCTCACCTTATACGTATCTTCTATCTTCAACAATACAGCTCGGTCACGACAAAGCAGGCGATAAGAGTTAAGCAAAGAGAGAATTTTTGAAACGCTAGCTTTTTGAAGCGTGTTATGCGAAGTAAAAGTTCATGTTTACCTCCACTCTTTACCTATTCTGTGCCCTTTGCAGTAACAGAGGGATTTTTAATTTCTATTACGCTCTTCTGAGGTTGTAGAGTTGATGAAGTTTTGATTAAGAACCCATATTCCGAAATTTGCAATTTCGTTTTTATATAATGACATGAAACGATATATCAAAGCTCCTACTTCACAGCAGACAAATCTTAGTTACAAAGAGTGACGTCTTAAGTCATCTGATGTCATGTGTCTTCTGCTTACAATCTGATGTGATTTCCAGATACTTGACATTTATGTAGAAATATTAGTGGAGTTCGTGGAAGATGATATACTGAACATTCTTGAGAAAATGTGATTGAATAAGAACACTTTTTTACTTATCACATGAAATGGATTTACTTTTATAATGAGACGTTGTAGACCAAAGAATACTTGCTGAATATTTTGGAATGTTTATTTTATACAATATCTTGGGCTATCAGATATATCTTAAGGGATAGTATAGACATACATATATTTGCATTTTGTCGATTTAGCTAAGGCATATGATAATATTCCTCAAAAAATGTTATGGGAAACTTTAGACAATTCTGACATTACTAAAAGATTAATAGAAGCTATAAAATCATTATACAAAGGATCAATTTCAAAAATAAAAGTTGGAAAACATATAACAGAGGGATTTACTATTACAAGAGGTTTAAGGCAGGGTTACAGTTTATCTTTACTTAAAATTTATCTGGAAAGAGTAATAAGAGACTGGATAGAAAAAAGTAAAACAAATGGGCATACCAATCCAAAATATACATGTATATTCACTCAATTTTGCAAACGACCAGATGTTAATAGCACAATACCACGATTACATAGAATATATGGCAAAAAAACTAAAAAAAAAAATATGTAAAAAATGGGGACTTTATATAAATTTACAGAAAACTGTGTATAGGAGAAGAAAATGAAAATATAAATTTCAACAATGGAGAAGAGTCCACCATTGTGGTCTCGAGGTAGCGTGCTGCCTTGTCACGTAGCAGGTCCGGGTTCGATCCCGGTCGGAGCACTTTTTCTGGGTGAGGTTTTTATCGGGGCTTTTCCTCACCTGTTAGACAAATATCTGGAAAACTTTAAGGCCCAAACGGTCCCCGAAATCATATGGCCATCATCATAATAATCATCCTTATCATTACCATCATCATCCTTCACCGGTGTGGAAAGCAACGGGAAGCTACCACACCTACAATTCCCTAGTAAACCTGCAAGCATAGCATGAAAATGCTATGATTGCAGTGAAGGAGCTGCCTTCGGGCAGAATTACTATGGATGGATGTATATATCCGGTGTGGAAAGCAACGGGAGCTACCACACGTATAATTCCCTAGTAAAAGCTGCAAAGTGACTGAAGTGAAAGACTTGCCCTCGGGCGGAATAACTATATATATATGTATTTTTGACATTTGGCAATGAAGGCAAATATAATATGAAAAGAAAAATGAATGTTTGAGTCGGGATTTATATACCTGTTAGGGTGGCCGCTAGATGGTAGTTGGACGTTTTCCCGCTACCTCTTGTGTGAATTGAGAATACACGGTGATTACAAATGATTGGAGCGATTTCATGATTTTATTGTAGCGATCTTATTTGACATATCTTCACAGAACTTTTAAAGTTATGTATAAAAACTCATAAGGTTTTTTTTTGTTTTCTCTCGCAGCCGTGTTTCAGCTTTAAACCGAGAGAGCGCAGCAGTTATCAAAGATGGCGACAGGCGAGGAGAAAGCATATGCTGTGCTTGAATTTCATTCAACTCAATCTGTGATAACTGTGCAACGACACTTCAGAACGAAGTTCGAGAAAGATGCACCGAGTGCCAACTCCATTCGGCGATGGTATGCGCAATTTAAAGCTACAGGATGCCTCTGTAAAAGGAAATCAACGGGTCGTCCTTCAGTGAGTGAAGAAAAGGTTGAGAGTGTGCGGATGAGTTTCACACGTAGCCCACAGAAATCAACACGAAAAGCGAGCAGAGAGCTGAACATTCCACAACCGACCGTTTGGAAGATCTTGCGGAAAAGATTGAAGCATAAACCTTACCACTTGCAATTTCTACAAGCCCTTACGCCCATTGACAAAGTGAGTCGGTTTGAATTTTGTACACAAATGCAGCAGTTTATGGATGAGGATGGTTTTTGTGAGAAACTTGTCTTCAGTGACGAAGCAACATTCTTTGTGAATGGCAAAGTGAACAAACACAATGTGCGAATCTGGGGCACAGAAAATCCCCGCGGTGTTATGTGCCGCACCTTCGCGACTTTCCCCAAAAGTTAGTGTGTTCTGTGCGGTTTCTCAGTTCAAAGTTTATGGCCCTTTTTCTTCTGCGAGCAGAACGTTACAGGACACGTGTACCTGGACATGCTGGAAAATTGGCTCATGCCGCAGCTGACGACCGACAGTGAGACCTTCATCTACCAGCAGGATGGTGCTCCACCACACTTCCATCACGATGTTCGTGAATTTTAAACATGAGATTGCCAAACCGATGGATCGGTCGCAGTGGAGAGAATGATCAGAAATGTTGTCATGGCCTCCACGCTCCCCCGATTTGACGCCGTGCGATTTTTTTGTTTCGGGGTATGTGAAAGATTCAGTGTTTGTGCCTCCTTTACCAGTAGACTTACCAGAACTGCGAGCTCGCATAATCAATGCCTTTGAACAAATTAATAGGGACATGTTACGTCGAGTATGGGACGAACTTGATTACAGACTTGATATCTGCAGAATCACCAAGGGGGAGCATATGGAGCACCTGTAACATCTCAAAAAAAACCTGGGAAGTTGCTCTATGTATCTGTAAAAGTTCGTGAAAATATGTCGAATACTACAGCTACCATAAAATCATGAAATCGCTCCAATCATTTGTAATCACCCTGTACTACATATATGAGAAAAATGTATGTTTGTGTTGGAATACTTGTGTAGCTCAGTTGGTTAGAGCACTAAACGTACAGAGTTTTGAGACTCGGGTTCAAATCCCGACTAAAGCATTAATTATTCTTATATATATATATATATATATATATATTATGTTGATGTTTTTCCAGAAAAAAAAATAGACCTGAAAAATACCTTACAATGATGTGAGAACTTGAGGTAAAAGTAACCTAAAATCAGTACATTTACAGTGTAAAATTTGTATTAGTTATTGATCAGTCAGTGTAGCCGACTTATTACAAAAACACGCTAGCAAACCAATGAACGCTAAACTAATCTGGTATATTAACTCGCCCATTTTCTCATCGTAACTTGCCCAAACTAACACTAACTTTCCCACCTAATACTAATTTGCCCATTTTCTCACCCTAACATAGCCACTAGTGTAGGTGGACTCTTGGAATAGAATCCCCTTTTGTGTGTGCAAACATGTTGGTAATAGGCTTTAGCGGGAACATGTGTCATCACATTGGCCAATATGTCGCTAACAGTCACTTGTTCTCCGATCGAATATTAACTGAATATGTGGCATGGTGGCATAGAATAGCCAATTAATATGTAAAGCAAATGTAAGTTTACATTTGAATAAAAGTCAAGATAAAAGAGTAGGAAATTTTATATCTAAAAATAATAATAATGCCTCTTTCGTTTAAATTTTTTAACTGCATTGCCCGACAGACCTAGAAGGCCCTTGGCCTATCAGATGGCTGCTGGCATCACATCCACATGTTTAATCTCAGAGGTAGACGATCATCCAGCTAGTAGAAGAGTGACACGTGTCACGTAGCCATTATAGCTGGTTTTCTCAACCTGGAACCGCTACTCATTGTTGCTACACAAATTCCTCACGATGCTGGGTGGGCACCTTTCCCCATACTGGCCAACAAATTTAATGAGAGAATTTCTTCGCCCATAGGGATTCGAACCAGCGCATCTCCCTTAGTTCTGTGTCAAGGCATCTTCCTCTTGTGTTTGTCTTCTAATATATAAAAATGTATGTATGTATGTATGTATGTTTGTTTGTTTGTTCGTTCGTACTTCATGCGCGACCAAACCGTTGATCCGATTGTGTTGGGATTTTTGTAAAATGTTCAGGAGATTCCCGGGATGAACATAGACTATAAGAGAGTTGTGATACTCAACTCCTACACCCCTTAAAAATCGTCCTTTATAGTGGAAATGTGATAAAAGTAGCTTTTTGGACGCTTAAACGGCCTACGCTGCCTAAACCATAACAAATACACAAAATTAATGTACACAGAATTGAATATCTCGAAAAGCTCTACAAAAATGTCCGCGACAGCATTATGTTTATCTCTTACAGATAACTCACAATAACCATTTTTGTCTTTCATTGATGCCAAGAAGATCGAGACAAGTACGTAGATTCCTGTGCAAGTATAGCAGCACAGTGGCGGGTATTTTTTTTACGGATAACGCACAATAACGAATTTTGTCTTTTAGCTCATTTATGCCTAGAAGATCGAGATAAGTAGATTCTCGGGCCACACCGGGTAATCAGCACGGGGAATCTTAAAATAATTACGATGTACATTTATAAATATTTTTACTCCTACTTATTCAACTAAACATAAAAGCACATTAATTTTCATTTATTTAGGAGTAGTAGCGCACGCCGGGCATTAGCTAGTAATGATAAAAGAAATATTTGTATTTCTTGTGATCATACTACAGTCTCTAAAGTTTTAGATAACAAATATTTCAGTATAATTCAGCTAAGCCTTAAAACTGTTCATGGACACTCCTGATTATTGACCAGATCCCGTATTCCCGTGTTTTGTTTGTACCACCTGCTGCTACTATTTATTATTACCTACCAATGTAATAATAAATATTCGTTCTCGTCTTCGGAATACAATTTAAGCAGAGCATGTTGTGTAAGATAAATTAAAAACATTAATAAAATACCTATCAAGTGAAGTGGTTCCTTAGTAAAACAGAAAACTCGTGTTGGGAGCACCGGATACAATTTCCAGTGCAGAACAACTTTATCATGGACTCTATTTGAGTTTTATATACTCAATTGTTATTCATACTCTATCTAGTTCCTCCACTTTCTTTCAAATGACTGTGCTTTATTAAATTGATGGTGCACCAAGGGAGGAGAGGATATGTTCTCCTCTGATTACGAAGTGAATGGGTATAAAAGGTGTAAACATCTTGAGAATGGTGTCCATTGGATGGAAAATAGAAACTATATAGTCCCGTACTGTACATTTACGGCACATGAAAGAACTTCAATCCTGAAATAAGAGGCCTCCCAGAAATAACTGTCGGTTATTTCACACCCAGATTTCAGTTGATATGTTAATGATCTTAGCATCGCTAAATAAAATATTACCAATAGGCCCTACCAATGTATTTTATAGACTATTTAACTCATGCCCTAAATGGGAGTCAATGACCAATCACATTTCAATGAATTTTGATTTACAACCAATGAAGTCGTTTTTCACCTCGATTTTATCAATTTAATTTTATCATATTAAAATCAAACTCCTCCTTTTTAACATTCTGAATAGGTCAGACCATTATTTTGCAGTGACTGACTCTCTAAGAAATACATTGAAAATAACAATTTATATATTAAGATGTAAACATCCTAGAATGCAAGTGGCTCCCAGATTGTATATATAGTGCACGAATGTAACCAGATACTGCTTGCGGAATATAATATAAAACATTTGTAGCAAAACACTGTATGCACTTCCTGAAACGTATTATTACCCAGGTATTAATGTTCCAGAAAAATATAATTGACATATATACATCATAGAACATCAGAAATTAATTAATAACTTAAAATGTTGGTTATAAACAGTTTGATGTGTTTCATTTTTTCTCCACTAGGACGTATTCTTAGAATATTGCGATCCTTTGGCAATACATAATATGATCTGGTTGCAGTGATGAACAAATGAAACATAATTAACGTTTCTCATTTGTTTTCGAACATCGCCATTTACATTAAGGTACGTACACATATGCGCGCCGCGAACACGAACGGCGCGCGCGCGGAGCATGCGCGGCGCGTGTTATGTTCGTCGAAATGATTCATTTCAACGAACCTCCTGCGATCCATAGGAAACCCACAAACCTTCAGTAGACATTTTGCAGAGCAGGTGTAACCAACCATGTCTATTCCCTTTCCGTTCTCCCGCTTATCCTGCATTCTTTCCCAAAAATAGGGCCTTTTTTTTTAAATGCCGCGGGACGCGGGACAAATTGTTAAAAATCGGGACTGTCCCGCCAAAATCGGGACGTCTGGTCTCGCTTATTACTTATTACATCTTATAACTTTATTTATACTTTTTCAAATATTGTAGCATTAAAGGAATTTTAAAAAATATATATGATTTGTATATATATGTTTAAAATTATTAAGAATCTATCTCACCATAACATGGCCTTAATTTTTAATAAAGATGTGCATGATTATTATACTAGAGGTTGTACTTTATTGCACAAAGATACTAGTTTCTCAAAAAAGAAAGGTATAAAAGGGATTCGTTATGCATTAATCAACCATTACAATAACTTACCTATTAAATATCAACATTTCACGAATGTTAAACATTTTTCTAATTGTATTAAAAATATTTTTTTTCATTGCTTTCTTAGTTAATTTTGTTGATTTTATTATTATTATTATTAATATTATCCTGTTTAAATATTGTATTTATATGTGTATATATATTGTGCATCTATAGTAGTTTGTATTACCTAAACTTATGCCTGAATTTGTTTTCTTTTTATTGTTAATTGTTTTATGACCATTATTTTTTTGTATATTGCCCCTTAACATGAGCAATCTTGCTCTTTGGAATCTTTGAAGAAATAAATAAATAAATAATTAGTAATAAATGTGTTTTATATATTGTATTGTTTTGTGATACTTCATACATAATATTATGAAATGAACGTCTTAAATAAATAATGTTTTCTAAATAATTATAATTTATTCATACAATTACAGTACACACGAAAAAAAAACACATAACATTGAAAAAAAGAGGCATGCTGTAACAATATTGTGAAATAATTTTTTTATTAAATATCGATAGACATCAACATGCACACTGACCTGACGATCTTCACTATTTATTGTAGCGCCAAACCAATAATACTAAGATATGTATCAACAATATAACAGCGGGAATATTTGGCGCTAAACTGCATGATACAAAATTTGGATTAGTATTTATGAAGAACTTATTTCATAGCTGTTTGTTGCAAACCACAAAATCTCTAATAGGACTGATGGTATTTACATTTTTATTTAATAATAAAGCTATATTTAAAGATTATACTTCATGAGCCACTGCAATAGATTATATAAAAAAACTTTTTAATGGCGCTTAGTCGGTTGATGCATAACGTCGTCCAATTGTATTTACGAATTATAATAATGAAGCATTTAAAAAATATTATATATTACAACTTACCTTTTCCTGTACCTTGGCTGCATTTTATTTTACTTTTCTCTCGCCGGTAGGAAGAAAGTAGAGTAATTATCTTCTTCCTGCATGTATCCGGAGATATATCCATTTTATCTCCAATTTCCCTCCAGGCATCTCCTTTCAATGATTTTTTAAAATGATCCTTATGTTGAGGATCCCACAATAATTGCTTGCTTCTATAAATATCAATAAGTTTTAACATGTTTTCCTCTGACCACTCCATACTCAAATAATAGGTGCGCACCGAAAACAACGAACCTCTCAGGTAGCCGTCCAAATCTAAACAGCGAACCATCAAAGTGTTTGTGGAAAAAAACGACAATGAGTGGATCGTGGTGCGAGACGCGCGTGCGGCGCGCGCGCCGCACGCGCGCACCTTAAAACCCCGTCCAAATCTGACGAACATGGTGCGCGCGCGCGGCGCGCAAGTGTGTACGTACCTTTAAATATATACATATTTTAAAATAACTATATTTAAATAATGATTTGTGAGCAAACAGCTTAATTTTATTTGTTAAATAGTCCTAACAAATGCCACTCTTGATTTCAAAATTCTCTAAATAAATTCACTCGTCACTTCGTGGCATCGTGAATTTATCCATGATTTGAAAATCACTCCTGGCATTAATTATGATAAAATTCACATTTACAAAAAATAGAAATGCATTACTCATCCAAGTGTTTTGTGCAGGCGGAAAATGTTAACTAAGAAACTGTCTTTCTCTTTCTCTTCCTTACTATGTTGCCACTTCCTGACCCTTGTATTATGTTGTTTGATTGGCAGGTAGTGAGATGACAAATACTATGTATTTTAATGATCCGTCGTTCTGTGCGGTCAGTGGCAGAATGGCTAACCTGACAACTCTGTTACTTTTGGGATTACGTCTAGGAATGAGCTGCCCCTTCCTTACCCTTATGGCATTTGCCATTTATTATTGTGAGGCTGGTAACAGAGAGACGACAAATACTGTGATTTTAAATTATCCGACCGCTTGAGCGTTCCGTGCTTAAATGACTAATTTGACAACCATGTTAAGATCTTTCGCACGTGTCTAGAGATTTTACCCCCACATTTGAAGTTGAAAAATTTCAATACGTGATCGGGTGTAGTTTTCTCCTACATCCCTTCCACAGATTCAGTAGATCGGCGACACTAGCGCTAAAACTCTTCCCCTCCGCCCGTGAACAGTTATCTTGGATGTGTAAAATATTTACTACAACAGATCTTTAGGTATAATTAATCAAGTTTTCTAAACATCATTTACACAAAAATGGCTGATAAAATTTTATCAAATTGAAAATGTGCATACGCAAAAAAGCGAAGCATAAACCCTGATAAAGTATGTTAAGAGAAGGATTAACAACTAGTGAGCTGAGGTTCATGCGTCAAACTGTAGTTTAATAAATGGGATTGAATAACTATTTAATATAAATTGGAACATCTAAGTGTAATACCATTTTTATACTACAACATGATTACCAGAGAAATTGGTAAGAGCACCTTAACATAATGACTAAAACAAGGCTAAATAGTGCCATCCCACGAAATATACCAAACGCGCCGTCCGAAAAAGGGATGGCTCGATAACACGAGCGTTTCATTCCGAATGTAACTGTAAATAAAGTATAGGATTGTTATTGTTATGCATATTATTATTATTATTATTATTATTATTATTATTATTATTATTATTATTATTATTAATGTAAAGTTGTGTTTGTTGGGAAAAATAGTAGCATGTGAGTATGCTGGGTCTTAGGGAGGCAGTACGGGTATGAGAAATTAATAAATTGATTTTGTATTGTTTGTTACTGCGGATGTTTTTTTTTATAATTTCTCTAGGGAAATAATAGAACTTCCCTAACTCACGTTACTTGGGGCCTATAGAAATCATAACTTATCAAAATAAAATAAACTTATTTCCTAGAATCAATGTAATGATGATGATGATGATAATAATAATAATAATAATAATAATAATAATAATAATAATAATAATAATAATTACTTACTTACTTACTCACTGCCACTATGGAACCCGTAGGTCCACGGCTCGCGGACATAAGCCCTCCATACATCCTTATCCTGAGCTAATGCTTTCCAATCATTCCCTGTATATTCTACTTCCCTCAAATCATAGTTAATGTTATTCTCCCACCTCATTATTGGTCTACCAACTGGGCGTCTTCCCTCTGCCTTTCCTACAAGAAGCTTCCATGCAAGTCTTTCATTCCCCATACGTGCAACATGTCCTGCCCATCGCACTCTACGAGACTTAACTGTTTTTATCATATCTGGCTTCCTATAAAGACCATGTAGTTCATTGTCATGTAGTCTTCTCCATTCGCCTGTTTGTTCATTTCTCTATGGTCCAAAATTTTTCCTAAGTACTTTATTCTCAAATACTTGTAATCTCCTTTCCTCCCTTAAAGTAAGAGTCCATGTTCCGCATCCAAATAATATAGGCCTAACTGGTAGAATAATAGTTTTATGTATTTTCAGTTTAACGTTTTTTGAAAAGAGTTGGGACATCAAGAGTCTCTGCAATGCGTAATAGCACGCATTTCCAGAATTGAGCCTATGTTTAATTTCTTTGTGCATCTCATTCCTATTTGTGATTATTGTTCCTAGGTATTTGAATTCAGCCACTTCCTCAAAATTTCCCTCAGTTGCCATTAGCTGTCCATTTCCATTATATAACGTATTTCTACGTGTGACCATATATTTAGTTTTATTGATATTTACTTCCAGTCCTAATTTCTTAGCGTTACTCAATAGTGTGTACGTGTTGTCCTTTAGTATCTCCACGCTATCGGCCAATAGTACTACGTCATCAGCATAAACTAACAGCTTATTAATACCATTGAGTTGTAAGCCTTTCTCATTCTCTAAAGATTTAATGGCATGCTCTAGTACAAAATTAAATAGCAGAGGAGATAATGCATCTCCTTGCTTCAACCCATTCTGGATTTGAAAAGTGTCCGAAAATTGTTTGCCTACACGCACCCTACTCTTTGTGCCATTTAGACACATTCGTATAAGTCTAACTTTTAATAATAGTAATAATAATAATAATAATAATAATAATAATATAAAATAATATAATAAAATAATATAATAATAATTATATTATTATTATTATTATCATTATTATTAATATCGTTATTATGTGAAAATTCAGAAATTCTTTATGTAAATTAATGCAAATAAACAATGAAATCATGATTTAGTTCCCTAGTACCATTCTCGAGGTTTGCATTCACAGTGGTCCGGACTTCAATCTAGAGTGAATTTGTCTGTGGATAAAATCCACGCTATAGCCGAGTGGTTAAGGCAAGAGAACTTGTCGCATAGCTACGAGACTTGAGCTTATTCTGGTCTCCATGAGGGAAGAAATTTTCGCATGGAATTTCGGCCAGTATGGAACCGGTGTCTACCCAGCATCGTGCGGAATTTGGGTAGTTAATATAAGTAGCGGCTCCAGGTTGAGAAAGCTGGCTATAACGGCTGGGAAGCACTACATTCTGAGCACATGTCACCCATACACTGGCAGAATGATAGACTACATCTGAGATTAATTTATGTATATGTGAGAACATCCGTCTGGTAGGACAAAGGCCTTTTAGGCCTGTCGTACCATGGTGTTAATTTCATGGATACAATAATAGGTTGTAGTCAACACTCAAATACTCATGACTGGAGTGATGCAAATCTTCTTCTTCGGCTTTCCCCCACTTATAGGTTTGCCGTCTTCAGTTTCCATTTATCTCTATCATTCCAATCTCCCTCTTCCAAATTCCTATCATCCATTATTGTTCTGACGTAGGTTTTCCATTTCCATCTAGGTCTGCCACATTTACTTCTTCCAGGGGGTGACCATTGGGATATATTTTTTGGCCATCTTTCCTTTTCCATTCTTTGTACATGTCCATACCATTTAAGCGTTTGATTTTCAATCCTCTTAACAACATATGTGGTGATATTCATTTCTCTCCAAAGGAATTAATTTCTTATTTTATCCTGTCTTGTGTTTTGGAGGATTCTTCTAAAATAATCAAATTCAACTGTTCTAATTTTATTCTTTTGCAATTCCGCCAAAGACCAAGTTTCGCTTCCATATGACAAAATCTACATACTGTTAATTAATTACCCGATCATCAACGTTTCTCTTGAACGCTTAGGGATACTAATTGATGGTCTCATTGTGTCACAAATTCTTCTAATAAACCCCAAATGTGCGGAAGAAACTTCGGTTTCTGTTGTATCATCTTCCAGGATTGCTTGGGGATCTTACCCATCAGCAACGTAAGAGTGTGCGATATATGCATCATGGTGCACTGATACATTTAGTTGCTACTGTCTCACTCTCATATGACCAGCGTAGGTTGATGCGGAGCTGTACTTTGGCCTCCAAGATCACCGATTTAATTCCTTTGCATTTTTGTATCTGGGTCACCTTAAAAACGTAGTCTACAGCACTCCCGTTGTTCCAGTTGAAGAACAGGAGCAGAGAATTATACCTGCTTGCCAAGAATTTCAACAATATCCCTGAGTGTTCGCAACAATTCGAAAATCAATGAGGAGACGAGTACACTCTTGCATCCAGATGCGAGGCCAACATTTTGAACACCTCCTTTAAAGTACTTTACAATGTACTACATTATTATTCCTTGTATCGTGCAATAGAACATTCAATATGCAAAGCTAATCGATGTCTATCCAGGTGTATAATAAGGTTGAAATTGTTAAGATTATGAGAACTACGTGTGCCAAGTGAAAGTATTCGATGTAGCCTACATAGGCTCCTTTGCGGACCCTTTTTATTCAGATATTGTTGCTTCTACTATAACGTACTTTCTACTGTTTCCGTTTGCGCTATCCCTTATGATATACCCGGAAAAAAAATGTATATATATATGACGATTTAACAAGAAGAGAAGCATTTTCTGCTGACCTTTGGCAAAAGAGTTATGAAAGAGGCTAGTGAAGTGCTTTGTGTGGAGTGTATCATTGTATGGAGCAGAGATTTTGACATTATGACGGAATGAGGAAAAGCGGCCGGAAGCTTTTAAGATGTGGATAGAGAAGGATGGAACGTATAAAATGGCAGACAAAATAAATAATAAAGACTAGACAGAGTGGCTGAATAAAGGACAATGCTGGAATTCATAAAGAAGAGGAAAATAAATTGGATTGGCCACTGGCTAAGAAGAAACTGCCTGCTGAAGTATGTCCTAGAAGGAATGGTCAACGGAAAGATATTTAGAGGCAGAAGAAGAAATCAGATGATAGACAATATTAAAAGAAGTTGTTTGTATGCGGATACAAAAAAGGAAATCTGAGTTTGAGAAAAGTGGAGAATGCTGAGTTTGCAGTGAAAAACCCGCTCTTGATCAGAACACTATGTATGAATATATATATATATATATATATATGTGTGTGTGTGTGTATGTATGCGTGTGTGTGTGCTTGTGTGTGTGTGCATGTGTGTGTGTGCATGTGTGCGCGCGCATAGGAACATTTTTTTGTTTTTGCGAACAAACTCGGCATATAGGAATCCAGATAACATCTAGTTCTTTAATCAGGAAAATCGGACCAATAGGAGTGAGGGATAACCAGAAGCGAATATTTTAAATCGCTCTAGGCCAAATTTCTATCTTATCTTAACTAATTTCGGTTTGTACCATTGAAATCAATATATTGCAGAATTTACCGAAAATCAGCGATGTCAGCCAGTTAGGAGCTAGAGTTTACATGAAGGTAAATTTTAAAATTACGCTTGTGGCTGTTTTCGGAACGAAATTCGCATGGAACACTTGAATAAGATTGATAAAATTGAGTTCGATGAAAATGTTCCGCTCTAACGCCGAACGAGTAGGCTCAGACCCATGTTCAGGTGTTTCTGAGTTTAAATCACGGTTTCCACAAATCTAACTGAGATTCTTTTATGAGTTTTCTCAATTTGTCAAGGAAAATCCTGGAATTTCATTACCATAGATCTATTTCACCCTTAGTAATCTTTTTATATTTAATTTGAATTTATGCTGTGAATTGATGCAAGAAACAATTTATAGACAATAATAATAATAATAATAATAATAATAATAATAATAATAATAATAATAATAATAATAATACTTTATTTTAGCTGGCACAGTTAAGGCCATAAGGCCTTCTCTTCCATTCAACCAGCGAGTAGTGAAATTATAGAAAAATTTATAGCCTATACTTAAAAGTACATTCAAAACAACAAATCTTACATAATATACTGTTATAACCCTAATATTTTAGACGTGATATGAACAAAGATGTTTAACTTGATAAGAAATATATGGTCCATTTTTCTGTTTTACGGTTACAGAATGTATCAAACGATTTAATTAACAAAATAAATATCATTACACAAATCAAAGGAAATATTTACAATCCTCTACCTCAGAGGAAATTTAACCCAGGCCGCGGAGAGGAAGGAAGGATATTTACAAAATACACAGTTAAGGCCATAAGGCCTTCTCTTCCATTCAACCAGCGAGTAGTGAAATTATAGAAAAATTTATAGCCTATACTTAAAAGTACATTCAAAACAACAAATCTTACATAATATACTGTTATAACCCTAATATTTTAGACGTGATATGAACAAAGATGTTTAACTTGATAAGAAATATATGGTCCATTTTTCTGTTTTACGGTTACAGAATGTATCAAACGATTTAATTAACAAAATAAATATCATTACACAAATCAAAGGAAATATTTACAATCCTCTACCTCAGAGGAAATTTAACCCAGGCCGCGGAGAGGAAGGAAGGATATTTACAAAATACATCATTCTGATAACCCATATCGCCTTTAGGGTTGGGCCCGTTACCGCGAGGGGGACGTCAATTTTGCCTTTGTCCCCATCTCTCATTTTTTATTTTAAAAGCTCAGAGTCATGAGGCAGCATCCTGGTGCCCTCCCACTAGATCCTGTAACTACATATTTTTCCTAACATGAGAAGAGCTGAAGAATGATATCAAATTATTGAATTAGAAATGAAATGGCATGAATAGGATGGAAGGAGAAATGGGTGTAATTAGGGTAAAAGGGAGAACCTGAGAAAACCCAGAAAAATCTCGATATGTCGCACCATTAATATCTCTCTGGAACCGCCAGTATTCGAACATGAGATCCCAGTCAGGTTGACGCGCATGCTAGCCGTATGTCTATTAAGACGGCTGAACAATAATCATGTAGGCTATACTAGAAATAAAATCAGTCTCACAAATTTGGAAAAATGTTTCGGTAGCATTAAGGACTTACAAAAGTTTGTTCGATTGGCGTAGAAAAACTAGCCATTAAAATAATGTACAAACATTTGTCAAACTATGAGTCCGTTGTATGGTATAAATGGAATCTTAATATTTGGATGGATGATTTAAGCATCAGAAGGGCCAGTTTTTTTTGCAAATGTTCTCATTTATGAAATTAATATTTTTTTAAAATAAATCTGCATTGCATTTAGAGTATTCTGTGAAATAACGTTTGTTTCCTGAACGAATTAATAATTGCGGAAAAAAAGTATGGACATTTGTTTATGAAATTTAATTTTCTACTATGTTAAGTATTAATTTTTACAACACTGTTAATTAATAAATGGTAAAAGCATTTCTTTGTGATAGAGCCTCCGGAAATTTCAATTTGTGTTTTCAGAATTCAAAGCGCCCACTAATACCACTTTGTTCGTCTTTCCGTAGCTATATTACTCGTATGGAAGTGAAGTTTAATATGAGTTAGAAATAATTTCCCGACATTTTTCAAATACTGTGCGTAACATGAAATTATTAGGTATGTTAAAGTTATTTTATATCGTAATGTAATATAATATGTTTCAGGTAGACTTTAAAATATTTAGAATATTTTTTGTTAGATACAATATATCGTCCCTCCATGGTATCTTTACCTTGTCGTGGTGGAGTGGCTTGCCTGCTTAAACGATCCCGAGAACTATGCCGGCGGTAGCATTGCTGCCGATAGGGTCGAAGGTGATAAGCCAGACGATAAAAGTACCTTGGTCGAAAGAGTGACGATCTTTCACCGTAAAAATACAACCGTCAAGAAATGCGGACATGGGTTCAACTGGGGTAAACTTTTCTGAGGTCAAATAGTCCCTCATTCGATTCTCGGAAAAGGGACTACTTCAGGGAACCCATGCCAAAGGTTCAAACGTAGGGACATGTTCCTAGGAACATGGAATGTTAGGACTTTATGCAATAGCGGGGCGCTAGATGTATTAACCCGTAATTAGATAAATCATAATATATCATTCGTTGATCAAAGTTATTTAAGGAGTCTCAGAATGACTTAAATTTATAACGCTAAAATAAGCTTATAAAGTGTGTTTTCTGATAAACTATTCATAAAAGTAAGAACCCCATGTTTTGTAGTCAATTACGAAAACTGCAATATCAAAGTTACATAGTGTTTTATGGGATCAGAATATAAGTTCTAAAACAAAATAGTATATTACGATTGCGAGGTTGGGAAGTGGTTTTTACAGAAAGGAGGAAATGTTTAAAAACCGAGCGATAGTGAGATTTTTAATTTCCGAGATTCTGTAAAACACTTCACAAACGTGCGTTGTACATTATTTTTTGAGCGATGGTGATTTTGAAAACATAATAAATAGGCCAATAGTGAAATAATAACTTCTTTGTTGGAAATATTTGCGTTCATTATAAACAATTGACTAACGTTAACGGTGTGGGCAATGTTTATTAGTTGAAACAACAGGAGGCCTTGAGAACAGTTATTGATAAAATGGCGGAAAGTACGTATTTATTGTTTTATATTGTTTCAAATAAAGTTCAGTTCATTTAAAATGGTGTGATTTGTTTCGTATAATGTATATTAACACTACCTTTTGGATATACTTCTGTATATACATTGTACGTAGTATACATAAAGGGCAGTGGTTTTACTTCCCGCACGTGGTGTAAATGTAATATTATAGTATGGTTATTTAGGTTGGCAACCCCGAAATGTAGGAAGTTGAACTTTCAATTTTGCTCACCATTCCTGTAATTACGACAAAACGCACTATCGCGCAAAAACAAACATTTTTAATACAACAATATGGAGTAAAATGACGTACGGTGCAGGAACATGTGTTTTCAAATTTAGAACAAGAAGTAAATTAAATTCTTCAGAAATGGATTTTTGGAGGCGTTGAGCTGGAATTTCTAGAATAAATAAAAAACAGTATAATTAAACAAAATATGAATGTTGGAATTTCATAAAAAACAAACAATTAAAATGGTATGATCATGTAAAAATAATTACAGAAGAGGGATTGCCAAGATGCATACTACAGTGCGATCAGTATAGCATTGGACAGCAGACACGGGGTTTGTGCTGTGCGGTGACGAAGGCTTATACGTGCAGACACGGGACGTGGAATGTGCGCAGACTCAGCAGTATACAAGCACATCCCACACATTCACAGTCGCAGTCAGATCGTTTGCTTCGAGTGGATAAGATGCTCGATCGCTTTTCCTTGTGTACAGAATGGCGTGTGTATAAGTTATTTCAATTTTAAAATTTGTATCTTATAAAACAAACGCGCGATCGCTTTTCCTTGTGTACAGAATGGCGTGTGTATAAGTTATTTCAATTTTAAAATTTGTATCTTATAAAACAAACGTGTATAAATGTAAACTGAGTGACGTGTGTATAAATGTGAAGTATAAACTACATAATGGCTAATAATGTTTCTATTGAACAACGTGTATTTATTAATGATTAATATTTGTTAACTCAGTCTGCCAGCCAAGTACGAAGACGTTTTGAAACACGATTCCCGGGTATAAAAATTCCGTCACGTTGAACAGTCCACAATCTGTACATGAATTTTATAAAGAGGTGTCAAAAATGTATAGACAACGAAGGTGAACAGTTCCAGCACCTGATCGAATAAAGTTGGTAAATGCGACAATTTGTAAAATAGTTACGAAAATGTGTGTAGTTGTATCACCGCGATCCTACGCTGTCCGTTCCCCGCCGCGAGTGCGTCAGGACTGTATAGTGAAATCCCCACGTCTGCTGTCCAGTGCTATACTGATCGCACTGTAGAACGGGTGCCGTTTGGTAGAAGAAGAGGAGTGGGGCCACAAATAACGTGGATTCATATTGGTTTAAGTAGAACGAGGAGATAGAAATGACAGAGAGAAGTGGAGGAGAATGACAGTTGTTTAATTGGACGCAGGAAGATACTGTGAAACCTGGTAACTACATAAATAAATAATGAAAACCTTGTTACTTAACATAGGGTTTTTTGTTCCTAATCGAAATATGTAAATATGATTTTTCTGGAAATATGCACGTTTTTACTAGAATTTTAAAAACACTTTTATATTTTAACCTAACAATAACACTCCTGAAATAAATTAATAACAATGATTTTTTTAAATATCTACTGAAAATTTAAAGTAATATTTTAAGTTAGGCTACCATGAAAAACCATGAATTTTATATAACACTAGCTGATACCCGGCGTGCGCTGCTACTCCTAAATAAATTATCTGTTTTTGCATTTAGTTGAATAAGCAAAAGGAAAAATATGTAAATATAAATTTATATCGTTATTGTTTTTAGTTACCCCGTGCTGATTACCCGGCGTTGCCGGTGAATCTTCACATCCGAATGTACTTGGCATAAATGAGCTGAAAGACAAAATTCGTTATTTTGAGTTATCAATAAAAGAATACCTGCCATACGTTGCTATGCTTGCCCGGGAATCTATTTATACCGATCTTCTTGTCATCAATGAAAGACAAAATTGTTATTGTGAGTTATTCTTAAAAGGTAAACACATGGTGTCGCGGACTGTTCTGTAGAGTTTTTTTTTTGAGATATTCAATTCTGTGTACAATAATTTTGTGTATTTGTTATAGTTTAGGCAGCGTAACCATTTAAGCTTAAAAAAGCTACATTTTTTCACGTTTTTCTCTACAGAATGTTATTTATAAGGGTGAAGAGCTTGAACATTAAAACTCTTATAACCTATAACCTTCCGTGGAAAATCCTGAACATTTTGCAAAACGCTCCATGACAATCGGATGAATGGTATGGCAGCACATGCTACCCCGGGAATCTACTTAGCCCGATGTCCTTGACATCGATGTAAGACAAAATAGCTGTTCTATGTTATCTGTAAAAGATAAACATATGCTGTTTTTGTAGAGTTTTTTGAGATATTCAATTCTGTGTACAATAATTTTGTATATTTATTATGGTTCAGGCAGCGTAAGCAATTTAAGGGTAAAAAGGGTCTTTTCACGTTTTTCACTACAAAGGGCGTTTTTAAGGAGTAGTTGTGTATCTCAACTCTCGTATAGCCTATGTTCATCCAGGGAATCTCCTGAACATTTTGCAAGAAACCCCATCAGAATCGGATCAACGGTATGGCCGCGCATAAAGTACGAACAAACAAACAATAATTTTATATATTAGATCAGTAATATAGGGCATTCCGCTGCATTATCGCCTCATTATGATGGTTGTCCAGCGGCTCGATTTGTTTCTCTGCAGCTGTTACATATAATTAAATACAAAGATGCCGACTATAATAATTCCGCATGTGTAATCATAGAAAAGTATAGTCGCGGCACCCGCTCTTGTATAAACGGACAACCATCATAGTGAGGCGATAATATATTAAACAGAAAATCAACTCCGGACGACAAAATTTCAATCCCGGACTGATCTGAAATATATTTCTTAAGTCAAGACCACGGAAACTTATATTTTTTAACAATGCCACCTGGTTGTCTTACAACATGTGTCATTATTTCCTGGTATTGGCGGAATTGTAACCACGTCTGATATTGGTGTGGTTGGAAGGAGGAATTACGCCACCCTGATAATGTGACGAATTATAAATTATAACGCAGCACTAGGAGAATTCTTAAACCTAAATTTAACCTAAATTACAGATCATGGACGGCCACAGGAATAATTCCATTCATGGAAAAATTCCTATGTTCTGGCAGGAATTTAACCCATACATGTGTATAGGCCTATAATTTGAATGGCTTGTTTTTCTAAACAAATTAATTGTATTCATAAGCTTATCACAAGACCATGAGATTGTCCATGTACAGAAAATATGTACATTAAATATTCAGAAATTGGAATTGATATAATTTTCGTTTCAACCCTTAAATTGACAAAACAGCTGCTGCTGCTGAGTGATGGCAATGACTGTGCATCGCCCAGGGTGCTGCAGTAATTTCTTGTATCAGTTATTTAAATGTGGCGGACCGCACTGGATACGAAATTGTGCATACCTGTTATTATTAGGTATACTGTGTAATACCTGACCAGCCTCATGGGCTAGTGGTCAGCGTTTCTGACTACAGTTTATGAGGTGGCGGTTTCGATTCCCGTTCAAATCCTGAGAAATTTTCCTTAAATTCCGGATAATGGGCAACCGCCCTTTAACTTAAGAATTCTCCAGATGCTTCATTGTCATCATCGCATCATCCGGGAACGTAACTCCGTTTCCAGGTTTTAAAGTTCTCGGGTTCGATTCCCGGTCAAAACATGGACACGTGTTCTTAAAGGGAATTATTCTTGTGGTTACCCATTATCTGAAATTTAGGTTAAGATCTCCTGTTGCTTCATTGTCATTTATCACCCATCACATGATCGGGGTAACGTAACTCCGTCTTCCAGATGCCCCAACTTAAGAAGTGGATTACAATTCTGCTAATGCCAGGGGAGAAATCCAGAGATGTCATAAAAGACAACTTGGTGGCATTAGATAAAAAAATTAAAAAGTGTGTAATTCCACACACATTTCAGTAATTGATTATCGTTAACTTTCTTCTCTTTTATTAAAACTATGAGATAAATTAAAACAATTGATGTATCCTATAGGGAACATTGCGAATTTAAAGGTTTGATCTATTATTATTTTACAGAAACATTGTTACGTTACAATCCAGGAATTTTGTGGACATGTCTGTGTAAATTAATTATATCGAAGAAATTTATCTGGCTATAAATATTTTACAGATAAATAATTTTAATTCAAATTCCAGGGCTTTGTATTGATTAACCACAGTTACGAAATTGATAATTGTGTTTCTGTGAACGCAGCTCATGTAATCTGTTCCATCGTTTTGTCTGAATCAAACATTTCTGGTTCACGGCATATTGCTATGTATAAGCATTCTGCCGCTTAGAATTAAAAAAGAAGAAGAATAGACGTAGAAAGGCCAACATTTCCCAGTGAATTACAACAATAGGTTAATGTTATTCACATTCTTAGTTTAGAGTTTGTGTTACATGTTTGTAGTTTTCTGTGAATTATTAAAATTGTTTTAGAAAATTACAATTATATTAATAGTATTATGTATGCATATTTTGCTAAATAGCTTTATAATAGCATTTAATACACAAACCGCTTTTAATTATTCGTACTTTTTAGCGAATTCCGTTGGAATGAAGCTATTGAGATTGTTCTCATGAAAATATTTTTCAAAAATATTTGCAGACTTTCACCAATCCTATCTAGTAAATACCGAAAATGATTGTGACCAATGTTATATATATAATACGCTGATGCAATTTTTGTTTCATCGAAATATTTGTATATTTGGCAAATATTTGTATGTTATTTTAATGGCTTGCTTTTTTATAACCAATTAAACAAAATTTTGTACATACTTACACAAATGAAACCTTATTCTTCCAAATTAGTGAGAGAAATTTTATTTATTTATTGCATTTATTATATTGTATATAATATTAGGTTAATAAATCATTATGCCACAGTTAGTCCAAAAGCATCCAAGACTAAAAGTGTATAAAACACTGGCTCTTCCAATTCGGACTTTGAAACAGAAGGATATACAGAGAATTACATCTGCTGAAATGTTGCGACTGTCAGAAGACACATGGAGAAAGAAACAACCACAGTTGAGAAAACTGAACACCCAATCCACCTTTATTGAAAAAGTAAAGGTAACTGGAACAGACATTTGACATTTCAACAAACCGAGAAGTAATTCCATCTAAAATTAATATAGCACATTTTAAATCAATCCCATGCAACTTTGATCTTACTGTAAAAATAAACAAAAAACTTAATGCAACAGCACTTTCCTGAAGAATACAGCCATTGAGACTATCCATACCAGATACCCTAAAAACGACTGGTTCCACGTGTATACAGACGGCTCACTATGATATCCTGGAAATGGCGCTGGTGCAGGAGGAACATGTCCCCTCTTTTCTTTCTACTGTCATACTGGAAGAAGAACAACAAATTTCGACGTGAGATCCATGCTATAAAAATATCACTTGAAAACCTCTTAACAAGGTCAGATAACTTCTCCAAAATTAGTTCTCCTGTCAAACTCAAAAGCAGCTCTTCAATCAATCTGTCACCCAAACACGCACGATTCCAAACAATGTTATGACATGATACTAAAACTCCATAACTACGGCAAAGTAACAGTGGATTCCATCACATTGTGGAATCTTGGAAAATGAAGCAGCCGATCTCCTTGCGAAGAAAGGTTCCCTGATAACAAAATCACCAATACCCAAACCTGTATCTTATATTTCGGCAAAAAGGCACATAAAATCAAAAACCAAGAACATAAATGATAACAGACTACAATCGTCCACAAAAGATAAGAAATGGAGAAGCCTCTTTGAAAACACAAACATCATATCAGAACTTCCACGGAAGAGCAGTTGCACAATTCAGATTAACAACAGGATACAATTGCCTTACTAAACACTTGCACAAGATCAACATATTGTCTACACCAAGATGCATTCTATACAACCACCTAGAAGAAGAAATGGATGATGAATACCTCAACATCTGTGGAGCCGTCAAAGAGGAAACTTCCAAAACTTCGAAGTACTGGAGAGCAAGATTGCTAATGTCTTCAGTGTTAGATGCAGCACATTAGACAACAACCAACCAACCAAAATCTACTGAAATTAGATACCTTCGGAGGACTGCAGGATACACACTACTAGATCACAAAAAAATGAAGACTCTTAGAAGAATTACACATGGAACCTTTAGAAAACAAAATTTCTGATTATAAGTCAAGATGGATGCAACTTGTTCATCGAATGGAAGATCACAGGATACCCAAACAAATGTTAAGCTATCAACCTGCAGGAAGAAGAAGACCAGGACGTCCACTCAATACTTTTGGATGGTGTTTCTCTTGAGGCCGAAACGGGTCAACAAATTGCCTAAATTTGTGAATGTACTATGATGATACATAATGTTATTATTGTTCAGCCGTTTCTGTAGACACGTGACTAGCACGCGCATCTTGTTGACTAGGATTCCAAGTTCTAATCATGGCGGTTCGAGAGAGGTATTGGTGGTGGGCCATATCAGGATTTTCCGGGTTTTTCTCAGGTTCTAATTTTTTTCCGAATTTCACCCCACTAATACTCTCCATTTCCCCTTCCATCCTCATTTTATTCTATTTCTCATTCATTAATTTCATATCACCCTTCAGCTCTTCTCATGTTAAGAAAAAATAGTTTGATTGATAATCTACAAACATTGAAAATATATGGTTGAGGAATCAAATGGGCGAAAGGGCACCAGAGTGCTACCTCATGACTCCGAGCTTGAACAATAAGAAATGAAATAGGGCAACGGGAGGATTGACGTCCCTCCTCGAGGCCACGAGCCCAACTTAAAAAAAAAGCGGCATGGGTCATGGGAGTAGAACCTCGTGAATCGGACCTAGATAATCACTACAACTTACAAAACACCGTAAGTAGATTTTGATTCCACTCATCTTCATAATACTGGGATAGCGCAATATATGTTTCAGGTTGCGGTGCTCAGGATGGTCTGTCCTCCCTGTCCGAATAAAGAACTAAAATACAGAACTGTTATTGTACATTCAGATAAAGAACAATTGGTTTGAAATGCTTTGTAACTTGTGCAGACCATTTTGGTGATAAATCAATAAATTAAATGATAATAAACTAGTTAATTCACTGGCACTATCGAACCCGTAGGTTTATGGTCGCGCGGACATAAGCTCTCCACATATCCCTATCCTGAGATGGTTTCCAATCTCTCCTGCACTTCCTCAAATCATGGACATTAACAAAGGCGGATAGTAAACAAATAGAGGCTGCAGAAATGAAGATGTTGAGAGCAATAGCAGGATATCAAATGACCGTTAAAAAGAAAGAAGAAGATATAAGAACAGAAAATATATTTAATATCTGTGAAAGATTAAAATACTATCAAAATGCTTACCTTCAGCACATATTACGAATGAATGAACAGCGCATACCAAGAAGTTTGTATAATTATAAACTAAAAGGGAGAAGATTGTTGGGAAGACCATTTAAGAGATGGAAGGATCAATTCGAACTATAATGAGATTGCAACAGGCCATTGGGCTTAATCCTTGTTGTTGATGACGATATTTTGCCACCTCATTCTTGGTCTAACAGCTGGGTGTTTTCTCTCTGGTTTTCCTACAAGAATCTTCCATGCCCCTCTTTCATTTCCCATTCGTGCTACATGTCCTGCTCATAGAAGTCTATGAGACTTCTTATTACATCTAGTTTTCTACAAAGATCATGTAGCTCATTGTTAAGTAGTCTTCTCCATTCGCCTGTCTGTTCATCTCTCTTTGGCCCAAACATTTTCCTAAGAACTTTGTTCTCAAATAATCGTACAATTTTCTCCTGTTTTAAAGTAAGAGTACATGTTTCGCAACCATATAATATGCATATAAATTAAATTATGTTACTAATAATAATGATCGAAATGGCCTGAATTTACTGAACTCAAGGTACCGCTGACATAAATGCTAGATTGACCCACAAATCTCTGCGTATTTTTTTTTAATTGTGCACTTAACATAAAATGAGAATAAGTGAATATATGAATAAAGAGATAACGTCTGTGCGCTTATTATGGCATAGCATGCAATGCCACCTAATGGCTTCTTCGTGAAATAACATTATTGTATAATGGGAATTTAGACTAATGTTAAAAATAAAATGCTGTTTAGATTCAGTTTTACGCAGATAAATGTTAAAATAAGAAAAATATTTTCTGTGGGTTTTATGACCTGGTACAATAGAGACTAGCAGAGAGTTGTGGCCTCCGCCGCTTGGAGGCGCTGAGTGTTCTAAATTGGCAATTGTTGGTTAATGGAGCGGCTAATTGATTGACACTGACATCAATTACAGTTCCCACCAAATTTTATGTGAATTGAATTAATTTGACTTAATCCCTTCCCTGTTGAGACCACATTGATGATGACGATAATAATAATAATAATAATAATAATAATAATAATAATAATAATAATGATAATATTAATAATAATCATAGATTTTATTTATACAGGGTGGATTTTAATTACTCCGGCAAACTGCAGGGACTGATTCCTGACTGGAAATCGAGGACAAAATGTTCTATGAATAAGTTCCAAAAACGCATCATTGCCACGTAGATGGCACTGACGAATGGCAATATTCTCTAGCCCCTGTTGAATGATCTGCTAGATCACCGGACATAAACACCCTGGATTTTTACCTCTGGGGGCATCTGAAAAGCGTTCTGTATGCTGAACTAGTTTCCGATGTGCATATCCTTCAACAGCGTGTCCACGTCGCCTTGATGCTATTCGGAGAGAGGCCGGAACATGCGAAAGGTGAGGCAATCCATGATGCGACACGACGTGTGAACGCGTGCATTGAATCCTATGGAGGCCATTTTGAACATCTGTTCTGACGTGGATGCGATTATGCTATGTACTTTGTACGGGGACAGTTTGTTGTCGTTTTACGCATATCGTTCATTTCCGGACATATGTTTATAGGGAATTTTTCCTTAATTTACAATCAGGAATCAGTCCCTGAAGTTTGTTGGTGTAATTACCGTTCACTCAGTACACACATTTTCAGTATTTATACATCGTTCTATGCCTACATTTTTTCCCTTCACCACTCGTCTCTATCCATCCACTTCTTGCCTCACAGTCTTCTTGTTTTTATTTCTTGCATCCACGAGTTTCGTGGTGTTCCTTTCTTTCTTCTTCCAGGTGTACACCATTCCAATGTTTTTCTGGGTAACCTTTCTTCTTGCATTCGTCGTACATGTCCATCTACTATATATTTTGCATGTAATATGCCTAAGTAGAATTGATGAATGGATAAAAAAAAATCAAATCACTAATTTGCGAGAAGAGTGACATAACTGAACAATTGCCGATTTTGAGTTTTTGGCACTACATTATATACAAAACTCAGTTCTATATTCTGGAAGAACGATAAAAGCGATTCTATACAACGAGTTGGTATAGTAATTTTGTATTTATGACAAATAGTGGCAACGTTCTATTGATTTCAAACTTTTAAATGAATCTCCTGAAAAAAACCTATGCTTTTTTTATGTCACTCTTCTCGCAAATGAGCGAAATATAAATTCGCGGGTAAATCGTACAGCTTCTACAGCTACATTCCTTTCAATCTTGCTAAAAATTGGAGACGTATAAATTACTATAACTTAATTATTTTATTCTGAATAAGCGGACCGACTGCCCTGAGCACCGCGAGCTGAAACATCTATTGCGCTATTCCAGTATATTTATGGATGAATTGAATGAAACCTATTCTACGGTGTGATGTGAGTTGTAGGTTTCTTCCGAGTTCAGCACACCAGATTCTTCTTTCATATCCCATACCACCATTTTCGGGTTGGGCCTATGGCCGCGAGATGGAATATAATCCTCCTCTTGACTAGACTAGACTAGACTATGTGTTGGAAGTTGAGTTTCTTCTCCAACATCATACATCCCCTCCCCTAGCCTGTCAAGGAAACATCTAGTTTCCTGGATGCATCCTCGACACCGAGAAGGGCATCAGTGGTTCATGAAACCAACCTCCGGCTACTTTAGGGATTTACATACCCTCTTTAGTCCTTTTGATATATATATGTTCGTCGATGATAGCGAGCGATTTATCCAGTGCTTATAATAACCAGCGACAGATCGGTCGACAAAAGTCCAGTGGTCGGACGTTAACAAGCCTTGTCGACGCTGGTCGTTTCCAATGATTCTGTTGATGTTCTAGCCGACGCTCTGAGCCCCAACAGGAAGACTGCCACCGCCGCAGAAGCCGCCAACCCTCAAAAGGGCAAGAGCGGGAAGCCAAGTCGACATTCCAATCAGAAACGGCTCTTTTCGGATTTAGCTGATCTGTTTAAAAATTTAGAATTTTGAAAAATTATTGGACTTTTGTATTTTACTGGTGGGCTCTAAGGGACCACTACATTTTCTGCTCTTCTATTTATTGCTCAGTAGCGGGGTCATGAGCCAGCACCCGGTGGACACCTCACTGTATGCTCGCAATCATGCCTGTGGGCGCCAACCAAACTATTTTGCTATCATGAGATAAGGTGAAGGTGGTATGAAATGAATGAATGAGAAGTGAAATGAAGGATAGGAAGAGAGAATAGAGAATGTTGGTGGGATGAAATTCGGGAAGCAGGAGAACCCCGAGAAATGCCGTATGGCCCACCACCAATAACCCTCTGGAACCTCCCGATTCGAACCTGGTATCCCAGTCAGGGCAGCCGCACGTATATTTAGAAGGGAACGTCAACCATTGCATGCCGAAACCTATCTTGAAATTTCTCCGAGAGAAGTGTTGTAATGTACCAAGGCCGTTAAAAATGTCTGCCGTTTTAAAGTACAAGACAAACCAGAATCCAGCAATGACAGCCCACTTTTCGGAGCATATTTACATCCCTGCATGAGTTAAGCACAAAGTGGTGTGAGGCGAGACGCGGCGCGGACGACGGGTAGTGGGGGTTTTTCAGTCTGCTAGTACATGAGTTGGTATTACTTCCCTATATGTTAAATGAGAGATTTGGCGTTTGATTTTAAGTGTTTTATAATTTAATTCAAGAATGAAAAATTAATGTTTGAACCGGATATGAACCCTGGACCCCCAGAGATATAAGATAATTATCCTAGATTGTGAAATTTATACCAATTTGTTACTTAAGATTTATTATTTTTAAGATTGGTTAGAATTAGATTAGTTTTGGGCTTCTTTCTTTCCTTCATTAAAATCTTTTGATGGAGGTTGGAATGAATATTTTGGGGGGGAAGGACTGTATAGTAGTTTAATGTTTTTACGGAAAATTAATCAATGGTGGCAGTATAACAATTTAAAAACTTTTGTATTTTTAGTTCTACGTACTAGTGTGCTGTACATTACACCATGCAAATCCCGGTTCAAACATTACTTTTTCTTTCTTAAATTAGATTGTATCCAGAATTGGAACGTGTTAATTTAAGTAACAACATAGAAAATTTAGGTGTTTTGCAGTTAAAAACGGCAGATAATTTTTTGGACACTTCTTTGTACATCACTGTTTTTCTCTGGAAGACATTTCAAAGTATATTTCATCATGCAACGGTTGACAGTTCCCTTGTGAGATTGCAAGCTATTATATAATTGTAACGGTATTCACGCTATGAATTTCCGTTAAATCAACATTTGTGTTTCTATGAAGAGTTGTTGTTTATTGTTTCTCGCTCCTTGCCATTATAAAACATTTGTTTCTGTTTATACACGATCACAATGTAACGCTAGTGTTATTTCTTCTTGTAAGAAACAGCCCACTGTTTTATAACATTCAACTTTTTGTGTTTATTATGAATTTTCTACCTGAAAAAACAAATTCTCCCTTTCTGTTTGTGTTGAGGTTCGTTACGTATAATTGTGAAATTACCCTTAAAAAGAAAAACAACCTCTCAAGTTTATGTAAATGCCACCTCTCTTCACTTTGTTATTTCTCTGCAGTTGGGGTGTATCACTGTGCAAAGAAATCCCTGTACGTTCTGTTCATGATAACATTTCCTCTCTCTCTCCGTTAACAACTCCAGGGTGTTAATTTTGTTCAGCGTCATGCTCTTCAGCCCCTTTGTATCCTATATCAAGCGTATTTGTATGACCATGAAGGTAATCGTTGCACCAGAGACTCAATGTTAACACGGTGAGAGAAGTAAACAGTAGGAATAGCGCGTAAATATAGGATTTTAATTGACAATGGGGAAAGAAATCAGCGGTGTATAAAATATAGATGGAATACGATACAAACTATCCTATCAGCTTTATAATACTTAAATCTCTCATCACCTTAAAAATCAGATGTCTTTTTTTTTTTTTTTTTTTTTTTTAATTTTTAATAATTAACTTAATGGATACTGGAGTGTCCCAAAAAATCCAAGTCTTCTATTTTTAACGCACACTCTCTTAATTTATTAGTATACTTACTCACTGGCACTATCGAACCCGTAGGTTCATGGTCGCGCAGACATAAGCTCTCGATACATCCCTACCCTGAGCTAATGCTTTCCAATCATTCCCTGTATAATCTACTTCCCTCAAATCATAATTAATGTTATTCTCCCACCTCATTCTTGGTCTACCAACTGGGCGTTTTCCCTCTGGCTTTCCTACAAGAAGCTTTCATGCAAGTCTTTCATTCCTCATACATGCAACATGTCCTGCCCATCGCAATCCACAGGACTTAACGTTTCTTATTATATCTGGCTTCCTATAAAGACCATGTAGCTCATTGTTATGCAGTCTTCTCCATTCACCTGTCTGTTCATCTCTCTTTGGTACAAAAATTTTCCTAAGTACTTTATTCTCAAATACTTGTAATCTCCTTTCCTCCCTTAAAGTAAGAGTGCATGTTTCGCACCGAATTTATTTGTATAATGTTAAAATAATTTTAAGTACAATTTGGTTTATGTAGGCTCATAGAATCCGTGCCGACTTGCTTCGAAACATTTCAGTACTTGCTAACTAAGGTGAACGGAATTTGAATAATGTTTATAAATTAGTAAATAGTTATATGCTTTTGGGCATATTGATGTTTTATTTACTAAATAAACTTTCAGTTCTAGAATCTTCTATACTAACCCAGTGCAAATTTTCATATCTTATATGTGTCATGAAGTCGGTACAGGTTGTCATGATCAAATCGCAATAATATTTGTTATTTGAACTATTAAGGTCAAAAATAGAGCGTTTGCGTATTTGATTTTGCGAAAAGAAACTCCTTTATGTCTTGAGACATCCTAATGGATTATTTTCCTTATACCACTTTATATGGCAATAACAAGGTAATGGAAATTCTTTATTCTATTAGCTAAAATAGACCATTTTTATTTTAGAAAATTTTAAAGGGAGAAGTTCACTGAAAAAAAAAAACAGATATGTGGACCTATGTTGTTTATGCCAGTTTAGGACTACTTGGGTTTTCCCAGGAATGAGTGAAATGTCACCTCCTATAGTCACAATTTCATAAAAATAATAAACATTTGTGTAGTTTATACTTTATATTAATACCATAGAGTTTTATTGCATATATAGAGTACAACTACATTAGGCTATATAACATAAGTTATATTGGTACGGGCCTGTACGATGAATGCAAGAAGAAATTTTACAGAAAGATATTGGAATGATCAGCGTTTCTGACTACAGTTCATGAGGTCCCGATTTCTATTTCCGGTCAAACCATATGATGGGTGATGATGATAGTGGTGCGCCAGGATAGTCCTTAATCCTAAACTTAATCCAAGATGAGTATGAATGATGATGATGGCGATGGTCATATGTTCGGCGACCGTTTGGGCCTTAAAGTTTCCTGACATTTGTCTTAGAAGTGAGGAAAAACCCCGATAAAATCCTCACCCAGGAAACTGTCCCGACCATGGATCGAACCCGCCCCGTGCGTGACAAGGCAGCACCGCTATCTCGAGACCATAGCGGTGGTGGACATATGTAAAATATGTAATGATACATTTTCATATGTGGTAAGTTTCTGATTTGTGGATGTTTACCTACGTGTGAGCAAAGTGCAAGAATACAAATCCTAACCCTATTGCCGTTTTTACTAAAACTTATGTCAGAATAGGAAACTGCTATTTTGCTTAGGGTTTAATAAAATCTTATTTGTAATTTATTAGCGTTTTCGTGACTTTCTGTACAAATACGAGTAAATAGAGAAAAACCGAAAAAAAAGTTGCGTCCTTGTAGATAAGGACGTCAGTCATATATAAAATTCGTGTGTACGTGTGTTTGTCACTGAACTCCTCTTAAACGACTGTCGCTCGTGATTTTTTTCAGAAAAACAACCTCTTGTTAGATTACTGTTGATAATTGAATTTCACTGCGTAATATTTCATGTGATAGAGAAGTGAACAAAGATATACACATCACAAGTCAGGATACAGTATGCAAAACTACACAATTATTTGTTATTTTTGTAAAAAATGAAGAAAATAAGTGAAATGCACATTTTATAAAGCTGTAGATTACGTCATCCGTATAAGGTTTAATACACCGCTGACTTCCTCCTATAATCCTGTTTACGCACCCTCCCTACTGTTTAATACATCGTCGTTCCAGCATTGAGCGCCGATATCCTTTACTACTTTCATAGCTACACAAATGCTTTTGCTTTGACATTGCTGCTGAATAGACTCGCAACTTATGAAATCGCTAATTTGTTTTCGTGCATATATTCTCATTCTATAGCAAGAAACTGCTTGTCTGCACCCCTCTATGCCGCCTTTGAGGATGCGTGGATAGTGCCCCGACTGGGATCTCAGGATCGAATCCTGGTTATTCCGGAGGGGTATTGTTGATTGGATACACTAGGATTTTTAGGGTTTCTCTCGGGGTTTTCCCATTTCCCAAATTTTATCCCATCAACACTCTTCACTCCACTTCCCTCTCCCATTGTCACTTCATCTTAATTCATTCATTTTACCTCATCTCATGTTAGGTAAAAAAATAGTGTAGTTTAGCAAACCACAGTCGTTTAAAATATGTGGTTGTAGTGATCTAATGGGGCACACTCATATACTAAATTACTTCGAGCATGTGTGTCAACTGAGAACAGAGTAGTGTTGTGGTGAATGCTTGATGTGTGTCGGACAAGTAACACCATAACCAGACTACATGACACCGTACATGTAATTTAATTCATTCCATGTTAGGGTCTTAAAATCCTGATCCCATTCTTAGTAAACTAATCTAATCTCACCCCTGTATAACCAGATAAATTCCTTCGGTTATAACAAACTTGTGAAATATTTGGTCGGAAAATAACATAAAATAAGTTGTGGTGTCCTGAAATAATTTTCAATACGACATTATCTGAAAGCAACGTGAATTTTTTTACCTCGTTGAAAATGATGAGGCAGGTTAAGATAGTGTATGCCTATTCATAAAGTTGGAGAAAATGTTGGGGTGTCTAGACGTTGGGTACAAAGAAGGGTGTTCTTTTTTCGCACTAGACTGGGTTCGGTGTCCCCCACTTATACATCACGCAAGCGATATTTCATTGTCGCTCTAACCCTCAGTTTATAGCTAGAGTCGTAATACAACCAGTTAACGTCAATACGCACGCACCTTCCCGAGATACGAGCGGAACTGTGCAAGCACGCACGTATGGATCGCAGGCGACTCTAACTTAATGTTGCGATTTACTTAATACACTCAATGGTTAGCACACCATAGTATACTTGGTTAAGGGAATATGCTACAAACCCGATGGTCGCGGGTTTCATTCCCGAGAACCACATTCTGCAAAAAGGAACCGACCCAAAATTTGAAATATATGAGTTAATGCTACATTATTGTTCCTCAAGTATAGCTCCATGTCCTGCAAAAAATATGCACCTTCTATCCGCATTCTTATCCATCTATGAACCAAGCAAGAAAACACTACAAAAATATACCACATTTATTTTTCTGCAAAAACCATTAAACAACAAAAATGGATAAAATCTCAGCATTAAAAAATGTTTGATATCTTTAAAATTAATATTAAAGCACCGTTGAGGTTATGTAATTAAATATTTAAAATATAAAATTAGTACTTGAAAAAAAGTCGACTTTAAATAAAATTTTAGTTGGGGACGACCTATTTATCATGTACTAATTTTATATTTTTAATATTTTAAATTGTTTGAGTTATCATCATTTCCATAGAAGATAAGATCTTCGATATTCTGTTAGTTGAAGTAATAACTAAATGTTTACTTTTATTTGTGAATTTATTTATCGAAATTTAACTTCAATTGCATTTTTCTCATTTCAATTGGCTTGTGACTAGGTTCCATTTTGAAGAATGCGGTCCAATTGGCCCAAATCTTCTGGTGAACCATGAATCTGAGTTCGAATCAGAATTTAATGGAAATTAGTGTCAGACGGCCAACACGCAGGGCTGACGTGTCTTACTGATTTTATAGAAAGGTGGGAGCCTTAACCTCCTAGTACCCCAAGAACCTCCTAATACATGCACTGGGATAACATTACATCTATCTAGTATTTAAAACAGTTATTTTTAATTTTGTGTGTTTGAATTTGCACGCATTAATTCTTCTTGAAAAAATGCGAATTAAAAAATTTAACTGCAGTCATGACAGTCGTAGAATACCCTTGACCTATCAGCCAGCTGTTGGCCTAATATCCATATGCATTTTCACAGAGTTGGATGATCATCTGGCCAGCATAGGGGTGACATATGGGTCAGTATGTCGAGTCCCTCAATCTTTACAGCTCATTTCCTCAACCTGCAGCGCTATTTCTTGTAACTGCTCAAATTCCTCAACGATGCTGAGTGAGCACCGGTTCCATACTGGCCAAAATTCCAGAAACAATTTCTTTCTCCATGGGGACTCGACCAGCGCAAGTTCTATAGATCTGTACCAAAACAACATGACTCAGACCGCACAACAACGATACAATTTAAACTTTCTTCAAAATGCAAAATGTGCATGGTGGTACACGAATTTTAAGTTTAACATCTTCTGTGACAAACATAGGCGATATTATGAAGGTGTAGAAGATTTCCGGGCTATTGGTAGTGGTCTTGAACTTCAAGTTCCCGATGTTTTGCCAGAAAGTGCGTCCAGCATCCTGAAGGGTTGGAATTTCAAGCCTAAAGACCACAACCAGCAGCCCAGAAATATTCTACAATGCCATAATACGAACTCCGGTCGTGAAAGCCTAACTCTGTATAATAGGTGACTATTGTTACTGTAATTGAATATGAGAAATCCGCGAGCATTAATTCAAGGGTTAGGTGCATGAGATTTCGCCGCCGACGACTTGCTTCCAGTCTACCACGTATTCTTGGCATTATCGAAAAAGAGTGACTGTATGTATTAAGAGACGTAGAATCAGGAGTAGCTTAGCGATAATTTTATGCAAGCATCTCCAACATATTTTTTACACGCAGTAGTGGAACATTCCTCCGAGGAGTGGTTTTGGAAATACACAGGATGAAAATTCTACAAATTATGAAGAAGAAGAAGAGAAGAAGAAGGTATTGGGATAGAGTTTAAACATAATCAAATGCCGTTCAATTCGTTTAAGATTGGAATTTTGCATGTGTAAGTGAAGTATCCACGTACTTCATTTTCATAAGTAATGCCACGAGTGATTTCCAAATGACCGATAAATTCATGACTCACGGAGAGAGTAGTGAAATTATCTAGAGAATTTGGGAATCAAGAGTGGCATTTGTTAGGACTCTTTAATGAATAAAATTAAGCTGTTAACTCACAAATAATTTAATTATAGTTATTTTAAAATATTTATATATTTAACGTAAACGACGAAGTTTGAAAACAAATGAGAAACCATTGTTAAGCTTCATTTGTTCATCCAGATCATATTATTTATTGCCAAAGGATCACAATATTGTAAGAATGCACTCTAGTGGAGAAATTTATAACTAACATTATAGGTATTAATTTCTGTCCTATGATGTAAATGTGTCAATTATATTTTTCTGCAATGTTATTTCCTGGGGAATAATATGTTTAAGAAAGTGCAAACAGTGGTTTCTTTTTTTTTTTCTGTGTGATATAATCATTTGCTACAAATGTTTTTATATTATATCACGCAAGCACTATGTGTTTACATTCGTGCACTATATATATATATATACACAATCTGGTAGCCACATGCAGTCACCTGCCAAATAATGCTATGACCTATTCAGAATGTTAAAAAGGAGGTGCTTTCTTTCTTATGATAAACTTTAGTTGGTAAATTTTAGGCGAAACACGACTGTGATTGGTTGTAAATAAAAAATCATTGAAATGTTATTGGTCATTGACTCACATTTGGGACATGAGTTAAATAGTCAAAATAATATGTGTCATAACTACAGTGGCGTCATCTTAAATTCCCAGTCACATCATAATTTCGGCAGTCCGTTATCCGTTTATTAGTATTTCCGTTATAAGGATTTAAAATGAAGTTTTACGGATGAGTTCCGAATGCTTTGGACGGAATTTCAAAACGAATTGTAAAACATTTTCAATTCTAGTAATATACATAGTTTATTTCTTATAATGCGAAACTTGTTAAATTGTAAATACTGTTAACGTGTATCGTGCATAAAGTGTTGAACTGACACAATATGACATCCCTGAATAAGCTCACCATAAACATATGGAATGTTGAGGTTATTAGGAGTATGTCAACAATAAAATACTAATAAAAGTAACAAATTAAATGGAGTTTACAGGAAAGCATTAAGAATATGTATGAATTAAAAAAAGTAATTTCCTACAGCACCACTTCATAACCTATCCAAAACAGAACCAATATCCAAAAACATTAAAATTCTCAGCCTAAAATATAAATTAAGAGCAATGAATAGACCACAAATTAGCAATATTATTCAAAATGCACCTATAAATACCACTGTATTTCAACTCAAAGAATTAAATTAACGAATTAATTATAGTCAAAACAAAATAAAATAAAACGAAATGAAGTTACCATCAATTAATAAGAACACTATTAATAACATATTCAATCAGAAAGAAACCATCTACATATTTAAATTAATTGCAATAACGAAAGATAATACTATAGCACTGTTACATATATATGAGAAAAATACCTCTGATATACACTAAATCCAACCTCTTAAATCTATACACCCAAAGCTAGAGAGGATGCGTCATGCCTTGTCACATGTCTTCAGATGGCAAAAAAATTACGACATACAAATATAAAACAACAAGGAAAATCTAAATTCAACAAAGATCTGATGAAAGGCTTGTTAATGTCCAACCACTAGGCCTTTGCTTTTTGATCTGCGGCTGACCGTTGTTGGCAGGGGATAAATCACTTACATAATCAACGAAATAACTTATATCAAAAGGGCTAAAGAGGGACACGAATCCCTAAAATAGCTGGAAGTTGGTTTCATGGACCATATTCCCTTCTTAGCTGTCGAGGATGCTTCCGGTGAACTGGATGTTTCCTTGACGGGCTCTGAGGGAGAATACTTATTTGAGAAATGTTACTACTTCCAATACACAGACGGACGGACATTAATAAATCCAAAATATATACGAACAAAATTTAATTGAATATATCATGAACTCACAGTTATGAATATGTAGTCGCATATTTTTAGTATTGTTTGTAACAATGAAACAAATGAAAAGTTGTTTAAATCTGAACTGTTAATTAAAAAATTAAATTTTATCACTACTACATCTACAATGGTGTAACAGCCAGTGTTGAGCCTTAGCCTCTCCTTTGTTAAGAGCACTAGATAAAGTTAATTTAGTTACGCTTATTGTCCTCAGATGCCCTGAATGGTATGTTGTCAATATACCGACCCAATGAGACATCTAGCAGACAACTAGGTATTGCTAGGATGATGAGAATGGCAAATTTTGCTTAGAGGCCTCTTTCCTTAGGTTTAAGGAACTTTTGCAAGCCTGAAAATCTTCAGACTCGGGACCAACAGCTTAAAGTCCCTCCCCCAGGATTTGTTCCTTGAAATTTTCCATCCTAAAAACATCCATCCACCTTAGCCGATATTCGAACCCGCGATCCTCGGAACCAGAAGCAAATAGTCCACTGCGGCTGAGTTAATCATGACTACTAAAATATATTTTTGTATCGTGGAATAATTTTTATTTAGTCTTATATAATTAAATACGTACCATAATATGGTCTTTTAATGTCCAAGTAATTTCTATGTATGTTTAGTTGTAAAATTATGAAGTTTTCCATGTTTGTTTGTTCGTGTCTCTTTTTCCAGTTTTTACTAATGGTAAAGTACTGAACTGAGACATTGTTTTTCTTTTTATTTGAAATTCGATTTGTGTCTGAACTATGATTTTAGAAAAATCTCTAGTTTATTAGTCGTCCAGAACAAATTGTAAACTTAATTTTCTTTCCAAAGCTGATTTTTAAAATGAAAAAGCCACACGTGTCATTAACAACTATTTTCCATGCAAAACACAACTTGGAAAAAAAAGTAGGTTTACAATCTTGTTCTGGGCGAATATTTAATTGTTGGCATCTATTCTGTATTCGAATTAATTACGAGATAAAAAGAATTCCAAAATTCTGCGATATTTCTGAAGTGTTTATTAGTACAGACCCTAATTAAGTACATAATCGTGAACGAGGCACAAGTTGTGTTTTATGCGACTGGCTGCCTTCCTGTTCTGTGTGGCATATCTTGTCTTTCCGTACGTTATACGATCATTAATGACCAACTGTTATTTTCCTAATATTACCATCGTTCTATATAACTGAGAACAGAATGATATTATTCTATATTTTCTAACGGTACAGCGGAGAAACATTGAATATAATAAAATATTATTAATTTTGTAAATTTATCACGTCACCTAGGTATACTTATGAATTATTTCTGAAAACTGGCTATTTTGTTTTTTTTGTCTAATGCCACCAGATTGTCTTTTATGACATTTCAGGCTTTCTCCTCTGGTATTGGCGGAATTGCAATCCATTTCTTACGTTGGAGCACCTGGAAGGCGGAGTTACGTTACCCTGATATGTTGGGTGATAAATGATAATGAAGTGCCAGAATAGTCCTTAACCTAAATTCCAGACTATGGGCGAGCAAATCCTTTATAAAAATCCTATGGTCTGACCGGGAATCGAATACGGGTCCTCATGAACTGTAATCAGAAACGCTGATCACTAACCCATGAGGCTGGTCTATGTTGGCTATAATCATTGAGTAAGGAATATTTCTGAAATGTATGCAACATTAAACTGGTCATAAATCAGGTAGACCAGAATAGTCCCGAGAACAAAAGAACCGTCTAGACTAGACTACGTGTTGGAAGCTCAGTTTCTTCTCCAGCATACATCCCCTCCCCAGGTCCGCCAAGGAGGCAACCAGTTTCCTGATGATTGCACCCTCGACAGCCAAGAAGGGAAACAGTGGTTCATAAAACCGATCTCCGGCTACTTTAGGGCTTTATATACCTTCTTTAGCCCTTTTGATATGAATTCGTCGATAATAGCAAGTGATTTATCCCATGCCAGTTGGAAATCCATCTTATGAGGCTAATTTGAAAATTTAGTCGTGTAAGTTTGATTCTTAATCCATCATGCCACATGGAGTCGAAAGCTTTTTGAACGTCCATAGCAACTAAGATTGATGTTAGACCTTTATTAAAGTTTGCATTTTCTATAGGTGTAAATACTCTTAGTAGCTGATGAATGATTTCTATTCCAGGTCTAAATCCAGCTTGACTATCCGGTAACGAGTTAATGATTAAATTTTGCTACAATTATTCTTTCTAGTAATTTTGAAATAGTATTAGTTAAGCTAATAGGTCTGTATGATAGTACGTTACTGGAATCTTTATTAGGTTTAGGGAACATTAAGATATACGCTTCTTTCCATCTTTGAGGAAGATGACCTATTGTGAAGCTAGCTGAGAATAATTTAGTGATATATAGTAATGCCTTTTCTGATAAATTTTTCCAGATAACATTAGAGATGCCATCTGGACCTGGGGCTGTTGCTTTCAATTTTTTTAGGGCTGATTTAGTATCTTCAATTGTGAAGAAATCAAAGTTTTGTGGAAGAATTTGTAAGGATTTAAATAAGAAAGGGTGATCCGCTACGAAATTTTCAGCTTCTAAGAGTAAGTTGTCAAAATTTGGGCTCCTTGGGATCGGATAAATTTCTTGGAGCATGTCTAAATTTTTCTGCTTTATCTGTTTCATTAAGGATAATATTATTATCCTTAATGGGTTGATTTGAATTAATTTTGTCACTTCGGAATTTAGATATATTTTGTCAGAATTTCCTTGGGTTACTTTTCCAAAGTTCTTGTATCCGTTCAGTTGTTTTTTCAAAGTGTTTCAAAGTTTGCTGTGGCCGTTTTAACGTCTTCCAGTAGTTTTCTGTACAGTCTTCTGTTGTCGTTGGTTTTAGTTTTAATATATAATCTATGTACTCTTCGTTTAATTTTGATGATGTCCAAAATATAGGCCGGTAATGGCCTATTGTGTTTAAAATTATTAATTTTTATTTGTCTAAATGGAATTGCTGTTTTTTTTTGTGCGTTATTAATGTCTTTCATAAGATGAGCATCGTATTTATCTATGTTATCAGCGTGTGAAAGGCTCAATTCTGGTAATTCTCTATCCAGCGTTTCTTGAAACTCTGGCCAGTTCGCATTCTCAAAAGAAAAAACCGTCATGTGGAGAGTTTTATTTAAATATTGTAGCAGAAATAACTGCACCAATTAATTTTATTATTACATATTATTACTGATTATTGAATATGTAGTTACACTTTCCAGAAAACGTTTCGTGAGAAACTTTTACCAATCTGTTACGCTTGAGTATACATAAAGGCATTTCTGTCTATTGTATCTCAAGTTCTTTGTAGATGGACACATGTAAGTAAATCGGTTTATGACCCCGGGACAATCGTTTCCTAATAATACGGCCTCACAGCTGGAGATGTAACGTCCCTTATCCGGCTCTGGAAGTCATCCTTCCAGACTGACGGTCAACTTTAAGTGTGTCAAAAAAAGCACTAGACCGCCTGTTGAGATGGCGACAGTAGCCAAAACCTATGTCCATCTGTTTTCAGTAAATTAATAAACTTCTCACCAGCGTGTGAAAATCACACCCTGTAAGTACTCGACCAATCATTATCCTGAGATTCTGGTTGAACTATAGTGGGAACCGTAATGCCCAATCAGAGTCCATAAGTAAATAGTATTCTGCTAGTAAGGCGTTTTTTATGTATGTTCAGCCAATGAAAATATTGGTCCTGTAAAGTGTATTTGTAAGATGGAGTTGGATATATTCCGAATATCGGGAAAGTAGTCTACTCCGTAATGGGTTCCCGGGTGGAACAAAATTAAAATAAGACTCCGCGCAGGATTAACTGTTCCGCGGCAGTGCGGACTCGTATATTTCGCCGGTCGCAGGCAAGCGACCCATTAGATACACGAAATGTGTTAGGCCAAGAACGGCAAGTTATAAAAGTTTATCTTAAAAGCATCAGTGTGCTGGTGTTATATCACCTTAGGTCGTGTGAAGACCAGTAATTATCAGTGTTCCAAAACGCGATAGAATCGCCACGATAATAATAAAATAGGTCCAGTATCGACCGCTACTCGCATTCCTGCGACCATTCCGAAGTGAAAGATACCGGGATATATATCCAATCAAATCCAATGTTCTGGAATTGGAACTGTAACTGTCTTGTGCTTCATATGATAGAATAAATATCATCAAATTGACACCAGTGTTTGTCTCGGTGAGCCTCCTGATAGTACCCTGTTATCCTTAGTTCGAACCTCGCCTTATCCCACGGTGAAAATCCACAACCCTGAGACACATAGAGTCCATGCCTTGCTGAGGCCCTACCGCCCTCAATCCTGTTATAATATTTGTGATGTCTCGGAAGTGACTGTGGTAGTGAGTTGATCACTTATCGAGTGTGAATTTCCACGTTCTTGTAAAGTGAAAAAATTATATACTGTTTATTATTTGTAAATATTACCAGGTAACTAGTGAATTTGGCCACCAGTATATCATTATGCATTCCATTACTGTTCTGAAGGAGTCCGAATGTTCTATTTTATACGCACGATTATCATTATTAATCTTCATTTCTCCCGTATTCTTCATCAGACGACTTATTTTGTCTGAGATCCTCCTCTCATTTTATGTAGCGTTAAAACTTCCCATATTCTGGCACTTTTCAACTCGAAGAATAATACCAGCACGGACATAAACTCTCCATAGAGTCTACTTGAGCTAATATTTTCCAATAATTTCTTGTATAATTACCATCCCTCAAATCATGGCTAATATTATTCACGCACCCTATTTTTGGAAAATTCCTTTGGTATAGTGTATAAGTTTATAAAATTATAGTGGGTCCATATATTTGAACTGTACTTTGAAGGCGGAAATTTCTCAAATTTGTTTCATTTTGGGAGATTATATACAAATCAAATTCAACCTAAAAGGCGAAAACTTCTTAATTTATTTCATTTTGGATGATTATTTATGCATCAAATTCAACCTAAAAGGCGAAAAGTCTTAGATATCTTTCATTTTGGGGAATTATATATGAAGTCCTCGTTCGTTCCCCATTCGTTCCACATGTCCAGCCCATCGCAACATTTAAAACCTGAATACTCTTATTGCTAAAGCTGCAATTTTCAGTATATTTATCGTGTGCATGAGAATTGCCCATTTGTTGTTATTGCTTGACTCTTGTTCCAGACAGTATAATCTACTACGTTAAAATAAATAAGTTGCGCATTCTTCTAAAAATGAACATTTTTTTTTAATTATCCAATGACTTTTGCAAATCTTTAGTCATAGCGTTTAGTCCTAATATATCAACTCCTGCGATCACTAAATCAATCCATGTACAATTAAATAAATAGTTGTGGTGTGTTATCGGTTCATTAAACTCTTTTCACGCAAACACTGTGATTCTAAAAAAGTGGCTCTATTTATTAATCTACTTTTTAATGACATCTTGTAGCTCACTGTTATGAAGTGTTATCCATTCACTTAGTTTGTTCGTTTCCCCTTGGTCAACATTTTTTCCAAGCTTTCTTCTCAAATAGTCTACTCGTAATCTTGTCTTCTCTCTTAAAATAAGATATCATATTTTTGTATGCGTATAGTAAAAAAAATAAGAATTTACATTATATTTTTATTACATGAAAAGGAAAATAAATGCCTGAGCTGGGATTTAAACCCGAGACTTCTAACTCTATACGTTAGCGCTCTCCAACTGAGCCATTCATGAACCCTAACACAAATATTTATTTTTCTTCTATATATGTAATTCTCAATTCACCAGAGACAGCGGGATATCGATCCAACTGCCATTTAGAGGTTGCTATAACAAGTAAGCATGTTGAAGAGAATTTTTACTATATATAGCAATAATGCTTGTATATTTAGATGTTATAACTATTTTTTTTTAAATTTAGCAATGTAGCCAATCATGACATGAAAAGAAAAATAAAAGCCTGAGCCGAGATGCTCAGATATTTATTTTTCTTTTCTTGTCATCATTGCCTTTCATTGCTAAATGTAAAATGTTGTTATATATAATATACAGGGTGTATAAAAAAGGATAGCGTAAACTTCCTTGGTTGAAAGTACATGATAATAGTAGCAACAATGTCCCAGTAAACATGGGTCCGAAAACGAGCCGTTTGCGAGATAATTACGAATGTGTGATTACAAGCCGCCACTGACTTCAATGTAAACATCGTCCTACTTAGTACAAATTTATTAGAATTTAGACTTTACTATTAATTTTTCATCTCATTTAGTTCAAATTTCATAGTTCACTTCACTTATTGGTTACCTGCTAAAGATGATTTATTTTATTTTATGTTTTTATTTATTAACAACATGCTCCATTTCAGAGTAATACTACATGTTTGGAGTATTCTTTTACAAACCAATTAAAATTTACTTAAAATACAGTTCTATGAGTACAATGTTATAATGTTGATAAAATAATAATAATTCAAACAATATAACATTAATAATAGAAACAATAATATTGAAATAATTAATAACATGATACAGACTAATTACTAGGTATTAATGTAATGGGTTTTACATTTTAATAAATTGTTCTTAGAATATACTTATATCAATATCAATTATGTGTAGAAGTTTATGTAATTTCACTATTGCTTGTATTTTTTTATTAGGAAATATCTATTGTATATATGAATTTATGAAAAGCATGAAGATGTTTATGTGTGAGATCTTTGTTAGTAGTTGGCCACTTTCCTCCACTTGCCGTTATTTCGCGAATCATGGTTCTCCTTTGTTTTTCCAGGATTCTGCACCTGTATATAAGATGTTCTGAAGTTTGGTCTTCCTCATCGCATGGACACTTTGCGTTATCTAGAATCTTGAATCTATGGAGATAAGACCTCGTTTTGCCGTGTCCTGTAACAAGTGCTGTAAAATCCGGAGAACTTGGTATCTGCATCTTCACTCTCTGGTCCACCCTCGGGAAGAACGTTCTGCAAACGCTTCCTTTGTTGGTGTTGTCCCACTGAATTTGCCAGCTGGCAAGACTTTTCTATCGCTGTTCCGTCGTGATTGTTGTCATAGGGATTTTATTATACTCTATGATTAGGTCACTCTGCGCTGCTGCTTCCTTAGCTAGTTTATCAGCCATCTCGTTTCCTTCGATGCCGATGTGAGCCTTGACCCAGCTGATGTTAAAGTGTCTTCCTTGCATCTGGATGCAATACTGAGCTCGTCTCTCTGCAATGAATGTCGAATTCTTTCGAAACTCCTGGATCATTTCTGAATTTTTGACATGCATGTACAATTCTCTGCTCCAGTTCTTCAATCGTGTTAACGGGTGTGCTGCACACTTCGCTTTTGAGGTGACCCCAGACATAAATTCCAAAGGATTTAGATCAGGTGATCTTGGATGCCAAGGTACAGATCCGCCTCGACGTATCCATCTTTGGCCGTATCTGCGCATTAGATGTCGTCTCTCACAGCAGCAGCAAAATGTGCCGGAGCTCCATCATGCATGTACCACAAACTCCGACGTTGCTAAGGGAAACATCCTCAAGCAATCCTGAAAGATGACGCCGCAGAAACCTAAGGTACCTCCGTCCATTAAGTTTCCGTGGAAGAATGTGTGGCCCAATGAGATAATCACCTAGTACGATGTTACAAACAATGCCGTCAGTAGCGGCTTGTAACCATACATTCGTAATTATCTCGCAAACGGCTCGTTTGGGAACCCATGTTTACTGGGACATCATTGCTTCTATTATCGTGAACTTTCAACCATGTAAGTTTGCGCCATACTTTTTGATGCATCCTGTATATTGTATACATTTTATTTATTTATCTATAGGCCTATACATTTTTTTACATCTTTCTGTGCCTAAAGCAGGTGTGACCAATCCGCGGCCCGCGGGGCGGCCCTCGATCCCATCGCACGCGGCCCGGAATGTTATTTGCACTATCACATCGCATTCGGCCCGCAGTGATGTTCGTAAGTTATAGTCTTAATATAATTTATGAAATAAATAATTCTAATTGGTATAAGATAAACTTGAAAGATAGAAAATATTTCTGTTTCCGACATATGTGTTTACGAAAGTATATCCTAATCATCCTCTTACTCAAAACAATGGGAAATCACATCCGTTTTAAGAAACCCCAGCACAATTTTTTATTTATGATCTTACCCACCGCGCATCGCTTTGAAGTCTCCTTACATTGTTGACCGCGCGATTACTACTTTCAAAGGCGAATGTGTGCCAGATGTTTTATTATCGATACATTTTGTTAATTTCAAGTTAGTTTCCAGTTTGCGGTTGTTGGATCATATTTTAGTGTCAGTGTTAGTGAGAGGTTTGAAGAATATAATTAATTCTGTGAGTTTTATACGTGTTAATTATGGCTTCTGAGTATAGCGGCAAGAAAATATCGTTCAATTTAGATTTTATAATTAGATTATACATGAAAAAATCTACATTTAATTTAATTTTAAAAATAATATAACTAATATAGACCCTATGATTAATATTTTAATAAAAATAACATATCAATATATTAGCTATTTTATATTTAAATAATTGGTTTATCTTAGATCCTATTTAATATGGTAAACATTGGATCATGTGGCCCGCAAACCTATTCACCTTGACAACAGTGGCCCTTTTTCAAAATACGGTTGGACAATCCTGGCCTAAAGCTTTATTTTCCTTCTTCACTCTCGCTATCCAACCACTCCATGTCCTCCAGTCCTCTTGTTCTCATTCCAATTCTCATATCTTGCATTCATGAGTTTCGTTCTTCTTCCAGTTGGACAACATTCCAATGCTTTTTCTGAGTAACCTTTATCCTTGCATTCATCGTACATGCCCACACCAATTTAATTGCTTATATTTTATTTTAATCTATTATATAATATTTATATTAAAGAAGGAATTGCAATAAAGATTAAAATGTTCATGCAACTTCAATTAATTGTCCTTCAAGTAGGAATTGGTTCATTTTTTCTCGTATGACTTTATTTCTTATTTTTTACAATTTTGAACATTTATATAAATATAGACCGCACTTGTGTATGCAAATTGATAATATATATAGTTTTCTAGAGAAATTGGGATGATATTATTCCCTGATATATTAGCATGCGTTTACTGACATTATTTTAATTTCTTTGCGCGCCTTATTCCTATTTGTAATTATTGTTTCTACTACATATATTTTAATTCCGCCACTTATTAAAAAAATTCCTAATTTGCTGTTGAATGTCCATTCACATTTAATATTGTATTTAGGAGTGTGACCATATATTTATTCCTATATTAATTACGTACTCTGTCTCATTTAATTAAGACACCATATAGAGGGACGTTGCAAAATAACTTTTTATTTAGAAAATATAAATCTAAATATGATGTGACATTATTATTTAGAAATACGAAGTTATTTCACACTTGACATTTTAATCGTTGACCAATGTTTATTTTATTTATGAACATCGACTGGTTAAATATTGTAGATGGGTTTATTTGTTGCTGCTGCAAAAGTGAGATATGTAGACGTTTCCATGGTAACGCAGAGTGCATAATTTACGTAGTATGGAGGTCAATGAAAAGTTGCAATAATTGTAAATGTTTGCTAACTGGCAAAGTTTGGATTGTCCCTAGAGAAGTACTTGTTGTTTGTTAAGCGCGCCCCATAAAACTTATCACCCCATGCATTTTAATCTCTTGTATTTCACGGAATGATTCACTAATGTTGGTACTCAATCTATCCTAGCCAAACTATAAAAATAATTCATTGATTTCTCTCTTAAATCTATTTATTTTGATTTCGACTTAGTACTGCATTCCAATAACGCAGTTTAACTTCTGGACTTACAGGCAGTTTTTACGTGCCACACGCCATCCTGAGTTTATAGTGACATTACCTATCGAGAGAGGGATTTTAACTATGGATCACATACGTACCTCATTAAACACAAAAGTACATGAAGGGCCTCCCCGGATGAGAGATCAGCTCAATGTCAGGGCATTCTCTTAGACAATGCAACATTGAAACTAACGTTCTTCGGTAAGATCCGTCGTCCTCAACTTATGAAATATGTATTCTTTACGCCTGTGGGCCTTTCAGAACATTTGTTCCATCTTCAGCAGGTCCCTCTTCGCTACAAAATCCAGTATGATGGTTGATGCTGCTGTTGTGACAACACCACATTAGGACCAGCAGCATCAACCGTCATACTGGATGTTGTAGCGAAGAGGGAGCTGCTGAAGATGGAACGGATGTTCTGAAAGGCCTATAGGCATAAATAATACATATTTTGCAAGTTGAGGACGACGGATCTTACCTAAGAAGGTATATTTTAACTTATTTTATTTTATGACTCTCCACCTCAACGGTTTTAACAGTGAATTTTATTAGTATTGATTAAAACTGACCACACCATTCACACAAACTCCAACTCCATGCGCGGCAGGCCTACCAGCCGGCTGCTGGCCTCATATCCACGTGTGTTAAGCACAGAGGTATATGATCACCTAGCCAGTGTAGGGGTGACATGTGGTCAGCATGTCAAGTCCCCCAGCAAATGCCTCAAATGCTGGGTGGGCCCCGGTCTGGCCGAAATTCCCCGGTCTGGCCGAAATTCTATCGGAAAATGTCTTCCCCCATGGGTACTCAAACCAGTGCAAGTCCCATACTCTGCGTCAAGGCTTCTTTGCTTTAACCACTCGGCTACCGCGTGGGACACCATTAACATAAGCATTCATATTAAAAATGGCGAAAATGATTATGATTATGATGGCCAAATGATGTTCAGGGACCATTCATACCTTAAAATTTCCTGCGAAAGTATAAGCTGTAATATTATTCAGACACAATTGCTTATGTGGGAGGGGAAGTAATTTAATCCCACTCATATTTTTCGTCAGAGGTATATCTCTGCATATTTATTTTCATTACTTGAAAATGGTATTATGTATTTAATAGGCGTTAAGTTTTTATTTATTCTGTGATGTAAAACATACAAATGGGTTAACTCCTGTACCTGGGAATTTTAAAAAAGTACCCTTTTCAACTATTAAATATAGGCTACGCTAAACATCACTGCAATTGTAAAGTGACCGGTTTTTAACGAATTCCGGGGTAATAGAGCTGTTGATGTTGTTCTACCGAAAATGATTTTGAAATTTGTTTTACAAATCCTCATCAATCATATTTAGTAGAAGCAGAAATTTTACCATTGCAATAATATGTATATATATCCATCCATAGTAATTCTGCCGGAGGGCAGGTCTTTCACTGCATCATAGCATTTTTATTCTATGCTTTGAGCTTTGCTAGGGAATTAT